>VZTZ01047962.1:637259-674204 GCA_013400955.1 Drymodes brunneopygia
CATCCCGGGCATTCCGCCCTCAGGGGCCGGGACAGCTCCTCGAAACCCCGTCCCGGGTATTCTGCTCCTTTCTGGGCTGATACAGCCCCCCAGCACTGCGTCCCGGGCATTTCCCTCCTTTATGAGTTGATACAGCCCCCCAGCACCGCATCCCGGGCATTCCCCCCTCATGGGCTAATACAGTTCCCCAAAACCCCACTCAGGGTCTGATACAGCACCCAAAACCCCGCTCAGGGTCTGATACAGCACCCAAAACGCCGCTCAGGGTCTGATACAGTCCCCAAAACCCACCCCGGGCATTCCCCTCCTTCCCGGGCCAGCTCCCAGCCCCACGCCTGAGCCGTGGGTCACAAGCCCAGCGGGAGCTTGGCTTTGCTCTCAGCAGTGCCCTAAAGCAGCGCCCTAAAGCAGCACAAAGATGCCACCAGAGGTTCCCTCCCACCTTCTGGTGTCCCCAGGCACAGATTTATCTGTTTCCAGGCACAGAACTATTTATTTGCAGGAATCCGGGCAGAGCAGGAGCACACCTCACGTCACGGCCGGTGCTTCCCTTTGGGCAGAGCTGTGTTCAGGCTGCTCCGCTCCTGCTGCACAGCCAGGGCACCTTCCACAAAAACCACAGCTTTTGGTGCTTTTCCTCCATCCCAGCAGCTCCTGGACACTGTGTTGTCTATAAGCACCTTCACCCTGCAGCGTTTGGGGCAGTTTCTCTGTCACTTCCATGTGCATTCCTGCTCTCAGAGGTGCCGCGCTGGGCTGGGAACACCCCACAGGCTGCGGCACAGCACACACCCTTTCTATGTGAGATAAAATTATCTGTGAGGTAAAATGTGCGTGCAAATGTCACCACATCCCCCTAACCGACTTTAGGAGTTTGGGGTGCAGCAAGGAGGGGCTGGGAGCTGAGGTGGCTCTGGCTGCTGTGCCTGGCCAGGAATTCCCCTCCCAGGTCCCTGGCTCTGAGGCTCGGGCACTGCCTGGCATCACCGGGGAGGGCTCAGCTGCTGGCTGAACCACAGGGCAGGTGACTGGACTGAAAATGACCTGAAATGACACAGTTGACCACCCCTGGACCCCCAAAACTGCTGAATGTCACCGAGCCACTGCTCCTGGGGAAATCCTTCAAGCAGGATGAGGAAGGATGATTTCTGTCTCCGCTGCTGTCAAGGGAAGGATGTTTTTTGTGAGCCGTGACATTTCTGTGAACCCAGAGGATGTGACAACAGGCTGAACGCTGCAGCCACGCTTGGCACTGCACAGGGATGGCTCATGCTTTGCTTTTCTTTTGGCAGCTCCTAAGGGCACCACCCTGGGCTTGACGCCTGGCTCAGGCTCCAGGTCTGCAGTGTCAGAGCTGGCCTGAGAGGGGTCAGCTGGGCTCAGGCAGCTGCTGTGCTCCCTGCCATGAAAACTCCCTCACCAAAAGCACAGAGTCAGGTTTTTATAACAGCTGCATTTGTTTTATAACATAGGAGGGAGCGAGAACAAGAGGGAGCTGTCACAAGAGAAAACCCAAGAATTAGCAGCACTGTTGTACATGACTCAGGCATCACACAGCGTTAAAGACAACAGAGACTTTAGTCATTTCAGGCACTTCTTAAAAGGACTCTTTTCAGCCTTCTGGAAAGCAGGTCCTGCCTCTGACAAGGCCAAATAAAACGTGGACCTGTCTCCCTTAGCACAATACATCTGTTTGCCTCAGCTCTACAGCCACAATAGAACTGTAATTGCGAGCAGATGGATTCTGGGTCTCAGACGCTGCACACAAGCTCTCGACAGCCCTTTCTTTGCAATGGAAACTCAAAGCAATGATTTTTAAGATCTGTGTTCCCCACCTGCCAACAGCACAATGGCAGATGGCTGTGGCTGCAACCCCACAGCCAAACTGCAGACGAGGAGTCAGGCTGTGCTAAGATTTTCCAGAAGACAGCTATTATAGATTTGGTTTTGGTGCCAAGAGACAACAGAGAAATGAGCTTTAATAAATTGCCTAAATATGCATTTATCTTGAAGACACAGCCACTTTGATCCTCTGAGCATACCAGTCAGACTTTAATAGCTCCAAGCAAGTATTGCAACAGCTTGGAGAAATAATCTGAATTTTATTACTTTACAAGAATGATTTCTGAGGAAAACGCTGGAAGCTGATGTTGTTGCATGAATTCAATGTGCAGAATTTGTTTTTCTTTCCCTGGCAGGCTGGAAGGCAGCAGAAAGCAGGATAGAGCTGGGACTGCTGAGGACTGGTCATCTTAAATTGCATTGCCTTCCCCAGTGTGTATTTTAAGTTATGTCAAGATGTAAGAGTAAGCATTTTCTTTTCTTTGTAGCATTTCAGTACATCTAAATATACCAGGGAGCAGTATTTAGAGGCAGGCTGCTGTGAGCCAGGGAACTGAAAGGCTGGCACAGTACTCCTGATCCACAGCTCCTGTTTTTTCACCAGCACAGCAGGAGAGATGAAGTTTGGTATTTTCCAACCAAAGGGGCAGAAGCCAGGAGTGTGTCTGACCTCTGGTTTGGCCTGAGACTGAAAGGGGAATCTTGTAGCAAGGGAAGGGATCACTGAATGTGATTAATTCACATTTATCATCTGATGAATGTGAAAACCAACAAAATGCAGGAGCCCACAGCTGCACATCTCTGAGAAAGCAGCTTCCCTTGTGGGAGGGCTCCATTCTTTTCTGCTTTTCCCCACTGGAAAAACTCAGTTCCAGATATCCAGGCACTACCCTGGGCACTTGGCCCATGGCTGTTGCAAAACCAACACGACAAACAGAGGGCTGCACAGCCCCCTTCATTCCCCAGCCACACCAGCAGCTCCTCTCCTTCTCTGACAGCCAACAGGGAACTGTGGCCCCGTGGTTCCCAGCTGCTGGGAGTGGGGAACGGGGGGACTCAGGATACTCCTTGTGTGAGTGGGGAAGGGGAGGAACCCGTTCTGCCCGCTCATCCAAGATCCCCCACACTGGAGATTCCACCCAGCCGTGCCCCAGCACAGCCCCAAACCCCAGACAGATGGCCCTGGGTGCACCAGAGAAGCCAGCCCAGCCTGGCACAAGGCAGGTATTTGAGTTTCTTCTGGAGATAAAAGACATTTATGACAACAATAGTGAGGTTTTTGCAGATGCAGCTCATCTCTTCCTGAGCATTTCTCCCAGAGGTGCTCTGGGCTGAGGAGGAGCTCCAGCCAGGGGAACTGCTTTGTCCAGCAAAGTAAGGACATGCAGTGCCTCCAGTCAGGGCTGCATGAATTTGGAAAAAGCACAGATTCATTTATCAGGGGAGATCAATAGTTTATTAACTTAAAGATCAGTTCACCAAAGCTCCATCTTTCCTTGGATTTGGTCCAGGCAGGTGAGGGCTGGAGACAGTGTGGCTTTCCCCTCCTCACCTGGCTGAGGTGAGCTCTCGTGGGCAAGCCCAGGCAGGGCAGGTGTCATTGCAGCCGAAACCAAGCAGGGATTATCCCAGCTCCATGTGGAACTGGTGGCAATTCGTACTGGGAATTTCACCAGCGAAAGGTTTAACTCATTAAAACTATTAACAATGAAAATCAGAACATGCAGCGTAGGAAAGAGTGTTTACATACGTCTGGTGCAAAGAGTGGCTTTGCAGGGTCAGAGAGGAGGAGAAGGAATAAGACACAAAAAGATACCCCACTCCCATATAAAAAATAGTCCACAGAGAAAAAAACCAAGGATTGTATAAGTTATTCTTTAAAAATCTGCAAAACAACGTAGCCAAGGATATTTTAAACACAATTATATAAAGACCACATGACTTACTATTAAGAGAGAGCATGAAAAGGTTTGTTTCGGGGAAGGGTTTTGTAGCATTAAGTTTCCTGGCTGGATCCCTGGAATGTCTCATTTGGGAAATAGATGCCCAAGCAAAATCACTGCCGTGAACAGGAGGATTTTGTGAGAGAGAGAGGGGTGTACCCAGCGAAACAGAGGGAGGATCGTAACACAAAATGCCAAGAAAGATTAATTGGGACAACATCTCGTTTAGAGGAAGGATTTAGCTTGTTCCAGAACTGAATTAATCAGCAATGTACAAGCAGTTCCAGGAGGGAAATACATTTCATGGTAAGGCTGGTCTGTGTGAACAACCTCCCTCCCCCACCAAAACCCTACGACTCCTTGTAGGCACACGGGTTTTGCCTGGCTGCAGTTACCTGCAGGGCAAAGCCCTGCTGGGCTGACACACCTGCAGAGCCACGTGGGGCAGCTCTGGCTTTGGTCCTCAAACCTCCAGTTATTGCCACGGCCAGAGGGAAGCAGTGACTGACCGGATCCGAACAGGAGAGCCGGACTGGGCTGTGGGCCCCGCTCCGGAGCCGCCTGGTTCATCGTTTTACCTATGTACAGAGCACGGTGCTGGCAAGGCAGCTTCAGATCAGCTGGCACCTGGCACAAAAGGGTACCAAAAACGAGCCAGAATCGGCTCTTTCCTCGCAGGTGTGTGGAGTCCTGCATCCCTCGTGGCGAGGGCTCCCGCCAGCCACTCGGAGCCAGCAGAGCAGTAGGATTCCTGCGAAGAACCAAATGTGTGTACATGGATCATGCACTGGTCCCTGCTCACCAGGAGTGTTTGAGAGTGTTAATATCACCTCTTGTCTGCTGCTTCCAGGCCTTGATCACTCGGGTACGCTCCAATCTCTGCTTAACATATTGCTATAGAAACGTGCCGACAGTGATATTAAAGCTATCAAACTTAGGAGCGAATGCTTGACAGCACCATGTAAACTCTCCCAAAGCTGAAAAAATAAACTTTTGTCCTAAACATTTGGCAAAACTGGGCTGGCAGTCGGTGGAAGTCCTGGATGGATGCAGCCGCTGAACTTTACCCGGCCATAAGACACGTCTGACAGCAGAACTGCACAAACAGCTTCTTTTCACAGAGCTTGTTTGATTTCACCATCTCACAGAAAGTCTTGTCAGCTGGGAGGCCGGGGTGAGGAACAAGAGAAAATGAGAGCAGATTAACATTTTAAATAAACAAACATTGCACATAACAGGCGCTGCAGTTGTGCCAGTGTTGGGAGAGAGAGAATTGAAAAGAAGTCGTTTTTTAAGGGCATCTTTCACATGGTTTTAATGAAGGAATAAAGGAGCTTTGCAGTGAGTGGGAGAATTAGCCCCAAGACTAAACTATAACAAAATACAAACGCTTGGATGTGTTTGAGCAACGGGCAGATATCCAGAAGCAATGCCAGGTGAGCCACCTGCCCCCCACAGCCAGAGCCCTCCCTGCTGCAGCTGTGCCCCAGCAAGCCCAGGAGCTCCAGCACTTTCAGCTTTATATGGTAAAGGGAATCCCCCAAAACTCTCATTTTTGACCTAGGGAACTGTGCCAGCAGTTCTGCCACTTACCATTGGTACAGGTTTCATTTGTCACACAGGAGCCACCGAGGAGGCTGTAACCTTCCTTACACCTGAGGCAGTTTCCACTGGAGCCCTCGCAGGCTGAGCAGTGGTCATCACACCTGGGGACAGAGACCCTGCTGTGGCCTGAGCCAGCACCAACACTCTGGGCCAGCCACCCAAAATGGGCTGTCAGCCAGCAGACATGTGCTGGCACTGTGACAGCCAGACCAAACCAGAGGATGTAGAAAACGGCAAATTTGAAGCTTGAAAAGTTACTGAAACCCTGGAAAACGGGTTCAGTGGTGCCATCTCAATGCCTGGTGACAGCTGGTGACATCCCAAAAGCTCTTGCCTTCTGGGAGCATTCAGTGGGACATGCACCTCTCCTCCCAGCCATCCCAGCTAGAAAAAGGGCTGCAAAGGGAACCTGTGCTGCTCCCATCCATTTGCTCAGAGTAAAGAGCCCAGCACTGTGCCTCCAGCCTGGGCACAGTGGCGTGTGGAGACTGTGCCTGAAATCCCTGGGAAGGGATGCTGGTGTCTTGTTCCTCCCAGCAGAAGAACCAGTGCAGGTGAGTGAAACCCCAGCAGGCAGGGATGGCGTTGTGTGTTCCCAAGTCAGCTTTAATCCTCACCTTTCGTGTTTGCTTTCATGAGGGTGAATCCACTCCCATTCCCCACTTAAAGCGCAGAGCTCCGGAGAGAGTGGGAGCAAATTGTTGCCTCCTGGCACCTCCCTCACACAGCCCCGTGCTGGGCCAAGGAGTGGGGAGCACTCCTCCAACATGGCCACGGGGCAAACGCAGCAGGGTTAATTGAAAGCTGGAATATTTACCTAAACATTGCTGCTCCTCCCACACCTCCTCCAGAGAGCCTGGGGCCGGGGCTGAGCCCCTTCCACCGTAGCCCTAAGACACCTTGGCTGGCTGTGGCAGGGGAGCGTGTGGCTCCATGGCTCTGAAATCCACAGGGCAGGGGCGTGTGGGGTCCAGCCCCACAGCTGCCCTGGCTCCCTCATCCCTGTTCAATTTCCATCAAGCTGTGAGCTGTTTCCAGCATTATTCCCCCACGGCTGGCAGTGCTCCCCATCAGCCCTGGCTTTGCCCCAGTGGTTCTGTACCTCTTGCAGACTTTGTTGGGCAGCCCGTGGCTGTCGGCGGGGTAGAAACCCTCACGGCAGGAGGGGACACAGCGCCAGTGGGGTGCAGGGCCCTCGGGGGTGCAGGGGGTGCAGTCCTCCTCACCTGGCCCTGTGGGGACAGGGAGAAGGGGAAAATGGCACCTGGGTGGTTTTGGAGACAGTGCAAGCGTGGCCACAGCCCCACATGTGATAGGAGGACCAGCTTGGCTCTGTCTTGCTCATGAACAAGATGCATGTTATGTCACAGGGTCCTGTGCATGTGCTTGGCTCCCACCCCAAAAAACTCAGCTTCCATCCCAAAAAGCCCAGCCATGACCCATTGTGTGTCCCTCTGCAGAGCCAAGAGCGGGCTACCAGGTGAGGAACAGCACATCAAAATCCCCTGCAGGCCATCAGCCACCACTCCCAAGCATGCACCAGTTTGGGATTCCCCAGGGTGGAAAAGGAGATGCTAAACTGGGCCATGGAGGAGCTGGAGGAGAAAAGGGCTCCAGAGAGGAGCTGGGAAAGCAGAGGGACCCACTCTGATGCCTGTGTGTTGTGGCTGGACAGCAAAGCTCAGTGATGGAGGTGGTATCATTAAAGGGCTTCCACGCACCAGGCTTGAGAAATGGTTATGCAGGAAAAGGAGACGAGAAAAGGCTGGAAAAATAATTGTGGTGGAGTATGTTCACACTGACTGGAATAAGAATTAGAGGGGAAATAATTTTCTTCAGGGATTAAGAGCCCATTCCCTTCCAGACTTGCCAACAAGATCAATAAATATTTTGGATTTAGTCTAAGGCAATTCCCCACGTATGATAGAAGAGGTTTATGCCACTGAACATGGATTGTCTAGAGATCATATTATCATCAGATCTAAGATGATTTCCAGGGCAGACACAAACATTAAAAAAGGAAAATAATTGGACTTGCAGGAAGTGAGAAAGGCAGGATTTCAAGGGAATGCTGAGCAACTTGAGGCGGCTGGGGGAAGCCAGGAGAAGCCAGTCCAGCACCGTGGGGTGGCCAGGATAACACAGGGATAACACAGGATAACACACCTCAGCTGCCTGACATTTTTATCCTCTGCAAAGCCACCTTCCATCACTACAAGAGGGTTTTACAGCCTCCCCCGCAACCTTATTAAACCAAAGCACCTGGCTTCGGGGAGATCGAGAAATAAAAAATGGCTCTAATAAAAATGTAAAAACTCCCCTAAAAACCTTTCCAGCATGAACATATACCTCACGGGACGTGCTGGAGACTTGGGATTGCTTTCCCTCCAGCACACTCTGCCTCGGCTCAGGGTGGGTACAGTGGGGATTGGCTCCTGATGCACCAGGGGTTTGGGGTTTTGCAGGGGGTGCTGTGGGGCCAGGGACGTACCTGTGCTGGCAGGGCAGGTCTCACACCGCCGGGGCTCCCAGCTGAGGTACATGGCAGGCTGGCACTCTGGCACACAGCTCTCCCCTGCCAGGCTGTCGGGAAGGCAGAGAACATTTGCACCCAAAGCTACAGGATATGGGGACTCAACACAGCCCATTCCCATCTCCTCATCCCCCAGTGTCCTACAGCATCCTCAGCCTGCAGCGCGGGAGGCGTTGGAAAGGCAGCCAGCGTTTTAGGAGAAATTAAAATCCTGCTGGACCAAAGGGACAGCTGTGGGTTTCTTAATTAAGTATCCAGGAGGAAATAAAATTATTTTTTTCCCATGGGCAGCCAGCCAGGCTCTCCCAAAGTCCTTTTGCACCACAGAGGCTCCCCGGAATAAAAGGAAATTGGTTCAGCATCACGGCTGGGCTGGTGCTGCTTCACCGTGGCAGGGATGATTTGAAGTCCTGGCTTAAAAGGATATTGGACAATAAAAAACAAGTGCCGTGCGGATTATGTCTGACAAGTGTCTCCACTTGTGCTTTTCCGAGGGAGTAGATAATCTTTTGGCAGTGGGAATTTCTTTGTCTGAGTGAGCCCTGCTGCTACACTGTGGCTCTGACTCACAGTGCCTGAACACTGCAGAATGCTATAGGGTTGCACTTCCATGAGCAACTGGGGATGGAAAACAGCTTCTCCCTAGTGCTGACCCCGGGCTCTGCATCCCACAGGTGCTGTGGGGCCAGCAGCAGTGACACCCATTGCTCCTCACAGGGTCAGGGCTGCCTTGCCTGCACCTGCAGTGATGAAAATCACTGTTCTGTACTAGCCCCACTCAACAGGTACATCCAATAAAATTTTCAGCACGGATGAATCTGAGGGAAGGGTTTCTGCATTTGCAGGGAGCATTCTCAGACTGCCTGGAGCAGCTCAGGCTGGTACCAGCTCTACAGAGCACTTACCCACCACCCTGGCAAGAGCTGGGGAAAATGAAATTAAATTTAAATCACGGTTTTCAGCTAAGAAAGGGACGCTAATCACCACCTTTAAATTCCCAGACCTCCAGCACACTGCACCACAGCTGCAGCACCAGGGAAGCAGGATCTCTGCTCTTTAACTTAATTCACTCTCTAATTTCCCATTGGTTTTCCCAAATTTAAACCACAGGTATGAGTGCTGCACGTTAGAACTCCTCCCGTGCTGGTGTTTTACCTGAATCCCTCTTTGCATGCAGTACATTTGTCTGCTTCGCCAACACATTTTTTACAGCTTTGATGACATTTCAGACAGCGTTTCTGACCTTTCAAAAAACAAAGCAAAGCAGGGAGAATAAAATCCGGATGGTGATTTGCAAGCAGCAGTCAGAGCCACAAAGCCCCATTGCAACCCAGCACCAGCTCCCCAGGGTGGAAAGGCACATCCCTCCCCAACAGATCCCTGCTATTGCAGGTGACCTTATCTGTCACTGCTTGCTAAAAAGAAATATGCTTTGCAAGCAGCCAGGATCATGAATTACAGTCTTCTAATTAAGAGCTTTGAGTTGAGCACCTCTGCTCTGCACCACCCTCTGAACACCCAGAGATTTCCCTCCTCCCTTCACCGTGCAAAGTGTGTCAAGAGGGAAATTCAAAGCCAACACTCAAGAATCAAGGTGTGTTCTCCGCCCATAGCACTCAAAATAGAAGCAACCCCTGCACATCCTCATGCTGCGACTTGCAGGTGCTAAACCTCCTTACGTTCCTCGGCGTAGAAGCCGGGCGGACAGAGCAGCACGCAGGTGCCCATCTCGGGGTGGTGGTAGAGGTTCCTCTTGCAGGCCGTGCACTGGCTGGCTCCCCTCCCAACACAGCGCTCGCAGCCCTTGTGGCACCGCCGGCACCTCCGGGCGCCGTTGTCACCGAAGAACCCGGCGGGGCACGAGCTCACACACATCCTGGGGAGGGAACCGAGAGCACCTGGGATTTGGTGCCAGCACGGGTCACCACCTGCCTCAGGCACCCACCACTGTCCCCTTGCCTGCAGTGTTCGGGGTGTCCCCCAGCCTTGGCAACCTTTACTTCTTATTCTTGTGATTTACCGTGTCTTGAAAGTCACAGCTCTAATATGGAGATAGGGACTCTCTTTTCCCAGCTGCAGGTAAAGTTTTCCTGTGCCATTCCAAGAGACTGAGGAGTGGAAATCCCAATTCCTCAAGTGATTTGGCAGCTCAGCTGTCCCTTGGGGGTGGGTGACCCCAGCCAGTGAGGCCAAATCTTCTTCCCCAACATGATTACGTGGCCAAAGTCCTCCAGAGCTCTCCAACTCCATGTCTTCCACCCCACTGTACCCTAATTCAAGACAGGGATCTCCACACCTCCTCCTCCATCCATTTAATTTCTCATATGCTTCTTTCTCTGTGCAAATATCTATCACCCACACTAGGTGTGACACCAGAGGAAAGGTGCTGCTGCTGCCTGGGGACCCCACAGGGATACCCCACCAGCCCTCACCTGCCAGTTTTCACGCTGCCCAGGCTGTAGTGGATGCAGTTCAAGCACTGGTCGGCGTTGGGGCCATCACAGCCCTGGTCACCACACTCAGGGTGGCACGGACCTGAGGAGGGAGAGACTGGCTCAGTGTGGGAGCAGCTGAGCACCCTCCAGGCACCACTGCTAGGGTGCCCTGAGCACACCCTCCCTGGGCCAGAGGACAGCTGAACCCTTCACCTATCTTATTCTATATCCTATAGCTATTATATTTTAAATTTTATCCTATCTATCCTATGAAGCTGCACGGCTTTGGGTGCTTGCCTTTCCTGCAGCTCATCCTTCCCAGAATGAATCTCACCCAACCATCCTCTGGCTGAACACTGGTGCAGAAGCAGCTTTGAAAGAGGGACCTGCTCCTCAGGGAGCAGCAGAGACACCCGCCCCTGCCCGTGCTGGAGGAGGGAAGGTGGGCAGAGGAGCTTTTTTTACCCCTCATACAGCTGCACCACCAATTTGTGGCTGGGACGGGGCATTTTCCTACCTTCTAATTTCACCATCCTGCTGCCCCGTGCTGGCCACAGGCACTGCTCCTCCCAGCCTGCCTCAGCCCCAGGCAGGATCAGGCCTGGTGGCTCCCCCAGTTTTTATCAGAGTTTTCATTTCCCTGGGTACTCTGGGGGGAACCACGTGGCAGCTCAGGCAGCACTTACCTGCATACTCCTCCTCCTCCTCCGCCACCTCCACCTGGCTCTGCAGGAAGGCGGCTCTCGATGGCTCCATTTCCGATGTTGGCACTTCCAGTGACCTCCCCCGGGACTGGGGCCCACTCAAAGCAGTGTAGGGGTGCTCCCCTGTCCCATAGAAGATGAGGCTCCACTCCTTCAGCTTCCCTGTGGGGCAGGCACAACATCACCCATCGTGCTCCCTGTCCTGCCCATCTCTGGGGGACCCAGTTTTGGGGGAAGCAGGAGGAGGATGGACTGGACCATCAGGGTGTCACCACTGGTACAGCAATGCAGAAGCAAACAGTGAACACCCAGAAATGTTAATGAGCCCCTGAGCTTCCAGCCCACACAAATGCAGCTGTTTGAGGCACTTACAATGGATTTTTAATTTCATAACTCATCTGAGGAACTGCAGCATCACCACAGTCTCAGTGTCCAACACTGGAGAGAACCAGTAATTTTAAAAGCTCCACAATAGAGGATTATTTCTGTCTGACAAAAGCCACCCGGCACATACTGGATTATTTCTTGCTGCTGTTGCTCCAGCCATCTCTTTGCCTGACACCAGAGATCTGAGCTTGGCATCCCCCAAGACACTGCGGTGCACCTGGTGAGACCCCCCCAAGGCCTTACACCCACACCAAGACCCTCCACAAGCCACATGGCTTTGGGGAGAGAGTCAAAAAATGCTGGTGCTTCTTTCCAGCGCTGTTTCTCTTCCAATTCCCCATCAATGCAAGTCACTTCATGCCCACAGTGTGCTCAGCTTTAACTCCTAATCCCTGTGTTTCCAGGAAGGGCTAAATATTTCCAATACCCAAATCTCTTGGCTCTCCCAAAGGCATGAGGGGACACACCTGCTGCACTGAGCAGTGCTGGTGTGGAGCCTGCAAAGGGTCAAGCTCCAGCAGCATCAGCTGGAGAGGCACCTTTGCCAAAAGAATGGAATCTGCTTTAAATCTAAAATATCCTGCGTGAGGAAAGCCCAGGCTGCACGGGGCTGATGTGGGGGTGCAGCAGTACCAGCGACTCTCATAGTATTTAAATGATATTAAATAACCAATTAACATTTAATTCCCATTTCTGCTACAAGCTGGGAGCATCTTCCCTCTTTTTCCTCTTGCTGTACCCTCTCCACTTCAAACCCAGTGCAGACTTTTTGAGGGGGCGACTTAATGCACTCGTTTTCATTTTGTTTTGCCAAGCCCTGATGCCCGTGAGGGGCTCAGAAACACCCGCCACAAACTGTAAATACCAGGGGAAAAGCAGCTCTGTGGGTGCTTTGCTGCTGCTCTCCGAGTTCAAAAGATTTTGGGTGAAGGCAGCGAACAGAAACACTTTCTGTGCAATTCACCCCCACGTGCGCCTCCCGCCAGAAAGTAGCGTGGGAGAAATTTTTAATATACTCCTGGCTTCCTATCAATGGTTGTGTGGATTTAACACCCCCACAGCACACGCCAGCCCCAGGCAGGATGCTTCATGTCCCGCTGCCCCCAGCCAGCGAGGCGGCTGTCGCTTCCCGGCGGGGCCGGATCCTGCCCACATGGCTCCTGTGCTGGGATGGGGTCAGGGAGCAGGTGGCCAAGCTGGGGAGGGGGGGACACAGCAGGGCTGGGGACATGCAGGGGGCTGGACTGAGCCCAGCCACCCCCCACCAGCACGGTGGCAGTCCAGGGAGGATGTCCATCCGTCTGCAGCCCAAGGGGCATCATCCCCTTGCGCCGTTGCACAACCAACCCACATGCCAGATGTCCCAGCAGTGAAGCAAAACAAACAAACAACAATTACAGCTCTTGGGTTTCCTCGTTTTGACTCATTACAGTTTAATTTTGGAAACCTGGCTCTTGGGTGCAGCCAGTTTACTGCTGCTGCTGCTGTGATAAAATCAGCTTCCAGCTCAGCCAGACCGGCAGCCTCTTGCGTTCAGAGCTGATGTTTCATTCCCACTTTTGAAAATTTGGGCAATACAGCTTTGCTTGAGACCATAAAACCGGCAGCAAAATTCACAGCCAAGCGAAGCACCCTACAAAGGGTTTTGGGAGTGAGAGGGACTGGTGGGCACTGGGGGATCCTTACCTTGCACAGCGGGGTTGCGCACTTGGGACGGCGTGTCATGGATCTCCAGGGTCCACTCCCCCGCCGCCCTCTCCCCCCAGCAGTGGACAGTCATGAACTCCCAGCCCTTGAAGCCCTCATTGGAGTGGTCAAACACCCTGCAATGGTAATGCCATGCACCAAGAAATGTGACTTTGGACGTTATATTTTATCAGAAATGGTAGATAGGTAATTGAGGATTTTAGGGATCCTTGCATGCACACACCAAGCTCTCCTGCAGCTGAAACCTGGGCATGCTTCCCACCTTCCCCAAAAATTCACAGCAACCCCCTAAAGGAGGATGCTGCCCAGCCCAGCCACGCCCTGGCTCCGGCTGTTCTCACCTCCTGGCGAGGAGCTGTGACCGTGTCCCAGCCGGAGAGATGAGGCTGATCTGGAGGTCGCCCCGGCGCGGGTGGGCGATGCTGAGCCGCACCACGACGTGCTCCAGGTACAGCACGTGCTGGTCCCGCTGCTCAGCGCAGGCGCTGCTCAGGGTGCTGGCACGCAGCACGTGGTCAGCTCGGATGTACCTGCCAGGGACAGGGCACAGTGTCAGGATGGGGACAGAGTGCCCCTGGCTCCCAGGCATGGACGCTCTGTTAGATTTGAACCCGGCCTCCTGCTGCTTCACAGCAAAAATTATCTTATCTGCCACTGCAATTCCCAGTGTCCTAGCACGGGAATTTGCTGAATTGCTGGATGGTAACAAGATGAGTTTGAAGTGCTTCGAAGATCTATGCCTTATGGGCTGCAAGGGCGCTGCTTTATTATAATTACGAGTGCAGTGCTCCTCTTTGGGCTGTAATTAGTGTCTGTATCAGATAAATAGCTTCATGAACACACTTGGCTCCGCACTCATTCCTGTTTTGCATATGCAAGTCTCTAAAAGACTTTTCTGGTTAACAACTCTCTCACTCTGCAGCCAGGCATTGGTAAATGAGGAGTGTCCACTTGGTCAGATCCCACTCTTTACCTAGGAGGGACTGACCTGCCTAGGATGAGATGTGAACCTGAGCTGGACTGAACTTGAAGCCAAATTCAAAGAGAACCCAGATGCTGGAAAATTCGGGATCTTTGCAACAAATCACCAGTTTTTGCTGTCTTTGATCAAGACAAAGTGTTCAGTGTAAGAGGGCACAGAGACTAACACATAAGAGCACCTCACATAAGAGCAGGCAAGGTAGGTTTGGTCTCTCAGCCCTCAAAAATTCCCTGCTGATCACTCGTCTGGGAAGCGAAATCTTGCCAAAGGGAAAAAAAATCACCCACTGTCAAAGCTGTCTCTGGAGAGCCCTCGTGGGACCTGCACTTCCCAGAGCCATAGGCACAGACCCCACAGCACTCACTTGGGCACCCTGTCCAGGCTTCCCACGCAGATGTGCTGGGGAGGAACCATCTTCCACTTCTTGGCTTCCACCACAATAGCATCAGCATCCACCAGCCCAAAGCCATATAGATGGCTAACTGGAAAGAGAGAAGACTCAGAAACCCCCCCAGTCTTCCCAGCAGGGATCAGGAGCTCCTCCTCAATGCTTGGTGCAGCATCCTCCAACCATCAGGGAAGGTGTAGAGTTGACCCCGTTTGGGTATGAGGTGCTTCAACACATGGAGCTCATCATCCTGGCCCAGTTACACCCCAAACCCACATTGCTACCATGGAAAACCCATTGCTGGGAGCAGCCCAAGGAGAGTAGCAAAAAACTCTGCAGCTCAGGAGAGTCTTCACCAAACAAGTTTTCCAAATCTCCACCAGGCAAGAGTTCCAAGCACCTCACTCCATGAATTACTGCCCTCTCCTCCCTCCACTTAACAGCCTGAAGGTATGAACCCCCAAGGAACCTGACAGGGGTCACCCACCGTGAATTGTCCCCATGAGTGAAGCTCTGGAGACCTTTATTTTCCCTTGGTTGGCCCTTCTTGCCCTGCCATCCCCATAAAGGCCTCTCACCTTTATGCCCCGCTCCGTTGGTTTTCCAGTCGGGCGCTCGCAGGTGCCCCGGCCGTGAGGTTTTGACCAGCAAATGCTGCACGTCCCTCCAGGTGAGCAGGGGGCTGCAATGACACGTGGCTCATGGGGTGGCTCTGCTGTTCCCGGTCCTCCCAGCAGCAGCAGGTACCCCACTGACTTAAAAAAAAACCCCTAAAAACCACACCAGCCACCCCTCTTTCCTGCTCGAAAAAGAGCAAGAATTGATGGTTTAGCTGCTGACACTGCCACCACTTGAGGTGCTCCAGGAAGGGATGCCAGATGCCCATGGGAATTCGAGGATTTACTCCTGGGTAAGGCCATTTGGCTCTCACGCTCTAGGGTAGAAATGAAGCAAATCAGGAAGGTTTTTCCCATTTTTTTTGTAGGAGTTAGGGAGCAAAGCACAGCCTGAGGCAGGATAGTGAGCTCAGCAGCTCGCTGATACACAATGCTGAGCAAACGTTCCCTTTATAGGAATAACAGCAAAAAATTGCTGGAAATAAAACCTGGGTTGTTCATTAAACAGAAAAATTAAACCCAAATCGCCTCTACCTCCCCAGACTGGGTTTGTGTGTTCAGAGTGCTCGACACTGAGTGCTCTGTGCTTCTGAGCCACCTCATGACCCAGCTCAGGGATATTGCTGGAGAATTTTCCCCATTTTACTTAGAGTCAGTTGTTCAGCATCTCGAGCCGGGATTTATATTGCTCTCGAGCAACATTTAAAGAAAGGAATTCAATTTATTCTCTCTTGTCATAATGGAATGCCTGAGCACCAAGCTCTGGTAGTTAATGTTGCGGTTTATGCCTCAGCTAAACAATTCAAAAATTACATCTAAAGCTTTTAATATATTTGTAATGAAAACGGCATCTCCGGAAATGCTCTCACCCGACCTGGGTGTTGGGATTAAACCAGAGGAGGAGGAATGGAGCCACAGTCACCATCCCTGGATGAGAGTGCAGCACTGCCCTGAGGCTTATTCTTATTCCCAGCCTTAATTTTATTTCCACTCCATAAAAATAATAATAAGCTCATGAGGAGACACTCCATGAAGCAACACAGGGATGCCCAAGGGCTGTTCCTGGGCTGGGGGACCATGAGGGAGCCAGGATGGGACCAGGATGGGGACAAGAAGAACAGAGCAGCTCGTTTGAACCAGGGGTGTGTCACTGATAATCAAGTTCTGTGAGTTTTGACATTAGGAAAAACTAGTCCTTTTCCCCCAGAAATGCAACACTTGCTGAAAACCATCGCTTCTGCTGACATTTTCCAATGTCTGTGATGTTTTGTGACATATTTTTTTTTTCCAGGAAGTATTTATAAAACTCCCGTTGGAGCTGGCTGTCAGCGGTTTCAGTGCACCTACTGAAAAGCCTGACTGATGTCACCAACCCCAAACTTTTCAACAGATGGCAACAAGTGAAGAATTAGATCGATAAAACACCTGTGGGAAGATCAGATTCAAAACAACAACAACACGATATAAAACCTCGCCAGAAAGGAGCGATTTAAAATAACTTCGTGTCATTTTGGTCGCTCCAGAGGAAACAAAACCACCTTGTTTCTTTCAGGTTTTGCTCACCAGGTGCTAAATGTGGGAACATTTCTCCTGTCGGGGTTACACTTACTTTGCCTCCAAGGCCAAGGCGATGATGCCCGCGACCATTGGGGCGGACACGGAGGTGCCGGTGTGGCCATCGGTGCAGCGGTGCCTGAGGTCCGTGGTGACCTGTGGACAGAGGAGCTGCAGCCCCCAAAATGCTCCCAAGCATGGGCACCACCCCATCCAGCACCTCAGATTTGCTTGGGATGCTGCCAGAGAGGAGCTGAGCCTGCTGGTACCCAACCCCTATCATGACTCCAGTGCCATCAGGGTGCACAGAGCCCCAAAATGGGCTGCAGATACATTTGGTGCATGAGAAAACACCCCTGTTCTTATATTTTCCTTTGCTCAAAGGTGCAAAAACTATCTGAAAGGGAAAGAAAACCCATTTGGCTGTGGATCAGCTGAAGGAAAAGGTGGATGGAGCGGTGTGAGCTGGTGTGGGTACTGTTGAGCTGGTGTTGAGCCTGGGGCTGGCCTCAGCCATGCAAACATTCCTGGAGTGCCATGAAAATGGCACTTGTATTCTGTTTTCTGGCTGGAAATTCATCTTTTGGGGGCTGAAGATATCACTCCTCAATACTAAAAAAAAATATTTACTTGCTAAAAACAAAACCCACACAATTTTTGGTCACAAGACTTCACTTGGGTGGAAAACTCCCTCCCCAGGCTGGGTAAGGTGCTGTGTTGGTGGGAGATGTTTTACTTCCCAAGGCTCAGATGATGCACAGGGATGTCCGTAACAATCAGCCTTGGTGTGACCAGGCCACAGCAGCTTTTGGGACAGGGCAAATAAAGTCTGGGTGGCAGGGAAAACTGCACTGATCCACATATGCACACACTTTCAGGCTCCAGAAAGTCTCAGCTCCCAGTTTGGGGCTGCCACACCCCTGTTAAATGGCTCCATCCTCCCTCTTTTTTCTCTCTCAGGCTAAAAATCCTCCAAATCCTTTTTTTTTTTTTTTCAAAAAAAACAAGATATAGTGAGCAAGTCCTTTGGGGAACAGGTAAATATTTACATGGGTATTTTTGCAAACCTCCAGCCCTTTCACCCATTTACCAGGGAAAACACGACACCCCTGAGCAAAAACCAGAGCAAAACCCACTACAGAGCTAAGGACAAAGCCTGGCTCTTACAGCTGAGCCATCATCCAGCCCAGCCACGCAGCAAACACGCAGGGGATGCTGCCCAGCTTGATGCTGGGGTAAAACTCACAATTTTCCTCTCATAAAATGCCCCGCTGCTGTAGGTGGTGGCGAGGGTGGAGGCACACTCCTCCAGGTACCAGGGCTTGTAGCCGTTTTCGGTGGTGCTGCTGATGGAGATGGTGTAGATGCTGTTGGTGTAGCCATCACAGGAGCAGTAATCGCCCTCTCTGCCGCCGTTCCCCGACGCCCAGACGAAAATGGAGCCCAGTCCCCTGCGACCCTGCAGGCACAGAGGGGGTGGAGGGTTAGAGAAGGGGTTTGTTCAGGATGAGAGGCCATCTCAGCACAGGGAGGAAGGGGTAAGGATGATTTTTGGGGGTTTGGTAAGGGTGGAAGGATGGATGCCACCCTGCCCAGCGCTCAGCCCCCTGTATCAGTCCCCACAGGTGTCCCTCAGCTCAGCCAGCCCCAGTTTACAGGCAGTGATTCCCCACAAGGATGGGGAATCCTTGAGAGAGCCTCCAGGATTTTGGCATTTTCCATAGGGGAAAACATCTTGGCTATTCAGAGTCCCTGGAGCAGGCATTAATACACAGTATGGTGCTTTTCAGGATGGCTCTGCAAGGAGGAACTGGCAGGGAACTCCCCAAACCCCAAATCTCCCAAGCCCATAAAGTCCCTTGTGAACCACTCAAACCACCAGAAACCTTCTCCCAGCCTATCCTTTACTTTTGCTTGTCTTTTATTTTTTAAATCCCACCCTTTTCTCCCCTCCCCATCACTTGGCTGGAACATCTGACGGAGTAACTGGTTAACAGCTATGGGACCCACTGGGAATTGGAGAGTTGGAGGAGTGTGCTTGCTGCCCTGAGCTCTCCGGAGCCAGGGGGAAATCCCACCTGGCAGCAGCAGCTGTGGTGCCAACGAGGGGCCCCTAAAGAAGCCAACACCAGGGGAATGAGCCCCATTCACCCCTCCATCCAACCCACGGCCGGGACACCCAGGAACAACCCAGCCCTGCCAGGGTTCACAAGCAAGGTGCCGACATCCCAAAAAGGCAGATTTTTGGTGATCCAAAAGGTTTAGGGGCAGGAAATGAAGTGGCTGGTTCTCTTCCATGCCCTGTAAGGCAGGGCTCTCCAGGGACGATGGAGCTCTGCCGGGTTTGGCAGGCGATGGAAGCAGCGGAGCAGCCCCATCCTCCCCGCGGCTGCTCCTGCCACGGAGAGATTTCGGCGCTCGCCTGGGCAGATCTGGTGTTTACCTCCCTCCCACTGCTCTGTGGCAGCTTCCTCCACAAAAAATAATAATAACAATAATAACAATAATAATAATAATAGTAATAAAGCAGCTTTGCTCTGGAGGAATTCACCGGGATTTATTGTGGGCTTTAGGCGCCAGGGGGAGCAGGATGGTTTATTACCTGTCTCGCCCCCCTCCTGGGGCAGAGGCTCTCTGAGCTGACCTTGCCTCTGGATACACAGTCTAAGTCAGGCTCTTTCCTCACTTTATGAAAGTTTTCATTATCTGGGCTGCCTCCCAGCCAAACTGGGTGGGTATTTCCCTAGCAAAGATTAATAGAGCTGTCTGGAGCTCTGCAAGAAAAAGTGCAATTGCCAAGGGAATTACTGCCCTGCTCTGCGTCATGGAGAGCTCGACCCAGCTTGCCAGCCCACCAAGCCTGCTGCTGGCATCTCCCATCCTACTTTCCAGGGTTTCCTGGATCTCCAAGGTGGCAGCATCCCAGCCCACACGCTCGGCGCAGACAGTGACCATCCAGCTCACCCACACCAAAGTCAGAACACCTCCCAGCGTGGATCCCACTGCATGCAACCCAAGCTTTCCCAAATCACTAATTAGAGGAATAAAACCAGGCACAATTGGCCAAGCATGTGGAGATGTAGCAATGATTTTGATTGGGATCAGAAGTCTGGGAGCCCAGACCTCCCTTTCATCCCTCACCCCAAGCGTCGCACCCACAGGATCCAAGAAAGGCTCAGACCTGCTCCAAACCCACATCCTCAAAATGCCCAGGCAGGGCTGTGCTGGGGGAAAGTGGGTTTGGAGCCAGCACAGTCACATCAGGACATGAACAGGCACATGAATGACACTACAGCAATGCACAGCTAACACCTGACAACACTTCCTGGCAGAGCAAGAGCTCACCACATATTGCAGATCCCTCGGATTGGAAAAATCCATTCTTTCCCTTTGCTCTCAAACAAGGAACAATCAAGATTTCTGTTAGCAGACCCCAAACATCCAGCTTCTTAATTTGCCATCCTTCTAAGCCAATGCAATGCCAGTGAGAGGCTCCTGGCTGCTATAAAACCTGGATCTGGGTATCATTTAAGCCAGGGAATCCCTTCCTGGCCAAGCTGGGGCTGATCCAGCTCACCCCAGCAGCTCATGGGTTGGCTGTGGGACGCAGAGCATCTCCTGCTTCTGCAGCGCTGCGGGGCCTGGGTGTTTGCCCAAAGGCACTCCATGAATGACCAGGATAAATATCCCCTCGTTAGCTTGGGAACTAATAAAGTGTGGCTGGAGGAACAAGAAACAAGATGATAAATTACCCCAGCGCAGTCCTATCACTAATAGATAAAGGTTATTTTAATGTTTCCATTAAAAACTCAATTTTAAGGATTTATAACTCGGTTACAGCTGTTTGCTCAGGCTAAAGGTGGCAGTTAACTATCTGCTTGCAGCTTTCCTCGTTATTTAGGGAGATGGAGTTGGCAATTACAAGCTGTGCATGTGGGATAGTGGGTGCTGCAAATACGGGGTGGCACTGAGGGGACTGGGGTGTCCCCTGGGAGCCAAAAACAAGCATCCCAAGACAGTGGGGCTCCTCTAGGAAAGCCCCCTGCTGCTGCCCGTTTGCTCCTGCATGGAAAAATAAGGTCTAAAAAGCAGCTTGTTCCCCCATATTTACACGGCGTGAACTTCAATGGATTCCTCAGCAGGCTCACCACCCCAGCAGGAAATCAAGTAAACAGTGGGAAAAACACTCCACCCTATTTTTAGATAAGAGGCCGCCCTGACTCCTGGCACACTGCAGGAAGAGGCAGCAGAGGAAGGAGTGGAGGCAGAGGTTGACGTGGGGGCTTCACAACCCAGCCTGGGGCTGCTGCCAACAGAACCCCAACCCCAGGTTCTCTGGAGCACCCAGGGAACACCCACTGTGGAGCCCTGAGGAACTGTGACACTTACCCACAGCGCCCACTGAACAGCCAAGAAAGGCCTTTTTCCCAATGCTTTCAGCCAATATTGGGCATTTTTTAAAAGTGCCCCAAAAGGAATGGGGTACAGGAAGGCCAGGGCATCCCCAGCAGGGATTGACAGCTGTCAATCACATGTGATGTTGGCTGAACTTTCTTACTGGAGGATCTCAAGGACAACAATCCATTATCAGATCCTGTGGCAACACCTATGTCCCTTCTCATGACACAGCCACTTATTCTGGGTGGAAAACAAAGGGAATGCTTAACGTGACAGAGACCCCTGGGAGAGGATACCAGGAGCCCAAGGAGAGTGAAGGAGAGGGTTGGACATGCTGAGGTTTGGGATACTGCTGCTTCCATCCATGTCAGCATCCAGGGGGGACATTTTGGGGTGCAAAGTTACCCCCCCAAGAACCGCTTTGGGTTTCTCATCCCAGCAGAGCTTCGCAACACAACCTGAGGCCTCCCTGCTCTGCTGGGGCTCTGCTGGCCATGCTGAGGGGTCCCACCATCACCAGGCACCTCCCGCCATCACCGCCCTCAGAACCAAATCCACCGGAGCTCTTAGGGACTCCAGGAAAAACTAGGAAAAATTAGAGATGATTGTCTCCCCCCCACCCCAGCCCTAGTGCTGGCATCGCCTCGCGGGCCGGGCTGCCCATCCCATGCCAGACCCCGGGCCGGCCACGGCCCTTCCCACGGGACAGGAGGAGGAGGGCGAGCGCGTCTGGGTGCTGTGGGATCCACACCTTTTTAATGCCTTGCTCAAAAGCCTGTTTGGCCAATAGACCAGGTCCATCAACTGTCTTCCCATCATCATCTGGCCCCCAGCTCGCGCTGTAAATGTCAATGTAATCGGGTCTGATGCCAAGCGACTTTGCTTCAACAACATCTGTTACATCTCCATCTAACATACGAATGCCTAAAAGCACAAAAACATCAGACATTAGGGCTTCATGGCGTGGATGACAGTGTGAGGATTGCAATCAAAGGGCTTTGTTAACGGTGGCGGAAACCACATGGCTCAGGCACGCCTGGAATAGCTTCAACTCACGGCCCCGCATGCCAACGAGCCTGGCAGCAGGATGCTGGGGAGCTACTGGGAAAGTTTTCTGTGTTGCTGGCTTCATGGCAAGTGATGGAGAAGGGGGTGTTAAAATTCATTTCCCCTCCATTGGTGGAGAATGGGTGGTGGTTGTGGTACTGCACTCCCCAGCAACAAAATCCCCCCACTAAAATCCTTTTTTCTCTGCTTTTGATTCCTTAGCTAGTGTATTTCTCCACCTGAAAGATATTGGTGTTTCTTGAACACTCATGCCCTCCAGCTTCAGGCACACAGGATCCCTTGAATGGGGATGACTGTGACTGTCCCCAAACCCCATCACTGTCCAACTGATGCCAGCGGTTCCCTGGAGAAGGAGAAGCCCCAGGAAAAAAACCCAGGTTGTGGTTTGTATGGCCAAAATCAGAGCCAGGATTCCAATACATGGTGGGACAACGATACCAGCTGGAATAACCCTCACTTCCAGCTGGGAATGCCAGCAGGTACTAGCCAGGATGCTTGCAAGCAGAGTCCACCAAACATGGTGGGGTGGGCTGGGGGATTGCTGCACACCCTCTGACTGCTGCAATACAAGAGCACAACCCCCTCTGCTCTCCATCACCCTTTCCCTGCTGGATTTCTTCTCCACACAGTGGGTAGAGAGTGCCAGGCACCCCAACAGGCTGCTCAGAAACAGCCCTTGCAGGAAAAGCGATGCTGGAAACTTCAGCATCGTATTTTGTCAGCCAGGGAGAGTCTGGTTTATAAAAATGCATTTCCCCTTTCACATGTATTCTGTCTTAAAGCAAACAAATGCAGGCAGATGTCATTCCAGCTGCAGCTGTGCTCTGGACACCAGTCAACTCAAATATCTCCTTCTGACACTGTCCCCAACCAGCCAAAACCAAGCTTAGAAATGTAAAATCAGGGAGCAGAGCTGATCCCAAAAAGTTCCTCTTTGTCAACAAGAAAACACAAGGAGAAGGGGTGAAAAGCAAAGCCCAGTGTCTGAGCTGCACATGGCAAGGAAAACCAGCTGAGGGATGGGGTTTGTGCTTGCTGAATGTGGCTGTTTTTATCAGCAAGCCCAAAATCAGCCTCAAGTCAACCCAAAGCCTGCCCAGAGACAGCCACCCACAATGAGGGACTCCCTGGTCAAATAATGGGGAGCAGGAGGGAGCAAGGCTGGGTGCTGCCAAATAAATGAGCTTTGTGCCACACAGGGAGCAACACCGACCTCCAAAGTGAGCGTTCGAGAGGGAAGAGGAGGAGGAATGGCAGGAGCCCTTTCCTTGAGCAGTGATGTGTTTTGCCCAGGGCATATGGAAAGCAATGCAAGAGCACTGAAGAGCAGCCAGTAAAATTAGATGGGAGCTCTCCAAGTGTGACAAATAGGCTTCCCCAACAAGTTGTGCTCATTAATCGCTGCTTTATTTGTGTAATCCATCTAAAATCACTCTTGCTGCAGCTATAGCGCATTTTCCTCCATGACCCCAAACTTGATACGGCTCAGACTCTATTTTTCCCCTTTGCCTGCTCACGTTGTGGGAAGCCTCTGGCCCCCAGCCCTCTGCCAGGTGCCTTGTCTCACTCAACACCTCCCCAGCACACCCCTGAGGCAAGGCACTCGTTAAAGGGAGCAAATTAAAATGAGACCCAGAGGTGGTCATAAAGTCAACAAGGAACGTTCTTCTCCATAGCTGCTGTAGAGAAAGGAGCATGAAGGGAATGGCCTGATCCTGCAGGATCCAATAAATCTCACCATGAGCTTTGCCTTGCTCTGCTGCTGCTTGCTGTGTGCTTGGAGATGGGGTTTGAGAGCCAAGAAGCCTCTAAGAAACAAGAAGTCATCACACATGGAGGGGGCACAGGAGATGGGCTGGGATGATGAGCCATAGCCCTTACAGCCCTACCAGCCCACTCTTCATCCTCCCTGGGGTTATTTATTTCTTCCCTCTGGGGATTTTCTCAGCACAGACAACCACGGGAGGTGCTTGGCCAAGAGCAGGATCCCTGTGGACACTGCTCCCATGCAGACACAACCCTAACAAAAGCTGTTCCCTGCACAGCCAGGAGGAATAAGCCAAAAGAAGGAATTAAACCCTGAATCCACTCATGGGCACTTGGGTCCACGGTCCTGAAAGTCACTTCTCCCAGCACTGGGGTGGTAAGAGGGGCTGCAGGAGAAGCCCCTCTCCTGTTACAACCATGCCAGAGATGGGTCTGAAAGCTGAAAGAACCCAGCTGCAGGCATTTGTCCCCTACACAGTTCCACCAGCCATGTAGGTTGGACACCACACTCCCATCCCCACTAGGACCCTGATCTCCCCAGGGCTGCCTGGGTTGGCCAGAACTGCCCCAGCTCAAACCAGCTCAGCTAATGCAAATGAACTCAGCAATGCTAATTAGCACCAATTTGGTGATAGAGATTCATTTGCTTTCCACACATCATGTTATTTGAGGGGCTGTGCAGAAGATCCCCCCCTATATGCATCTCTGGCCCCCCACCTTCTTGGTGTTTTTTCCTCTGTGGGTATTTTGGGGGTCTCCCCAGCCCCCCTGCTCTGAGTGGCTCCTCAGCAATCCTTGACCCCACAAACGAGTGACATCAGCTCTGAACCTCAGCCAGCACCACTGACCATAGCAAACACAGCCACCCCAAGGACAGACCCCCCCCAAGAGCAGTTATGGACTTCTGGGTGAAAACACCACATCCTCACCACATGCACCCTCACAGCAAGGATGCAGCCCAAGCAGAAGGTTCCCACCCCAAATAGCCGGAGCCAGAGTCCCCTGCACACCACATCACCCATCCTCCCCAACACCCCTGGGGCTTCCTCCAGCCGAGGCACCAAGGAGGAGACTCTCTCTGGGAGAGCAGCATCCCACCACCTGCCCCAGGAGCCTGTTGGCATGCCCAGGGTGGCCATGGTCCCTCAGGGAGATGGTGAAGGGCAGGGGGGCCACAGAGGCGCCGGGCTCACCTCCGATGCGGGCGTTGTAGGCGATGCCCACGATGCAGTAGGAGTTGTTGGCCGCTGCCGCCACCTCCCCCGCGCAGCGAGTGCCGTGCCTGCAAGGAGAAACCCCCATCAGCTGATGGCCATGGCAAAGGATCCCTCCATCCACACCCCACCCAGCACCCAAAACCAGCCCCAAGGCTGGAGCAGAAGAAGAAACTGCCCTTACACAAAACCCATAGCAAGTGGGTGAAGGAAACTAATGCTGAAAGCAATTTGCTGTTTGCATTTTGCACCTAAATCCAATCTGATGTTTGCATTTTACACCATGGTGCAACTTCCTCTTTGCATTTTGCACCTAAATGCAACTTCCTCTTTGCATCTTGCACCTCTGTGCAGGCTGCTCTTCGCATTCCTGTTTCCTTTCCACACGGAACCATCCCACTTTAAGTGAAGCCCAAAAAATGCATCCAGGCTTTGCCATCTCAATCACCCATCCTGACTCATGTGGTTCAATCCCCAAGCAGGACAAGGAACCCCCTGGTGCTGTCTTGGATGTCAGGAGGATTCATTAGCAATTAGTGTTGTTGGCACCAGCTGGATTTGCATCAGACACAAGGACTCTGTGAAAAGCCCTTATAACACAGCCTCCTCTGCAGCACTGGGAATGAGAAAAGGGACCTGGAACACACCCCAGGGAGGACACCCAGCCTCAGGGACCCCCCCAGACCCTTTGCTCCATGGCAATTATCATCACATACTTGTTCTCATTGCTGGCATCGTAGCGTGGAGTTGGGTCGTGGTCATTCCCATTGACATCGTAGCTTGCAAGAGGGTCCTGAAAATATTAGATTCACCATTAGACTCAACTTCAGGTGGTTGTGGTGGCCAGTAGCTGGAGGGATGGTCAATGGAGGCAAGAAGGGCAGAAAATTCCATTTTCTCCTTAGTTTCTGACTGTTTGCTCAGAATAAATAGTTTTAGGTTGCAGTCCTATGTATTTCCCAGGGGAAATATCCTGATACATCAGGGACTGCTCCTCTGGACCCCAAATCCTGCTGGGTCCAGCACCCCCTCCCTCCCACTGTGGCCATGTGGGGTTTGAGCTGGGGCTGAACAGGTTCATGCAGGTTTTTGGCTCTGCCCTGGTGAGCAGAGGGAGGAGGCTGCTTCCCAGGCAGCTGCAAAGGGAGTTTCCCCCAAACCTTCTTATCTAAAAACCTCATTTCCTTCTTAAAAACATCTCAAGCTTTTTTTTTTAAACTTTTCCTCTAAATATGCCAATGCACAGACTTCAGCTGTGTTTACACACTGAAATTCTCCATAAATCAATTAGTGGTGAGGATCAGCCCCAGTCCATCCCATCCATCCCCCAGCTCACATAGTTTTGCAGGAGGTCGGGGTGATTCCTCTCTATGCCGTCATCAAGGATGGTGACCACCACGTTCTTGCCCGTGTAGCCCCTCTGCCAGGCTGCCAGGATGTTCATCTCCGACCTGCACCGACTGTTTTTATCACCGCAGTGCTATGGGGACAAACACAGCTGCAAAAGGGCTGCAACCCCATTCCAGCCCATCTAAGCAAACAGCCACGCTGGGAACCCATTTAATCAACCAGAAAATATATTTACAGCCCACCCCCTGCCATATAACTTGCAGATTTGTTATAACTTTACTCCACAGATCAAACCCATCCAGCAGCAGTTAATCCAGGCAGTGCTATCTCCCTATTATTCTTTTCCTCTTCCATTTCAAGTACTATGGGCTCTTGGGTTTTGAAGTGCTCGCTTCCTTTCCGCCCTTAATTTTCAATGAATTTCCCTGTCAAATACGGATCGATGAAGCAGGCAGGAGAAAAATTATATTACAAATAGATGGCTGCAGCTCTGGGATGGGTAAAATACAGCAGTGCTGCTCACAAGCCTTCACTGTGCAGACCATGATGAGGGGCTGCTAACAAGGGTGAAACACTTCAAATCAGACTCTCAGGTGTATTAATTCACAATTTAAAATCCCACTGGCAAGCACATTTACTGCTATTATTTCATTACTGGCTGGGCTGAGCAAAGATTGATGATGCATTTGCTTAGAAATAAATGACTCCCCATAAAGCAGTGACAGGGAGACACCCACCAGGTACCACATGTTGGGCCACACTGGGTCGTTGAAGGGCAGGGCATGTGGCTCCCCTCGGACCTGCCTCTTCACCCTCCTCTTCACCTCCTGCTGCTGCAGCCAGTCCACCTGCAAGCAGAGACCTGGGTCAGCATCACCCATAGGCACTGAGCCTGGCATTGCCCACTGAAATGGGATGTGGGATGCAGAAGCAACGCCAACCCCAGCCTGAACCCATCCCAGCATCACCCCATGCCCTGGCAAACCCCCATCTCAGCGGCCAAAGCTGCTGTGGAGACAGCAGCTCCATTTGGAAGGAGACAGTATGGATGGACAGACAGACAGGGTGAGCTCAGCTCGTTGTGTTGTCTAAGCCAGCCCAGATTCCTCTGCTGGTGCAGCAAAACTCTGGAGCACAAATCCCGTCACCTCTGAGCGCGTGCCTGAACCCCCCCGGCTTAGCCAAGCACAGAAGCACGCGCTGGAGTCCCGCTGGACACACACCACATATTTCAGTGTTTAGTCAAAGTTTTGGAGAAGACTCAGGTGCTTGGCTTAGTTTTTGACTGATCCTTCCTGCCGGCTGGGAGCCAGCAGCTCAGCCCTGAGGCGGTGCCACCTGGCTCCGGGGCTGCTCATCCTTCGAGCTCCTTCCTCCTGATAAAATAATAAAAACTGGGGGCTTTACCCAAACACAACACACATTTTCCAAAACTATGTGGTGGCCACACACAGCTGTTGCAGATCTCAGGGGACGTGGCCAACTCCACAGAAGTATTTTTGGCAGTGGCTGCGTGTGAGGTGGCCTTGGAGCCGACCACTGTGACATTTGTTTGCTTTCCAGCGGGGCACGACATGCAAAGAGATCAAACGGGAAATGATCTGGAAAGGGCCATGATTGGGAAATGCTGGTGTTTGCCCACAGTGCTGTGGCAGGAGCTGCCTAAGGTGCTGCTTTGGAAGCAGTCACATCCCATCCCTATCAAGCATTAACCACCCCCCAGACCCTTTATTGCCACACAAAAGGCTTTCCTGCTTCAGCATGGAGGTGAAACACAAGTTTAGTGAAAAAAGGTTATAAAAGTAATTTATAGACCAAATCTTTACAGATGTTCATGCTGGGGGAGAAAGGAAGCACCAGCCAATGAACTGTGAGGGCTGTGTGGCACATCCCTCCTTGCTGGACACTTTTTTCCTGATGGCTCTGGGTCTTTTGGGAGCTGCTCATAGGGATGTCTCTATTGTTGTGACTAAGGTTTTGTAACAAAAGGAATAAAAATACGAAGTGTAACTTTTGTTGAGCTCATTTATGTAAAACTGTCAGCTGAACTGAGTTCTTGCACAGTTTATTGCTTTGTGCCTCGGATGGAGGTGGATGTCAGAAACCCGACAGCTTCCAGCCTAGAGCTTGGGTTTTAAACACATATATATTATAAAGAAAAAAACATGGTTGAAAGGGAAAAAAAAAATGTATTTCATAGAAAAATGATTTTCCACGCTGCCTTGGCTGCCGACAGCACACCGCTTTGCTTACACAGTGATGGATTTAAACACTGGAAGCAAAAATATAACTTCATGGTCTAGTTAAAAAAAAATAAAAATACATTAAATAGAGGTTATGGCCCAAATAACGGGCTTTTTTCCTTAAAGCACCATTCCCTGGCAGCATTTCCATGAGTCTCACTGGCCGAGCCACAGCTACCACCTTTCCCTGCTGCTTTGCTGGATGCAGGAATGCTGGTAAGGTGTGGGATTTTGGGGGGTTTTGCCAGGAGCTGCCTCACAGGGATGTCTTCATCTCAAACAGGCTCCTGATTGACCCCAGCGCTGCCAGCCAGGAGTCAATGGAGACGTCATGTGTGGACACAGAGAAATCAGCAGTTTAAGGACATTGATTTAAAGGAAGAGTTGATAAATCAATGTGGCTGGCATGGAAAAATGGGCAAGCAGGAAGGAGTTTGGGCCATCCCTGCAACAGCTCCTGCAGCTCGTGAAACTCAGATCAACTTCCATTGCTGATGCAGGGTGGGGGAAAAGCTTCATGGAAATGTAAATAAAAGGAAAAGAAAGAATACTAGAAATGGCCCAAAATGTTACAGTCCTGAGACCCAGGGTCCCTGCTCTACCCCTGCAAACCCTAATTATTGCAGAATCACAAACTGGTTTGGGTTGGGAGGCACCTTAAAGCTCATGTCATTTCAAATCTTCTGCCATGGCCAGGGACACCTTCCAACAGATCAGGTTGTTCCAAGCCCTGTCCAACTTGACCTTGGACATTTCCAGGGATGGGGCAGCCACAGCTGCTGTGGGCAGCCTGTGCCAGGGCTTCACCTTTGCAGCCAAGAATCTCTTCCTATTATCTTCCTAGTATTACCCTGCCCTCTGTCAGTGTGAAGCCATTCCCCCTTGTCCTGTCATTCCAGGTCCTCATCCAAAGTCCCTCTCCAGCTCTCCTGGAGCTCCTTTATGTACTGGCAGCAATTAGCAATAAGGTGACTGTGAGTGGCACCAAAGGACTCCATGAGGCAGCACAGGCAGCCCCAAGCTGGACCCTTCACCCTTGCTGGAAACAGAGCAGAAGCTTTTTATGTTCCCTCTCACTTGGAGGTTTTCAGTGGATGAGGCCCAGATCTGGCCAGCCTGGGAAGCTCCACCAAACACAATAACAAGTACATGTGAGGATGCAAATCCCTTTGCAGCTCCAGAAAAGTGATAGCCTGACTTATCCCAGTGGGTGTGCAGGAGTTAAAGTGGAGAACCAGGATAAACAAGATGGTTCCAGCACATGTTTGCCCTAAAGCTCAGCAAATAATTCAGATGGGGTTGATTTTGCCATGGTGCATGACCAGAGGCACAGGAATTAAAGCCATGGCATTCCCTGATGAGAGGATTTAGAGACTGGAGCAGTGAGGATGGAGGCTCAAGCACTGCATGGACCAACACAAGCATCCCAGTGAGCCAGGAAAGTTTATGGCAATAAGAGCTGCAAGTAGAGCCCTAAGAGGGTTGGCACGGCATGGTGTGACCCCACTCTGCATCCCACTGTCCCTCCCCGCCTCTCACCACCACGACTTGTCCCCAGAATTGCTGGATTTGCCACATCCTTCCTCCCTTTCCATCACCTGCCACATCTCTTGGCTCATATCAGCCCCAGAAGGAGCAGCTGCAGGGTCTCTTGGGGCAACAGGGCAGCTCAGCAGCACTGTGGTCACACAGGGATGAGGATCCCAGCTGCTTCCCTGGGTGTCCTGGAGTCTCCCCTTTCCCAAACTTCTCCTGGGGATGGAGAGCTTGGCCGTGGTCCTCCTGCCTAGCTCATGCCACCGACCCCCACAGCCAACAAATAACAGCGCTGGAAACAATAGCCCCCGGAAGGCATGAACCACCCAACATCTGCAAACAACCGGATTGGCTGGTTCTTCAGGATTTCTGCAAGATTTGTTTCCATCTTTCCTATTCCAGGTCCTGTCTCCGTGCCTCGAGGTGAAGTTTTCCTGCAAGATTTGTTTCCATCTTCCCTATTCCAGCCCCAGTCCCCCTGCCTCGAGGTGATGTTTTCCTGCATGCATGCTAAGCTGGTGCCATCGAAATGCATCGCTTTAACGATTTGCAAATGTACATGGGTGAGGGGGAGAGACAAGACGTGCCAACAGGTTTAGAACTGATAAGGAAGGATTAAGAGAACAGGAGTTAATTGTTCCAGCTTGGAGCCTATAGAGCAAGGTAAGGTAAATGTTAATACGACTAAAAGCCAATTGATTTCGTTTGCATTATAACCAGACTCATTTAAATGGGGGCATTTCAAATGCAGAGAATTCGAAATTTGCTGGGATGCCTATGCACCCCCCTGAGGGCAAACAGCTTTAATTAAAGCCCAGCACACTTCCAGGGCACCAGGCTCTCCTCGCCGAGGTTTCCCCCGCTGGCAACGCAGCCACGCGTTCGCCTCCTCCTCAAAAATGTGCTACAGACCTTGTCCAAATATTTAACAGCAAATCTCTCCGGAAAGCCTGGGGAGGGCAGGGCTGTTTTGTATGTCTGGGAAAGAGCATCCCAAGGTTGTCTGGGAACATCCCAGGGTAGCCAGGAGCACCCCAAGGATGGCCAGGCATTGCTGCAGGCACCAGCAGCTTGCTATAGCATGGGTATTGTCACCAAAACGGCTTTTTCTGCTTTTATGTCCCCCTCTCCAAAAAAAAAAACCTCCCTATCATTAACCCTTCCCCTGCTCTGCACAAGTGACATCACACAGTGCTCAGGAGGAGCTGGGGGAGGAGCACAGCCAAAGGGGAGCCCCAAACCTTCCCCACCACTCCAGACCCAGCTCACCCAAGTCCCTCCTTGCCTTCTTCCCCCCTTCCCCATTACTTTTCTCAATTCAGCTGCATTGAAAATCCCTTTGGATGCTTGCTCTAGGAAAAAAGCAATGCAGAGCGATTGCCAAGGATTTCACACATAGCAACCATTGAGACAGCAAGTGTTGTGGCAACTGGATCAACACCCCGAGCATGCAACAGCCTTTCTGTCCTGGAAAGCTTTTCCCCCTTTTCTTCCTCCCGGCTTTCAGGCAGATGTTAGTGTTTAGTCACTTTTACGTATTTTTCACCACCGCTCTCTGTGTCCAATGAGTCACTCATGTGTGCGCAGGGCTGTGGCTCAAGGGTAACAATGTCATCCCAAGATGCTCCAGCTCATGCTTGACCCAGACCAAGCCAACAGCCTCCTCCAGGGACAGGTGGGGACCTCCATCCCACCACCCCCCAGAGGCTGGGGGACACCAGAGTGCCCAACCCCGTACCTTGGGGTCCATGCGGAGGAAGTTGTGCGGTCCCCGGCTGCTCAGCGTGGAGCGCTTAAACGTCTTGCTGTGGTGAAAGTGGTAGTAGTTTTCCAAGCTTCCAATCTGCAAAAAAAGAGGTCGTTTGGTTTGTGGTTTTATTAAATGTGTTTTCCCATGGCTGCTCCCCATTTTGTACTGGTGGCATGCCCTGCACCCCAAATCCCTCACTCCCAAAGAGCTCCCGGGGCTCGGGAGGATGCAGGATGCTGGCACCAGCCCCAGTGCCACCACTGTGACAAACAGCCTTGGTGGTCGGACGCTGCATCGGCACAACAGAGCCCGGAAAACATTTTTATGAATTTTCACCCATTAAATGCATCTTTGAAAACTGCCTTTCATCAGCTCCCAAGCAGAAATAATGAGCTAAAAATGAGCTCAGCAGCTGCGGCGCAGCCAGGGGAGCTGTGCCTCATCCTCCTGCCTTCTCTGCCCGACGTCGCTCCGGCTGCACATGAGGAGAGGTGATGCGATCCCTTGCTCGCCCTGGGATGCTCCTGGGAAGCGTGGGATATAAATCTGCATAGCCTGGAGAGAGGGATGGCAGCATTTGCAGAAAAACACAGAGTGGTGTGGTGCCAGCCACACCACCCCGCCAAGCCCTGGGGTGGCTGCACTGCCTCCGGCCCTCTCATCCTGGCATCTGGAGACACCACAACTCCTCTTTTTTCATCCCAAAAGCACTGGGGCTATGCAATGAATCGAGGGATCTCAGCCAGACACCGCATGTGAAACATCCCACGGGGATTCACAGCCAGAGGGACGGGAATGACCCAAAAGCTGCACTCACTGGTATGTGGCTCCCAGATCATACAATTTGGGTACAAATTGGGACTTCACTATAAATTCACTTTTGCCTGAGTTTGGTTTTCTTCCCCCCGCCAAAAGAAAACCCACATTCCATGTCAGGCACAGGATGCTGGGAGCCAGTGACATTCCCTGTGTCTTGCTCACAGGACCAGAAAGAGCCATGCTACACGCACCCATGTGCAACCCACCAGGCAACATCTTTAGGACCGTGTGTGACCCAGGGGCCAGGGTGACATTCCTGAGGCCAGGAGGCCAGACCAGGGCTGATTGCAATGGAACAGTGGGGAACAAACAGGTTTGGCTGGATCAGATGCTAAAGCAGATGACAACTGCTTACATCTTTATCACACTTGATACCTTGAGATCTGCCAGTGTCTCTTATGAGCATTAAATATTTAATTAGTCTTGCTCTGCCTTTTATGCCAGGATGTCATTTCACCAACTTTACTGCTGTTAGTGTGATTTTTATAATTTATTTCCACTCAAATTCATTTAAACCCTCTTCTTCCCCCTTCCAATTACAGCATAGCTGGGCATTTTCTTTAACATCCACATAAAGAGGTTGCTCATTGCAATCCACATTTGCCTTTTAAAACCCATTCTTCAAATCCATTTGCACTTAAAAAAGCGAAGGAGGGTGCTTCAACCTCTCCATATTTTAGGGAAACCTTGACAAGGCCACCCTGCCTCTTGCTCATTCTGCCTGGAAATATGAGTACAGGACTAACCATAAAATCCTGCAATGGTTTGGATTGGAAGAGATCTTAAAGACATCCAGTTCCAAACCCCTGCCATGGGCAGGGCCACCTTCCACTAGACCAGCTCGCTACAAGCTTCATCCATCCTGGCCTGGAATAGGGATGGAGCATCCACAGCTTCTCTGGGCAACCTGTGCCAGTGCCTCACCATGCCCACAATAAACAATTCCTTCCTGAGTAAAGAATTTCTTCCTTCCTTTTCACAAATAAATGCAAAATTACCACACGATGCAAAACAGCAAGAGCACAGAGAAGGCAATGACCTCATCACAGGCTCTGGGGATACATAGCAAGAGCAGCAGGAAAAGAACTCTGTGCCCCACTTCTTTATCCTCCTGGGATTCATGGCAGAAAAATAAGAAAAACCTTCCCATGCTGGGAATACCTTGAAAGTGTGAGCAGAGCTTGGTCCCAGTGGACCAACCTTGTAGACCTCCAATTGTCCTGCTCCACCTAAGATAGTCTAAGGAGAAAAACTTGTAAATGTCATTTTTCTTTGAAAAAGGATTTGCTGTCCTCCTTGTGGTCAGTCAGCTCAGTAAGGACTCTGCAATGCAACCCCTCCAGCATCTCACCCAAACCATTCCATCCCTTCAGAGTACAGCTACACCAGCACTGGTGTCTTCCAGAAGAGAAGGGTGGAACCAAGTAGGAAGGCAGTGAGCACTCCCCTCCTGGGGACACCACCCATTCCCATCAGGGATAAGGCACGGTCCTGCCTTCAGGAATGTCATTCTCAAATGATCACGGATGTTTTCAGCCCAGTAACGATCAAGCCAAGAGCTGCAAGATGACAGGAATCGAGGAAAGCTCCAAATACAGCCCAATCCCTCCCCTGCACTGCAGATGAGACCCCTGACAATGCACCAGCCCTTCCAAAACTAAGTGTTGGACACCACACATGGAAAAATTCATATAAACCCTGCAACCAGGATAGGAAGGGGCTCAGCATCACCTCCGAGCCAGCGGCGCTACCCGGGACTCCGGCACCGCACCGTCCCCACAGCGCCCTCGGCCAGGGCCTGTCCCGGCTCGCCCCGGCGCAGCCGGGTAACAAAGCCCGGCGGGGAGGAACGAGCAGGCGAGGAATGAGCAGGCGTTCGAGAGTGTAAAAGCTGTTTCTTTTGTTTAGTTGTTTGCTTCACTTAAATAGAAGTTGACGCAAGTGATTCCCCAAGGGAAATGTCACTCTGCCATGACCCAGAAGGGTTTAGAGCGTCCTGGCTCTTGGTTTGGGCACGGGAAAATGCGGGGAGGGCTCAAAGCTGCGTGTGCCAACCCTAGTAATGTCTTTCCCGGGCAGTGTCATGACAGGAGCCCCCAGGATTGCATCGCAGACGAAAAGAGGTCACCAGTCACCAAGGCAGGGCTGAGCCTCCTTGCACCCATCTGGGTCTTCCAGCGACCATCACCTCTCCTCCTCCCTCACCACTTTAGACTCCACTCAAACATCTTCTCAGGGTGATAACATCGTTGGCAGAGTTTTCCAGCAGGTTTTTCTCCAGAATCAGGCCCCCCAGGAGGGCACATCTCACTGGGGACACTGCCATCACCATCACCTCCACGAGCTGATGATGCAGGAGGAGAAGAGGGAGACACCCAGGTCCCCACGAGGCTCATCACACTATGAACCCTGAGCACAACACTGTCAATGTCACACACGAGCACACGTGCAGGGAAAGCAGCTCCTCAATGTTTGACCCTGGACAGGACCCAGTGGAAAAAGTCCAAAACCCAGCGGGAAAATCTTGGAGAGATGGAGAGCTGAAGGCAGGGCATTGAGAGCAGCTGGGGAAGCCCCAGCGGTGCACGAGCTCCCGGTATCCACGGGAAAGGCGGGAGCCAGAAACACCCTGATGCAACCACTGAAATATTTCCCTTGCTCTCCAGCCTGCACAGGGCTGCCCCGGAGAAAGGGCTCAGGGGGGAAGGATGGATGCTCCAGTGGAGCCACATTGTGCCCGCGGGCCAAATGCCTCCTGCATCACAGGGATGAGCTCAGACAACCGGGATGCTGGGGAAGGAGGGAGGGGTGATAGATGCTCTAGCAGGGAAGGGACACAGCAAAACCCCAAACCAGGAGCTGACGTTAGGCTGATGCAACTTGGGAGAGTGGGAAGTTCAATCAAGATATTCTCTGGCTGAAGAGGGATAAACACTGAAAAGCCGTCTGGGTTGCACAACCACCTTCGCCCAGCCCTGTGATAGAGGCAATTGAATAATACATGTGATTTTCTCCTTGGTGGGATGAGAGCTGAGCACGCAGGTAGGAGACTGAGGGTGGGATGTGAGGGGTTATCCCCCACGGGAGGTCACAGATATGGGTGCAGGAGACAATGTGCCCAATTCAGCCTCCCCCCCAAAAAAATTGTTTACGCAGCACCCCGTGACTTTAATTATAGTTAAAAGCAGGGTTGCGATATAAAGCAAGGTTATAATTTGTAGTCCGGGAGACACCTTGGGCAGGAGGACAACCTGAAGTGTCACCCAGCCAAAAAAGCGCCGGGCAGCGCCATGGCAATAAACTCTGGAACAAACTCCGAGGACACCAGCCTGCATCTGGGATTGCAGACGATGAAGAAAATGAGAGGAAAACGAGCTGCTGTGCTGAAAATCGCTTTCAAGATACCCGTGTTCTGCGGGGGTTTGAAAGCAAAAGTTCTCTGTGTTCCCAAGATCTCCGATAAACCCGGGCCAGAGAGTCCAAAGTTTGTTAAACCCACAAATACAACTTTCCGGGGTGAGAGGAACTTGTGCAACCCCCCGGAGGTGCGGGGCGAGGGCACCCCGAGGAGGGGCATCCACCCGGGGGGAGCCCGCCCCCGGGCCGAAGCGCTCCGACAGCATCCCCGCATCATCTCCATTCTCATCCCGACCGCTCCGGGGGGCTCCTCTCCCGCTCCTGGGACCCCCGGCACCGCCTCGGTCCCGGGAGACCAGGCAGCTCGGCGGGACCTCCGGCAGCGGGGAGATCTTGGGGTCCATCTCCCGCTCCTGAGATCCTGCCCCGGTCCCGGGAGTGCTGGCAGTTCCGCGGGACCCCTGCTGCCTCCCCGGTCCCGGGACCATCGTCAGCTTCCCGATGCCGAGAGTCTCAGTGCGAGACCCCGGGCAGCTCCCCGGCGCCGAGCTCCCCGCTCCAGGGATCTGCCGCAGGCTCCCAGTGCCGGAATCCCCGGCAGTTTCCCGAGACCGCTCCGCCTTTCCGATCCCGGGACCCCCGGTCGCTTCCCGGAACCCTCGGCTCCTCTCCGGTCGCGGGACCCCCGGCAGCTCCCCGATCCCCCACAGGCTCACGGTGCCGGAACCCCCGGCTGCTCCCCGGTG
>VZTZ01047962.1:675263-691767 GCA_013400955.1 Drymodes brunneopygia
GCACTGCCCTCTGGATTTCCCCCTGCACCCCACTTCACCGTCCTCTGTGCTCCCGATTCTGCGGGGCACCTCCTCTCCTTCCCCCATAGACAGCCCCCGTGCATCCTCCCAGTTCTGTTCCTCAGGTAACCCATGGCACCCTTCAGAGAGAGCCCCCGCATCACCCCCGCATCCCCCTGCATGCCCCGGCACTGCATCGTCCTTTGTGCATCTGCATTCCCCACGGGCAGCTCTCCGTGCGTCCTCCTAGGTCTGCTCTCCAGGCACCCCCTGAACCCCGCGGAGAGACTCCCCTCAGCCAGCCCTGGCCCCACTCCCCACGTAACCCTTGCATNGCACCCCCAGGCAAGCCCCAGACAGCTCTTCATGGGCTTGGGAAAGGCCAGGAGGAAGTGACTGGTGGGGAGGGTTTTGGGACAGGACTCTGGGGATAAACCTGGCTGTGGACGCCCGAGAGGCACCACAATAAGCCACAGGCTTGGGGCAGAAGGGCTGGAGTGCTGACTCTGCCTCCCACGGATGCCACTCAGGGAACAGCAGAGACCTCGCGGGATATTAGAAGCCGGGCTTTGTTCAGAGAAGGTGGTGGTGCATACAAAGGCCGGGCTCAGGAGTGGGCCAGGGATGCTCTGTTCCACAGCCCCCCTTGCCAGTGTGGGTCGGGAACTGATGACTGCCCGAAATGAAAGGATGTTTCAGTGGCATTGCATTCACTCACATCACACCAGATCTTCACTTGAATCACATCCAAGCTTCAGAAATGCATCTGGGGCTCCCAGGGCCCTGTCAATGAGCAGCTGCATGCACAGGCTCCAGTCGGGATGGTCTCAGGATGGCTGTGAGTCCTGGAGTGGGTGCCGTCTGTTTTCCAGACCCTGACCAGATTTGAGTGGTATTTGGGGCACAAGCCCCACACCCTATCCATCTGAATACAAACACCTTCCTGAGCCCCAAACAGATTTGCAAAACCCACCTGGGTGTGGGAGGGCAAGGAGACGTCCAAAGAGCAGTAAGTACAACCCATCAGTGCAAGTGGAGGGGAAAATCACAGCCTGGTGCCAGCCACCTGCACCAGCCCTGCCAATGGGCAGGTGAGCTACTGACAGCCTGAGGAAATAGGGAAGTACTTCCAGCTCAGCAGTGAGATTAATCCAAGGGAAATTTATAGGGAGCCTGTTCTGCATCAGACAGGGCCAAAATCCTCTGGCAGCTCCTTCGCTGGGCTGGCTTTGACCCATTTGCAGGCAGCAAATACATGGAGGGGCCAGACAGAGGTGAGTCCCTGTGCCACAGGCAGGCTTATCCTGGGAAATTATAAATATCAGCAAAATGGGAATTTGGAGGGTTTCTGTGCGCAAACAGCATTGTGCTGGCATTAGGGATATGACAATTTGCTGCCACAATTTGCAGGCAATGAGGAGTTTGGTGACTCTGGGCTCACCAAAAGCTGTTGCTCATGGAAATCACTGTGGGGACACTGGAGCCTCCAGGGCTCATCACCCCAGATGTCCTCATAGGGCTGCCCTGTGAGCACCCTGGGCAGAAATGATGGGTTGTGTGTGGCCATTCCTTCTGATTACACAGTGAAAGATGGTTTCCATTAGCACCAGCACATTGCAAATCCAATCCTCACTTCCCATCTGGCTTATGGGCTTTTCCTCAAGATTCCCATTGATTAAGGTGCGTGAGATGGATGAGCAGGGCTGGCAGGTGCTGGGTGTGCTACGTGTGCGATGCACGTCCAGAGAGATGCAACGGGGCAGAGCCAGAGGAGAGGTGGGAATAGATGAAAGAAACCCTTTGGTTTCACAACATCCGACTCGCTCTGCTGGGGAAGGTCTGAGGGGGCTGTGCTGTCAGCAGGGGATGCAAAGGAGGTGCGAAGTATCTCCACAGGGAGCAGAGAAGGGTGAACAGAGCTCTGGCAGCAGCAGGGAGGGTTTAGGGTATGGCAGTGGGAAAAGCCTTTTGAAGATTTTCAGAAGAAAGTGAAGATGGGAAAGGGGTTGCCTTTGTGGGGTGTGTGTGCAAAACTTCATTGTGTTTGTGTTTGGTGATGAAAAATGGGCAAATCCCAGGAGAATCAGGCTGAATCCATGTCTGGGAGTGCTCTGCATCCCACTGCAATGGTCATCAATGATCATCATGGCCATCAAAACCTATGAGCTGCATCCCAGACCTTCCATGCCAAGGCCATTCACCACAACTCCCGATGTATCTGCCTGGGGAATAGTTACTGGTACCAGTAAAACCCTGTGCCCTGCTGTGGGTCCAGTGGTGCCCAGTTCAGCCTGCAACACCATGTGAGCTGAGTGAGAGCCTTGCCCAAACACTGACTGCAACTCTGTGACCCAGGTTTTGATGCTCCCTGGTCCCTGCGCTGCTTCTGACCCATCTCCCACTGACATAATTTTGAAATTCAGAGTGGCAGTTTTCCCAGATGAACCCAAGGGTTTTACCAGGGGTGTCAGAAAAGACAGACTTTGACCCCACATGCTTTGCAGTGGACGTAGACTAAGGCAGAGGCTCCAGTTACTCTTTTCCTGGGATTATTTGAAAAACCGGAGAATTATAGTGAGCCACCAGCAAGACAATAAATTTTGTGAGCTGAGAGGTTAAACAGAAGCTGCTGCAAAGGAAGCATGGGAAGAGGCACTGCTGAACCAGTAACATTTAAACTCTCCTGAATAAAATTCGTAATAACCCTGGCATTTTATATCTGTCCATGAGTTACAGTTAAAATCCCACTACGTCCCACGCACGCTCCTTGCTCCGTACTGCAATAAGATTATAGCGAAGAGCTGGACGAGCAGGGAAGAATGTAATTTAAATGCTGTTTCTTTGAAAACCAAGCCCTTCTTTTTAAGGCAGGTTCAGAAAAGGAAAGTACAAATAACGCACCCAAAAGGTGCTATTTTTTCCAGGGGTGGGATGGCAGGGCTGGCACTGAGCTGCCTGCCCTGGGCAGCAGGATTGTCACCCTGTTCCTGCCTGTGGAGGAGGGACAGGGCAGTGGGAGCTGTGCCTCTGCCTGCTCCAGTGCAAGGAGTTAAGCAAACAAAAGCCGTTTCGCAAACACCCACGGTCCAGAGGTGTCCCTGGGATGCCAGGACAGGGAAGCCACTTGGCTTGGAGTCATCGGCCAGCCTTGATGGCAGGAAACCAGTGAAAATCTCACAGGGCCCCGGCCACAGGAGCTGGGATTTTATCCTGTGCGTGATGAGAGCCGGTCGACATGGAGATTATAGCACAAATCAGGTTAAAACCCATTTATCTGACCCAAGCAGAGCCCGTGTGCTGGGATGTGCAGAGGCGTGAGCGGGGCCATGGCCGTGCTGATGGCTGCGAACTCGTCCCGGTGCTCCGGAGAGCCCGACAAAGCCCGGCCGTGCAGCTGTGCCCGGTGGGTAATCCAGGGCATCCAATAATTAAACCAGCACACCTGGAAATAGCTCTTTCTGTAGCTCCCAGGCTTAACCAAATGAATGAAATTTGCGCTGGCGTAATTAAAGCGATGCTGTTCAGGATCTTTGCACCGAAGAGTTACTGCAGCTTGACTCTTCACTCTCCGTGGAAGAACCCCCCAGCTCCAGCCCCTGCACAGCTCCAGTGCTGATTTCTCGCCATCAGGGTGCCCATTAACACCAGCCCGTTAACACCAGTTCATTAACACCAGCCTTCAAACCTGTCCGGCAGCACAATGGCTCCAGCATCCTCCGGCAGTTGCCCCGGCTCACTCCAGCACACAGCAGCGATGGCAAAGCACCGGGCTCTCGGCCGCTGTCCCTGCTTCCCTCCAGGGACTTGTAAATCTGCAGGAGACATCAGTATTCTTCCATTTATATTCACTCATTTCAAACAATCTCTTTTTTTTTTTCTCTCTGCTTGCCTTTTTAGGTGTTAAAATAACCCCAGACTCGCTAGTGGCCAGATGGTTTTGGGGATATTAACGGTAAAATCCTGCACACGAGTGAGCTGCCAGTGAAACTTGCCCGTGGAAAATAAGGTTTGGAGCTTCCGTGGAACTTCATCCCCACGGGCTCTGGCAATGCCACTGCTGCTGACACCATGCAGTAGTCACCAGCTGTGCAGCTGGGAAAGCCCTGGGTGAATTCCCAGGAGATTTGTGCTCACTGGAAAAATCCTGTCCCTGCCTTTTTCCTTCCCGTTCTAAATCTGGATTAAGCTTTCAGTCTGAAGAGGTGACATCAAATGTGATGGAGAGGAAGGAGGGGATGAGGTGGAGCAAGGCCCAAGGAGGTGGGGACAAGTGGCAGCTGTGTGTTGGTGCCTAGCCCTGGTCACAGCACTGCAGGTACAGGGAAATTAATTTCCAAATTCTTGAAACACTAATTTTAAAATTCTCTGATCCCTGGCAGTTCTCAGTGAGAAATGGGGAAAATTACAGGGGGAAAAGCGCTCCTGCCAGGGTGGAAGAGCTTGGAACCACAGGGATCACCAAGGAGGATGTGCCGATGGTTTTCTGCCATCCAGCACCTCTTCCAAGCACTGAAGGCAGCAGCCAAAGGGATCTAAATTGGGGATTAGAGAGGCTGCCTGGCTGCAATGATACACCCAGGGTACAGGGAGCAGAGCATCCCCAGCACCAGAGGTTTTAGCTGTAATTAGACCAACATCTGTCTGGCAATTGTCGGGGCTTGCGCAGTCACTGTGCTGCTCCAGGCTGGGCTGGAGATTTCCCACAGGCTCCTCCTGCTCTGCTTTCCTGCAATTTCACAGATATCAGAATTTTTTTTTTTCCCATCTGATGCGTTCTTCCTCTCCAGGAAGATTAAATCTTGATTGTCAGGTACTGGTGTAGCAGGCAAGAAGATTTCCCTGCCTAGTCCAAATGTCATCCTAGTAAAAATGCTAGTAATAAAAAATAAAAGAGAAAGGGCTCATAATGGACTCAGGCCTGACAAAATATCCAAAAGATGGATCCTGAAGTTTAGAAACAATTGAAGCTCAGTGGCCGAAGGGCGCTCTGGGGACTGCTGTGCCCAGCACAAACATTCATAGGGTGGGGAAATCAATCAAAGATAATTGACTGTGTGCTAGTCTTGAACTAAAAGGGAACAAACCCAAACCTTTTCACCCATCTCAAATAGGTTTCGGGTTTATTGTTATTTTGGAAATTAGGGCAAGGAAAGAAATCCCCAAGTGAGGGGTGGTAGAATGGGGCTTCATCTCCTGCTGCATCCAGGTGGAGCTGCACTTGAGCTGTCTTGCCTCCCACTTGCTATGTTCTGGGATATTTGGGGTACAAAAGGGCTAATCCCCACGGAGAGGGTGCTGGGACAGGGAGGGGACAGCAGGGATGTGTGCTGGTGGCACCCATCCCATATGTGAAGTAGGAATCCTTCTTCCACCTCTTCTGGTTGTTCCCACCATCCCACTTCATCCCAGAGCACTGCACCAGGGAGAAGCATTGGAGTCAAGAGGGTGCTGGTAATAAACTGAGCCAACCCAACCCCACCCCTGGAAGAGCAGGTCTTGGAAAAGCCGGTTACACCGGTGCCACGTGGGGGACGTGTTGTCACCACGCAGGGGGAGGCTATTTGAGGTTCCCCCACAGGAAGCATGGCTGTTGCTGTTGGAATGATGGCTCCAGGGCTGGACTTGGGATCAAGAGCTGGACTCCTAGAAGGGGCTGGGTCTCACCAGGAAAGGACAGCTGCTGTCTGCTGTCTTTGTCAGATCAAACACAACTCTTCTACTTCACCCCCAGGTGGGGTGAGGTACCAAAGACCTGGCTGTGGCTGGCACAGGATGAGCCTCCCCACCGCATTTTCACTTCCCAGCAAACCCCACTGCATAGGAATAAGCACCAGGAGCAGAAACACAAGAGGAGAGCAATGAGCCTGGGGGTGGAGAGATGCAAAGATCAAACCAGCTGCGATTTCAAAATAAAATCCGACAGCCCAGGGAAAACACGGTGTGTCCTTGCTGAGGCTATCATTTATGCCAATTAAAAAAAACCTGGCATGGCACGAAGGAGAGCTGCATGGTATTTCCTGAAAGGGGTGTGGGGAGCATCCTTGGAAAGCCTGCCCCGCACAATGTGCTTGCTGTTTCCAGAAAAATAAAGTTTGCTGTGACCCACCTGTCCCTGAAAAGCAGCTATTTAGGGCTGGAACATGGTCAGCCCGGAGTCAGTGGCTGGGTTTGTCCTCACTGCAGAGCAGCTGGCACTTTTGCCAGGACTTGGGGTTTGGCATTTACCTGCAGCTTTTTAACTGCTGCAAAATGTCTTAGAAAAAAATGCAGGAGAGCTGCCCAAGCACCAAGTGCTCACAACTAAAGGTCTTTCCCCCACAGGTTTTGGCTGGTGGCCATTAACCCCCCATATCACCCCCCCAGAGCTATGACAGAACAGGACAGGAGGGGTTTTCTCCTTTGCCACCTTTAGGTTTTGGTAGCATTTTGACTCAGCTGGGAATCTCGGGGGTATAGAGTAGCAGCTTTGGGGTTTGCCTGAGAGATGGCTGTGGGAGTGATGGGTGAGAGCAGCCCCGTGGGGCACTGGAGGGGCTCTGCTGCTGAAGGAAAGGAGGGCCCCCATTGGGAAGGGACAGGTTTTGGCAGAGAAGGGAGTGTCCCATGGGTTTGTGTCCCCTCATCCCCTGGGATGGACTGGGACCCGGACTCACTCCCCATCCCAGTGGCAGAGCATGCTTGGGGCACCTCAAGGGCATTTCTGGAGGTTTCAGCAGCATAGCAAGACTTACCAAAGCCTCATCTCCAAGTGAGCTTACCTTTGACATGGAATTTCAACGGGGGAGCATGGAAAACAAACACAAACCCACAGTTTGCATGGGTTTTCTTTTGTCTGAGCCCCGCTCAGAAGCTGCAGGCAGGCGGTATTTGGCTGACCAGACTGGATCCAGAGTTTTCTGGGCGGCCACGATGCTGAAAGAGAAGCAGCTCCACCTTAGGGCAGGCGCTGGTGCTGGAGCAGAGCCGAGCTCGACACCAATTCAACCATCAGTTATCACCCATCATCCAGGGACTGGCAACATCTGCTTCAGCCTGCAGCCAGGCTTTGAGCCAACACCAAGCTCTCAAGACTAGGGATCAGTTTGGGGCTGAGAATTTAGTTTCCGTTTGTCACACTGAAAAAAAAAATCCCCTTCAATGTTTATTTTCTTTCCTGATGAGGCTGGGGGTGTAAAAAAGGCTGTTTTCAGCAAATCACCCTTTGCATCCTGCAAAAGCACCCTGAGACCCACAGCAGGTGAAAACCCCACACGGAGCAAAACTCCACAACAACAAAAACTCATCCTAGGTGGAAAAAGACCCTTTAAAAAAAACCTCAAAAAAGCCAGTCAAAGACAAAGCAGGGTTCTATGGAGCCCTGGACATACCCGGATTAGTGCCATAAAAATCAGCTGTTGTGGAATATCAGCTTCCCCACAGGAGGCAGCAGGAGAGATGCTAACCTGGTCTCGATTTGAAAGCTGCTTATTAGTCCTCATCAAACATAATTATGCTTCAAAGCCAAATGAGATGTCCAGCTGAATTCTGAACACACGTTAATGTTTTTAAATGTGAAAAAACCAACAAAAACCCATTTATTGAATCCCAGCCAGGCTTCAAATGTTAAAATAGATGCTGCTAATGGCTCTGGGAAGGGAGGGCTGGAGCTTCACTGCAGCTTTGCCAATTAAATGGTTATTACTGACCAATTAGTCAGGAATCAACCCTGTTTTTAGTGATATCTGATTAAGTGCATCCTGCAGATCAGCTGCAGTTGTTAACCAGTGGAAAGAAACACCTTCTCCCTTGCAGCCCCCCTGGATATTCAGACTGGGCAGGGTTTGTGCCCACCCTGCTGATGAAAAATCCCTTTATCTTCCAGCCCTACCACTCTCCTGGGGGAAACACGTCTCAAGGACCCACCTAGGCACGGCAAAACCTTTCAGAGCTGGGAAGGAAATGGGAAGGAAATGAGGGAAAAGGGGAAAATTAACCACACGCAGAGGGTGGCTGCTCCCCCCGCAGCTCACAGGTTGCTGCTGCCCGGCACATGCTGGGCCATGCCCATTCACAGGCTTTTCCAAATATTATCCCAATATTTTCTTTCAGTTCCCAGATAAATGGGCCTCTTCAGCAGGCTTTAAGCCCGTTCTGTTCCAACATTTTCTTTAAAGCAGCAGAGGAAACCTTTGAGTTGTGCCAAGCTGCTGAATCCCGCTTTCAGGGCTGAGCTGCAAGGGGTTTTCCAAGAAAAAAATAGGGGCAGTGTTGGGCTTTTTCCTTGTTTCATCAGGAAATATGAAGGAGGCCACATTGCCCTTTCATCTTCATTTCTTCCTGCCTCCTCTCCCACCCTTCTTCCCTGTGCTTTCCTGTGATCTTCAGAAATTTCTGAGCTTTCCATAGTACGCCATGGGCATGCAGGAGCATCCCCCTGCAGAGCATCCTCCCTCTGAATACCCCTAAGCCATGGGGAAACTCCAGGGGACCTGGGACAGCAAGGCCATAGCACCCAAGGGAGCTGAGGAAAGTACCTATGCAATGGCCAGGGGTGGTGGAGCCAGACAGAAGATAGGAAAGCACAAAAAAAATAAAAGCAAAATTTCAGAAAATGTCAGGGCAAAGAGCCACTTCCTTCCAAGGACTGGGTGCAGCAACTTGTAGAGGGTCCATCCAAACAAAATTATACCGGATGAAGGATGTTGCAAGCCCAGGGAAGCTGGTGTGGTTGAGCAGAGGATGACTACTCACGTCCTTGTTCCAGGTAAGGAGAAGACACCTCTGGATGCCCTGGCTGGCTTGGACAGCACCTGGGCAGAGAGAACAGCCCTTGGCCACAGGGACAGGGTTGATAAGAAGCTGTATGTGTACATCGTGCAACAGGGTAAAGGAGGGGAAGGAAAATCTAAAGACATTGTGGCTCTGAGATTCTCTGATCGGCTGGAGGGGGACAAGAGCAGACCTGGTCAGGGGGGCACTGCTCAAAGCATTTTCTGGCTTCTTGCTCTGCCCTACACATCTACAACTGGTGCTTACAGGGTCTGGAGGGAGGCAGGGGAGGTGATGCTCCCCAGGCACTGAGACATGTGGGGATGTGTCCTTGGGAAATGCCACTAAGAACTCCAAACCTGTGATGTGCAGGAGCATCCCCAAAGGGAACCCAAAGGGGTCCAGCCCTGGTGATGGGACAAGCTCGGTGACTGGGGATGGGGTGTGGCCCTGTCCCTCGTCCACAGCTGGGTTGCTCGTCCTGGAAAGGGAGTACATCCCGTTTTCCCGGGCCGCAGGATGGGGAATGAGGAGGCAAACAGCGCCAGCAGATGTGGGATCCGTGGGGGCTTCTGCCTGTCCCAGTCCTCTGGAGCAGCGCAAAAGCTGCATCAGCTCATTTCCTCCCACCGTTCCTTTACCCCGGAGCATCCCTCGGGGCCAGGGCAGGAAAATCCCCCGCAGGGCCGTGCCAGGGGTGTCCGGGTGCAGCCAGGGGCGTGGAGGAGATGCCGCGGTCCCCGGAGCCCGGGGAGCCCGGGGAGCCCAAACTCAGCCCGTGGCCGGTGCGCCGGGCCGGCACTAGGTGGGGATGGCACCACGCCGCGGGGAGGAGGAAGGGCGGGAGGAAGGGCAGCGCCGGGCTCGGGCTGGGCTGATGCTGCTGCCCGGGGAGCAGCGGGGGCTCGGGCTGCGGGGGACTGACGGGATGGGTTGAGAGGGGCTAAAGGAAAAGGCTGAGAGGAGGGATGGGGCAGGGATGCGGGCGGCATGGCTGGGATGCTGGAGACAGAGCGGCTGGGATTTTGGAGGCAGTAAGGACCCGGTACCACATCAGGCTGCCGAATCAGGCATTATTGCAAAGGCTGTGGGTGTCAGACAGTCTGAGCCCCTCTCCTCGCCCCACTCAGGCTCGTAATAATTGATATTAATTATATTTTGAAATTTTAGAAAGGAAGCATTTTCCATACGTTCTCAGTCAGACCTTCTGCATCCCACAGCTTGTTCCATCCATGGGTCTGTGCTAAGGTGGGACACTGGCACAGCTGAGAGCTGTTGGTCACCAAGCTCTTGGCCTCACTGGAAAGGCTGGGAGGTGGCCACAGTGCTGGGAGAGGGATGCAAAGTGGTCTCAGTGGTCTCAGTACCCCCTCACTGCAGGGTGAAAGAGGGATGAACCCATGTGAGAAGGAAAACTCCATTATAGGGGAGTGTTTCACACTGGCTGGGGGCCACGGGCAATATCTCCAGAACCTGGCTTGGACACAACAGGTCAATGCAATAAACCCTGCACGTGAAAGGGTTTACTTGCTGTAAATCTTTCCAGAACTCACTTGATCCAATCCTGCCTCATGAGTCACCACCAAATCCAGGGCACAGCTGTAAATCTCACCCCCTCCCTGCTCACACCAAGACTCAGCTCGTTTCCACAGCCACTGCACAAGGCACCTTCAGGGAAAGCATCACCCTGAAGTCCTGATCTAGGAGAAAGGATTTTTCCAGCCTCCTGCTGCAGGGACCCACGCACCAGCAGCAGGAATTTGGGCATCAGCATCTGCAGGGAAACTCAGAGGTGAGAAACAACTGTTGATACACATTTTTACACCCAATTTTGGGGAACTGGTCTCACCAGCAGGTTAGGTGCATAGACCACAGCCATAGTCAAGTTGTTTAATTTTTGCTTCCCCTCTTCCCAACAAAATAATCAACAAACTAGCCCAATCCTGCAGCATGTCTGTCAAAATCCATGCTCACCACAGAAATGGTGGCTCAGAATGAGCCACTGAGGTCTGCACCCTTGAACCAGGGGGCAAAGGAAGTCTGCATCCCTAGGACAGGAGCATAAATCAGAATATTGATTTAAAGGTAGCTATTGATTTAACCCCTTCTGCTGCCTCCCCGTGTTATCTACATGCTCATCCAAATCATAGAGAACATAATTTCAGATAAAATTCATGGTTGCTTGCTGTGCAAGCCATTGATCCCCAAAACTCCTGGGTCCCTTTGTGTTCAGGAACCAGGCAGGGTGGCAGGTAGGGATCAGAATCAGGATGGCCAAGAATAGCCCTGAGAGCAAGAGTGCACGAAGCAGGATTGTATTAGCAGGGGTCATCAGTGCTACAGGTACCAGATTACACTTCTCTGAGGGTTTGTTTCTTGCCACAGCAAACAAAATCAGGTTCTGAGGACATTATCATATATATAACGTATTTTTATATGTCCCAGAAGCTCCAGGAGGACCCCAATGCTGCATTGCATACAGGAAACCTGGTGGCTGCAATGCACCCAGAGATGCTGCCTTACCTTAAACTCACCCAGAAAAATCCCTCCAGCACCTCTGGGGCTGCAGCTTCACTTTCTCAAAGTGGCATGCACAGAGCAGAGGTGTTTTAGGGAGCTCCCCTGCCTCGACAGAGTAGGGAGGCAGTGGGAGGTCAGGACTGTGCAGCAGGAAGTGATCCCCCCCCAAACTCAGTCCGGTTTGAAAGCCTGGCAAGCACTAACACTAACAAACAGTCAGTGTGTTTATATCCCACCTTCCTGCCGGAGAGCAGGGGTTATTTTTGGCATATTTTGTCATCTGTGGAGATGTCAGTGAAGGCCAGGAAAAGTGCAGAGCTGTTGGGAAAGCCCAGAGGCAACTGCCCCAGGCACAGGATGATGAGATGAGGGATGTGGGAAGCTGCTCCAAGCCATTTACACAGGGCTTGGGTTTTGCTTTCAGGATGTGGGGCACAGCACTTGCTTCAAAACACCTGGGGACTAAAAGCAGCACAGACCATCCTATTCTGGCCCTATTCTAGCCCCACACTGCTCCCGTTCACCCCGTGCTGCAATGGAGCAGGAGTCATCCTGAGCCCTCACCCACCAGGTCCTTCACTCCTTTCCTGCCTGTGCATGAACTGTGGCCATCACCTGGACACCAACAGTGATGTTCTGGCATCATCAGTCACCTCTTCCAGCCTGCACCTGCTGTCTTTCATCAAGGCTTACTGTTCATGCTGAGTTAAAACAGAAAGGAGGAGGGCACAAAGCAGCATTGCTCATTACCCACTTGCCATTGTGCCACAGGGCCTGGCCATGTTCCTTCCACTCACTGCTGGTTTTAAGATAATTTAAACCACTCACCTTCCCCATCTTCCCCAGCAAGTGACCTCCTTACCTACAGTTTTGGATCTGCTTTGTCCCTCCTGTGAGCACCAGACATCCTCTGCAGCCAGGACTGCTTTTCCTTACAAAACCAGCAAGGTCAGCAAGGAGAGCACACAAGTTCCTGCGAGCGATTGCAGGCTGATGGCTTTGGCAGATAGCTGGGTCTTCTCTTCCAGACATGTAACTAAAATAAAATAGGGAGCATGAGTAGCTGGAAAGCGCAGGTTTGATTTGAGCAGAAGCTTGGACTAGTATCAGCCAAGAGGAAAACAGGTAAAACCAGGATTTTGGTAGGTCAGGAGTTACTGGCCAAGCCTCAGACCAGGTGTGATAACCCCAGCTGCCCCATTGCAGCAGGGAATGTGGCTGGAAGCACCAACCTTTCACATGGCTTGTCCATGAAACACAAAATTTAAGCCTGGAAAGCTGGTGGACAGGTGAAGAGAGACCTTCTTCCATGCCAGCTCCAGATGTGTGTTCTCCCATTTCCTCCAGCCTTTGCTGCTGCTAATTCCCCATGCATTGCCCGAGGATTTGGCCACCCCCACACTTCTTGCCTAGCACAAGTGGTTTGAAGGACTGCAGTCCACCTGAGAACTGATTTAATCCCACAACCATGCTGCAGTTGTGAGGAGGTGCCATGGGCTCTACTTGGTATCAAGAGCCTGAATTGAGCCCTACCTTTGGGCATCCATACAGACCCAGCACTTTCTCTGGGCCTCTTTGTTTTAGCCTCAGCCAAACAGGTGAAATTAAGAACATCCTCATTCATTTGCCATGCATATGAAGGGGTTGAGGATTTCTCCTCCAGCTCAGGAGCCCTGTGGCCTCACTGAGCCCAGCACTGGCTTCCAGTCTCACAGGCATGTTCACCTCCTCCCTCCCCAACGCTGAGCAGATAACAGGGCAATTGCCATAATGAGTCTCTGTCTGTCCAGCCCTGCTCAAAGCAATTAACGAAGCCAGGCACTAATGAACTTGGCTTCAGAGCGCCCCAGAAATGGGTTATTGCCATTTGAAGTGGAGGAAAACCAAGGCGAGAGCAGGTGGAGTGGCTGACCCTGGTCATGAGGTACCTGGGGTTGGATGCAGGAGACAGAGCTCCCTGCCTGGAGCAGAGAAAGGATGGCAGGTAGACACGAGGGCGACCACAGCTCTCTAATGTGGTGTCTGTGGCTGGAGAGACTGGTTTGTCCACGTTTGGGAGGGCAGGAGGGACTCCCCACCCACCCCAGTCCTGTCTCATCCCTGAATGGCTTTGGGGAAGCTGTGTCTCTGCAGCCAGAGCTTCTGACACCTGGCTTCGCTGAACTCCTCAACATCCTGCACCTGAAGTTTTGCAAGACCCCAAATGCAGCCATCGAGGCACAGAGCAACAGGACCCACGGGTCTCCTTGCAAAGAAACTTCCTCAGTTCATGACTCACCATCCCACCCTCCCTGGTGTCACTCATGACTCCGTTTCACCTTGCTGCAGCAGCATTTCACCATCTCTTATCAATGCAGAAGACAACAGGGCAGCCTGTCCCAGCTGCAGACATGTGCCCAACACCTCTCCCTGCAGCATTTTTTGGACCAACCTCCTTGTTGTTGTGAACTGAACATCCTCTTGCAAACGGCAGGTTGCCCTGAAGTGCTAGAGGGGGTCAGAGTGGGTCTCTCCAGGTCTGCCTGCAAGGGTGAGGATAACTGATAAATCACAGGGATGTGGCCTCTGCACCACATGCTCTCACAGTACACACGTCCTCACATGCATGTTGACGGCATGCTAAAAATATTCTTCACTTTTTGACCGATTAAAATTTTCCAGGAGAGTTGGAACCACAGCCCCCACCCTATCTGTACAGCCAGAGGCTTCCCCTCACCTCCCCCAGCCCTGCCAGGAAAACAGAATACTGAACAACAGTTCCGGTAATCTGGGGGTTTTTGGTTCTTTTAAAAGCCTAGCTAAAATATAATCTTTTTTCAATAGTTTATTTTGTGATGTCTGGCACCATTCTGGAGCCAGACTTGGCACTGTGACACCCTGTCTTTGCTCTCACACTCCCACTGAGAAGGCTGTGGGTGAGCTGGGATGATCCCACTTCCCACCCAAAATCCCATTTTGATGGCTCAGGAAATTAAACAAAGAAAATATGTTTTAAAACCAGCTCCCACCTGGTGTTAGGCAGCAGAGAGCTAATGCTGGCTTGGTGACAGCTCTGAATGCTGATGGCCAGTCACGATTTTTTTGTCATATGTTTCAGGGGTGTCTGTTGTGCCAGGTAAAGAAGGAATCTGAAGGATGCTGTCAAACCCCTGGCCACTGGCCAGGCCCCTCCGTGCCATCACCAGTGTTTGTGGCAGCATTTTCTTTGCCTAATTTGGCTCTTGGCCATGGAGGAGGAGCAGGGGAGGCCACAGAAGGTGTTTATACAACATGGGGATTGTCTCAGTGAGACCAGAGCCTTTGCCAAACTGAGCTAAGCTGATAGGAAGGCGATGTCATCAGTGTGTTTTTGCTAATTATCACTAATAATTATTTGTGTGTAGTTTCCCTTAGGAGCTCCAGTCCTGGCTCAGCCCCTGCTTCTCTTGCAGCCCCGGGCAACTGGAACAAACAGGAGGGTCCTACCCCAAAATCCTGCAGGTGGGAGGAGAGGGAGGGCAAGGGCAGTGCCTGGGCAATGCCCTGACCATGATGATCAGCATGATGCATCCTCCCTCTTGATGTTCTCTCCCTGCTCACATCAGCCAGTTAGACCATCTGTGTCCTCCCTTGGCTTTTCTGAGTGTATTTGGTGCCTCAGCCCCTTGTCAAAACCCAGATTCATCACAGCACAGCTATTAGCTGCTCCTTCCCATGTGAGACGTCTTTCTGCTGACATGGCAATCATTCTCCTGTCAACGTGCCTTGACACTACCAGGATTTCTCATTTCAGGTCTTGGTGTGTCCCAGGGTGATTCCCAGCTCCTCCATTAACCCCTGGCCCTGCAGGATGGGGGTAGCCTGCTCTGATGGATACTCTGCTATCCCTTCCACCTTTGGTTAGCAGAAACTGCCTCCTGTTTTTCCTCTCAGCACCTGCCATACCTATGCAGAAGAGCATTTAACCTGGAGGTAGAGGGTGTCAGACTTTTATTCTCCTTTCCTTCTTATTTTCCATGCTGAGAACAAAGGAGGCAAGGTTTGCAGAGGGAGGTAATATCTTTTTTTAGACTGACTGAAATAATTAGAAGAAAAACCCAGGCAGGCTGTTGAGTACATGAGCCCTCCAGCAGGCCTGAAATAGCTGCAGAAGTCTGCAAAGCTGAATACCAGTGGAGAACAATAGCTCTGAGCACAACTAGTGTTAACCAGTTCTGCTACCAAAGACCATTCCCCAGCTGTTTTCCTTGGGTGAATGAGTGGCATCACACCACTGCCAAAATCCACTGTCCAGAGACCACTCATGGCCAGGAGCCACTGTTGTGGACGAGGGAGCCATGTGGCTACCCAGACCAGAGCCCTGGACATTGCTCCATGCTGGCTTCATGGAGCATCCCTCATCTCTCTACACCCTGTGCCCTGTCCTGCTGCTCCTGGGGCCTGACCTGACCCCAGCCCAGGGACACTGTGTCAGTCTGGACCCTGCCTCACCCCTGGGACCCTGCCTGACCCTGAGGACTCTCTGAGTTCAGGCACTGTCTTAATACAGGGGTCTGGGCTGATCTCATGGAACCCTCTCTGCTCCCAGGGGACCGTGTGAGACACCAAGGAGCCCCCGGACCTTTGGGACCTGCTGATTTCAGGGACTCTCCTACCACGGGGGTCTGCCCTGATCCCTGGGGACCCTTGTCTGACCCCAGGAACTCTACCTGACCCCAGGGACCCTGCCTAACCCTGGGGATCCTATTCGACCCTGGGGACCACGACAGACACTGGGGGCCTTCTGATTTCAAGGGTCCTCCGATTCCAGGGATCCTCTGACTACACGCACATTGTCCCACCGCGGGGGTTTTGCCTGATCCCTGATGACCCTATCCGACCCCGGGGGATCTCTCCCACCCCAAGCTCCATGTCCCGCCCAGGCTATCCTGTCATCCCTGGTTATCCTGTCCCACCCCAGGGTCCACGTTCCACCCCGTAGCCGCCGTCTGACCGCAGGGACCTCGTTCATCCCCCTCCCCTGGGCTCAGTCCCACCCCGTCCCGGGGGCTCCCANGGGGGTAACCCGGGGACAGGGAGGGGGGACCCCCGGGCCGGGCGGGAGAAGTGCCTGCCGGGGCGGGGGCAGCGCACCGGCCACTTCGGGGTGTTTTCGGGTGTTCGCCGGCGCTGGGACATCCCGGCCCCGTTGCGCCCGGGGGACAGCGAAGGAGACCGCGGGGCAGGGGTTCCCCATCGTCGGCAGCCTCCGAGAGGC
>VZTZ01047962.1:691805-942763 GCA_013400955.1 Drymodes brunneopygia
CCCGCAGCTCTCGGGATGTCGGACCCGGCCGGGAGGGGCTGCCGGGCTCGGCCGGCCCTGGCAGAGCCGGACTGGTTCCACGCGTGCTCGGGCCACCTCGAGTGACTCCCGCTGGGGTGTTGTCCTGCCCTGCTGGAGCCGGGCCTGGGTCAGATCGCCAGCTTGGACATGTCTACGCACCTCCAGCCTTCCCCACTTCTGTTCTGCTCTTCTTTTCTGCTTGGGACGGTTTAACTCGGAGAAGGGCAGAGGTGCTTCTTCTGCACACGGTTTTCATGTCCATGGGATCAGACACCCCAATAATCCATCCCGGTGAGGATTGATTAAGATGCCACAAATCTGTTAGCAAGTTAAACAGGTCGCTCTCTCCCCTCGTCTGGCCACGCAATTATTCCTGCTTCCTTTCCTTGGATGAGGTTTTGCTGCTCATGCACAAAGAAAGCTCCCGGTAGGACGGACTGCCGGAGGACTTCAGGCTCTGTCTGGTACATGCGATCCCTGTAGCTGTGGCTTGTCTCTCCCCCCTCACACCCCCTTATTTCAGCTCCCAACATTCTGTGGCAAGAATGAAAGCTCTTTTAAAACAGCAGGGAGACGGCAAAGCAGCCCAAGTTGGTAGTGACTGAGAGTTGTTATTATCTGCTGGCATCCATGAAATTAATCCACAGCAGAGAAACTGCTTCCAGCTGGCGGCCGCCGGCCAAAGGGGCTTCGCACCTACCCCAGCATTGGCTGACTGTCTCAAGGGCTTCTGTTCTTCAGTGATACATGAATCCTCCAGGGACTGCTTGCAGAAGGGGTGTCAGAAGCAACTCCCCAAGTTCCACGTGGATCTGAGCAGTTTGTTTCCAGTGAGGTTGTTCTGCTCCAGCAGGCTGGGGAGAAGTGGAAGGGCTAACAGCAAGGTTTGGGAGATAATGTGGAAAGGGAGAAAAAGAGTGGACATGTGGGGATGCAGGTTGTCTCCTGGGAGTTGTTCATCAGTGCCTTCATAGAGAGGAGTGTGTGATAAGTGAGATGCTTGCTTGAAGTGAAGTTGATGTAACTGGCTAAGGCACTTCTGTGCTCTGTGTAACTTTAAAAGCACCATCGTGATTCAACTCTGAGGAGTTTGTTTTGTTGGAAGACATGAACAGTATGTGGGTTTGTGGGCCTGTAAAATACAGAGCAGGGGAGGGGAGAAGGAACTGCCTAATTGTTAAATAAAAAGCCATCCTGTCTGATTTGGGTTCTCTGCTGAGCTGCAAAATGTGAGGCTAAACCAAGCTGAAGGAGTGGAATTTGTGTTTTACTTCTAATGCCACCATGATATAAGATACAAAAATGGCTCCTATGGGTTGGTTTTGGGAGTGATGCCTTTGGCCTGAGCCAGTATCAGGGTAACTCAGTTCTTCCTTCATTTATACTGGCTCACTCACCTGATGTCAGGGGGCTTCTTCTCATGGAATTACCACAGGAATTAATCCAGCCCAAGAACATCCGAGGAAGGATATCTTAATATTTCTTGTAGAATGCTCTTATATAGCCGAGTTAATGACAGCAGCTCGTCTTTGTGTCATGCTCCCATTTTAATTGTGGAATTGCAGGCAGAGAACACAGGATGGACACAATGCCCTGCTGCCAGTGCCCTTCCCTGGCCAGCCTCCCCTTGCCAGTTTGGGGCAGGGCTGGCATAAAAATAATCCACAAAAGTGTCAGGCACCATCTCCAAGACTCTCCTTGCTTTTGCAGGGACAAACTTTCCAGTTGCATCATCTGTTTTTTTATGTCCTTAAGCTGCAGGTGAGGGATTACAGTAGCTGTCCCCCCTGATGGGATGGGCTGGGTACGTGTGAGGGGGAAGCTGCTGACCCAGAGCCCAGCAGCTCAGCATCCCTGTGAGGTGCTGGATCTCACCCCTCACATCTGCCTCAAAGCAGGGACTGGAGACGGCAGCTCAGACTCAGGTGACTCCTGTGCAGTGCAAGGGACACAGCCCTGTGCTTGTGGCTGTCGTCACCTGCCGAGACCAGCACTCTCCATCTCATTGCGCCTTCCCTCACCTTCCCTCTCCTGGACTGCTTAAGTGGGGCTTGGAGTCATGGATGCTGTGTGGATGCTCCCAGGTGCTGGCACAGCAAGAAGTCCTGCCTGGTATGGAGGGTGCCCCATGCATAGCTCCTTTCAGGCAGGGGTTCCAGCCAGGGCTCCTGAATGTTCTGGGAAGCTCCAAGGCAACCCTTCAATGCCAAGGAGGGGAGTCCTGCTGTCCCTGGAAGGCTGGAGTGCTAGACCCCAAACCGGCCCTGCCCTCGCTGTGCCTTGTGCAGAGGTGCCAATGTGAGCCCCAGCTCTGCTGGGGCAGGTTGTTTTTCAGAGGTAGATGTTAGGAGCTGTGTCTTCACAGGAGTACTTTTATTTTAAAACTGGAGTCGTTTTCACTCTGCAGAGCAGAGCATGGATAGACATATTTACCACGTGACTTCAGCTTTTCTGCCAGGTGGAGAAAAAAAAACTAGAAAAAATTCACCTGCCAAGCAAAAAAAAGCCTCCAAGAGTAAAAACATTTTAGCAGTTGTTGGTCTGGACTCACTTGAATAAACCCTTCACACAGCTACATCCATGCACAAGTGCTATGAGGGAGGTTAAAGTCCACGCCCAATTATCTAAAAATGACATCAGAAGGGTTCTCGATCAGGAAACCAGCAGGTCTGTATTTGTGCAGGAATTGATGTTTGCTGAAGTCGCAGATCTCAACTGAATACAACTTCCTGGCAACTTAAAAAGTCAAGTTTAAAAAAAACCCACCCCACGCAGTCCCTCCATTTCCCGGAAAACTTTTTGATGCTCAGTCATCCTGTATTGTGGCTGTTTCAGATGCAGCTCAGTACAACTGAAATAACTGCTACAAAAGGCACCAGGATTGTTACAGGTTTCAGCCCAATTTTCTTATAGGTTGAACACAGTTTATTTGAGTTTCTTGTTCCCAGTCTGCACCCGAGCCTACCGGCAAAGCCCAACCCCTTCCAGACCTTAGTGGAGGTCAGAATAAATGTGGGTGCATGAGGTGTTTAAGCTGTTTTTTCTTCTTTTTATGGGTGCGAGCTCCCTCTTTGGAATAAGAGCTTACCCTGATGAAAGCTGCTATCCAAGGGTGTGTTCGGTGGGAGTTTGGTGCATGGAAACAGATTTGTTAGCAAGGCTTTCCTCCAAATTTTTGAAGCTCGTCCATACACACTTGCTCTGTCCTGGCTATGGGAGTGTCCAGCTCTGACTCTGTTCCATGCACTTGGGATTTTCTCATGTTATGAAACAAGATGTCTGAGCTCTAGTCAGTCCAGTTTGTGCAGTGAGGGCCATTTTGGGATGTTTGGGGCACTTTTGTCACACATCCTCTTCTTGTGTGCCAGCTCTCTGCAGCAGGATGGCTGCTATTACAAGTGGGGACATGGAGGAGACTGAGTCTGGGGGACAGTGGGGTCGCTGGGAGGAGGCTGGAGGATTTGGGCTTGGCCTCTCCTGACAAATCACAAGGTTGGTGAGGTGTTTGTGTAAGGCGATTTGGCTCAGCGGGGGATTCCCCTTGCCTTGCTCCAGGGAAAGAGGCTTATTGAGGGATTCATGGGGTGTGGGAAGATGCAGGGTGCTCCAAGGGAGGGGATACGGGGATCCTGCCTTTGCAAAGGCTCTTCCAGTGCACTGCAGAGGAGGAAAGCTCTCATCTTTAACCTGCTGGGAACATTATAGTGTGGATGTGATGAAGTCCTGTCCCTCATGCCGTGGATTTGCCCACATGAGTTGGTTTGGGGATGCTGACCAAGCACAGACACCTAGAAGAGAAGCTTGCAGAAGTGGCCTTGGACTAAAATATGAGTGTTGCTACTGATGCCAGCAGAGTCTATCCTGCTGGGATTCACCAGAAAGCTGGAGGAGCAAAGGGGAGAGGACTTGGTGCACGAGTGAGCAAGGAGTACCTCCCCAGAGAGGGAAGCAGAGTCCCTTGGGGAGCAGAGGAGCAAGGTGGACTTGTTGCCATCCCAGCAGTGTCTCCAGGGATGGCTGGGGTCTATGCCCACTCTCCAGTCCTGTGGGAGCTGGTTGAGTTTTCCTCTGGGAGCTGCCAGTCTCCAGTTGTGATGTGGTGGGGAGGAGCCACATTTGGTGGGTGCCAAAATCTTCTCTGGGCAGCCTTACTGATGATGGAAACTCCTTTTGGCCTTGCAGGATACAAAGGAAGAGGTCGCAGAGAAACCAAAGTCTGCTCCAACTGCAGAGAAATATGGCTGGATTAAAAAAAGCAGTGGGGGGCTCCTGGGACTGTGGAAGGATCGTTACATCCAGCTGCGGAAAACACAGCTCGTGGTCTACGAGGACGAGGTATGGTCACAGCCTTGAAGGAGGGGCAGGAGCAGGCCCCTGGGGACACATACATGTCCCTGTGTTTTCTACTCTTCCCTCCAACCCATTCCTTTCAAAAAGGCTTCTCCAGATATCTCCAGGAAGGGTAAATGCCATAAAAGAGACGGCAGCTGGGTTTTTAAATATATTATATATTATAAATATTTTAGCCACTGAATATTTTGACAGAGCCGTTGCCAAAATTAAAAAAACGGGGGGCAGGACATCCTGTGAGAAGGTGAACGGAGTAAAGCTTTGGGCGGAAGCAGGATATGTGCAATGAGGTTTTGGCTTTTGAAGGATAAAAGTGATTGTAGCAGGCTGACTTCCCACCTGCCTCTTGAGGGGATGGCAGGCAACCCTGCAGCTGTTTGGCACCCCTCAAGCTCAGATTGTTGCCAGCCAGACTCTTCAGGGTTTCTTTTAGCCACTGAAGGATGCAGAGTGAGACTGTGAGTGCTTGCTGTCCTCCTTAAGCATGGACAGTCTGGATTTGGCTCATCTTTTCCCTTTACTTGAGCCAGTTCTGAGCGAAAGACCCCTGGGAGCCTTGTCCTGGACTTCCCTAGATAAACTGCATGCCTTGAGTTCATGGCCGCACTTAGAGCTGTTTCCAGACAAATGAGGAATAAGAGCCAAGCCAAATCTGTCCTGCATTTTCAGGGCAGAAAAATGAAAAGTGCAGGGCTGGTCCTGCCTGGGATGCAAAGGTGGCTTTGTCCTGAATCAAGCTCTCATTCCTGCGCTGGAAGCAGCTTCTGCAAGAGCAGAGTTTGCCCCAAAAGTTAGAAATTACAGTGCAGAGCACAAGTTACAACCAAGAGAAGTTTGAGGTGAGGGGTGGGTAGGTCTGAGCCCTGTGGTGGCTCATGTGTGCAGCAGGGTGGGGGACTGTGATCTGCACAAGGCCCACGTGCCTGTGAGGTGTCTGGCCCAAGAGGATCTGGGTCATGTGTGGGCATCAGGACGATATAAAAGCAAAATCATGTAAAGCTTCATGTGCAGTGTGTCAAGGGAAGAAGAATGGGGAAATGTTTCAGCAGCTGCATTGCTGCGATGGTTTCAGGAACAAAAGGACCGGCAGTGGGTTCAGTTCTCTTTTTTAAAAACATACTCTTGCCTAATAAAGAAGGTTTGTTATAAACAATTTAGGTTAAAGGGTGTTACCTCTTCCCTTATGCTGAACACTCCTGCTCTTCCCAAATCCCAAAGCTTTCTGGTGTCATTTGTTCTTAGCTGTGAAATGTCATGAGGAGTGCAAGAATTATGACAGGAGAAGTCAATGTCAGGTGATGAGCAGCTTGGAAGGCAGGAAAAGCAAGGGGGGTTCTCTTACCCAGAGGGATGCATCCTGGTCCTGCAAACTGTTGACTCTCTGTAGATCATTTTCCAGTGCCCTGGACACCTGTTGACTTCAGCTGAAGCTTCAGGAACTTGCAGATTCAAAATCTATAAACATGACGTAGGTTTTTTTTTTAAAGGGCATGCCTTTAAAAACAAGATACATGGAGGATCTCATTACCACAAGGGAAAAGGAGGCTTTTAAAGTAAGATTAATTTTCACAGACATTCAGAAGAAGGAAAAATCCCAATCATTTAAAGGGTTATTTTATTATCTCAACAAGGAAAATGGCATTTGTAACAACCAGGCATAATGCTTTCTGGTAGCCTGCGGATTGTGGTAACATCCTGTAATAAATTGCATCTGTAAGCTACAGTAGCTGCAAGGTCCCATTATTGTAAATAAGGGATCATGTTAATATCTATAGGCTATTAAACTGGCTTACAGTGAAGTCAAATGTCTTAGGAGAGGAAATTGCTGCAAAATTATCTGGTAGCACAATAGGATAGCATGTGATTGTGCAGACTTACTACAGGGAAAGCAAAGGAAATGGCAATTTTCTGCACTCAGGAGGGGTCTTGTTGCAACAGAATTGAGGCAGTTCATGTTTATTACTGTATTTATCTTCCTTTAATGTGAGTCAGGGCAGTGTGGCTGTCTCTGTCTTACAAATGGGGAACTAAGTTTTTGAGATGGGAAGGGTTGATGTCTAAGAAGAGTCTGTGATGCAGTGTCCTGTGGTTTACATTTCTGGAGTTCAAGGTGCCATTTTTCCCACTGGACCTCCACATAGCTGCTCTGTGTGACCCTGGAGAAGGACACAGCATTCCAGACCATCCTCAGGCTGAAACATTTACAAATGGGATTGTTCAGTGCTTGCTGAAAAAGAAAGCAGATAAAACCTCAGGCAACAGGAATAAAAGGCATCTCTCCATATGTATCCTAAATTAGACATAGATGGGTTGAACAGGAGGGAGGTCAGCTTCCATGTGGGCAGGCAGGTTTGGAAGCTGAGCATTTCAGCTGGTCTGAGCCCATCAGATTTCCAGGAACTGAGCCGTGCCTTGGACTCAGTCTGCTTTTCTCAGTCCCTCCCATGTCCAGCCCTTCACAGAGAGGTGCTAATGTTGCCCTTAGCAGTTGTTTCCTATGCACAGCACCTTGTTGATGCAGTTACATGAGCCTGGCTGCACTTACAGCTGAGGTTTAGGTGCAAAATGAGAGCAGAGGGGATGGCCAATGCGAGATACAGACAAGAACATTGTACAGTGTTACTGGAAAGTACAGTCTGAGCAGCACACAAATACTGTATATCATCAGCAGCAGCAATCTCCAGGAATGTGCTCCTGACCTGCCCTGGGAACGTGTTCCCCAAGTTGCATCTGCTAGCCAGGCTTTGGGTTTGGTTTAAAGCAGAGCCACCTCCTGAAGGCAAATGGCAAATGCTTCTTGTGTTACCTGGAGCAGATGGGGTGAAACTCATCCCACACGGCTTCAGGTTTCTTTCAGTGGAAGGGGAATGAAGGGAGATGGATTTCCTATTCTCTGCTGTGCCTCCATTTGCAGCACCCTCCATCTGTACTCTCACCTAAGTGAAGAGGCAGTTAAGCAAGATGTTTGTATATTACATACCCAAATGTCAGGCAAGGAGGCACTGATGCAAATACAGGGTGCTCAGATCCCAAGAAACTGCTGTACAGGTCTGCACAGAACCCAGCAGTCTAGTCTTCTTGTCTCTGTATATTCTTGCCAGAATAAAAAAAACCTACAGAGAGCATCTGGAGACCAGGCAATCCTATGTAGAGTGATTAGACAGATCAATATCATCACTTCATGGATTAGAAAGCATCAGTCTTGAGTCTGGATTTTTTTTCCCCTAAAAAGTGCAGCTAGTGCTTAGAGCTGTTTTCTTGTTGTTTTAGGGTTTCTTTGTAAGTGTGTTATTTGAGAGGGAAAAATCCTACTAGATTCTAGAGACCTGAGGATCCACTTGGCGTTCAACAGTTGGACACTTAACACCTACATTTTGCCCCTGGTAAAGTGATAGCAAGGTATTCCCAAAAGTGATTTATTAAAACACTTTGAGAGCCTCAAATAGAGAAATAAATTATTATTTCAGGTCTAGACATTTTACACTGAATAGAGGGTCTCAGCCCCTGAATGTGTGTCAGTGAGAAGGTTTTTGCTGGGAATTACACCTTCATTTAAATGAAAATTCCAAGGAGTCTTTTCCCCCCACCTTTTAATCAATTTTTCATTAAGGAAATTGTTTGCCAAGTGTGATTCTTTGGTTAAGCACATGCATTAATATGTCCAAGTGTTGTTAAGGGCCAAGCCAACAGACACAGGATACGTTTATGTCACACGATCTGCTCCTTGAAGAGTTAATGCAGTAGTTTATCAGCATTAAATCATGAATGTAGGGGTTCTGCACCAGGATTGAGCTTGTCCAGAACATGTGTCAGGGCAGGACTCTGGAAGTGACCTTGTCTCTGCCTGGTGCTGAATGTCCTCCAGGTCCCAGGAGGCTGAAGGGACCTGCAGACCTGTGTCAGGGTTGGGTCTTTGGTTCTTTATCTTAGTGGTGCAGGACAGACATAAAGGATCCCTTTGTGACCCAGGTAGCCTCACAGAGAGGGGATGGCTGCTTGCCAAGGGTAAAACAGAGACAAAAGCCCCATTCTGGTGCTCCCTGAACTCAGATGCTTTTCCTTTACCTCATGCATGGAGTTTTTACATTTCTCTGGCTGCTTTTTTCCCTGCCCTCCCTGAAGAGGATAACTCACTTGAGAAGTTCAAGTCCCTGAGATGAAGGAGTCGTAGCTTGACCAGTCAAGGTGTCCCTGGGAGACAGTGTCCTGTATGTCCCCATCCTCTCTGTCCTTGTTCCCTGGCCAGGTCGCAGTCCCCAAAAGCCTCCCTAGAGAGAAGACAGGCAGCTGGAAGGCAAGAGGCAATCTCACAGCAAAACCACATCTCTCTACCTGCCAAGTCCCCTTGTTCCCCAGCTCAGTGTTCCACAGCCCTTAGGGATCAGAGGAAAAGTTCCTGTCCAAGAGGCAGGAAGGATGGCATGGACAAGGAGAGTGACAGGGAGCCACTGGCCTCTGCTGGGGACAGAGCTGCTCCTGAGAGCAGGGAAGGTGGGCAGGAGGCTTGGGGCTGGTCTCTGGTCAGAGCGCTGCCGAGCTCTCTGCATCCTGAACCCAGGGAAGGAGCTGGGAGCTGCACTGGCCGTGCAGCAGGGCTGTAACGTGGGCGGTCGTCCTCCGAAGGCCAGGATGAGATCACCCATCCCCGAGGCATATATTCCTGACCTCACCCTTCTCTGTCATTTGTTGGCCGCGGAGGGGTTATTATTTCCATCCCTGTCCTTTTGCAGTGACATTGCGATACCAGGATTGCAGCAGGAGCCTTCAAAGGGCTCGGGAGCGTCAGCAGGATTTTATCGGCTGGGTTTTAGGTTTGGGCAGGATTAATCTCCTCCTCCTAGTATGCGTTTTCCCAGTTCACATTCACCTACTCAGTGTTAAATGAAATAAACAGTAATGTCATTAAAATAATAAACCTAAATTAGATCCAGACGTCCCTGGGTGGCTCAGGACTTGCTCTGTGTACTGGCATCAGCTCTGCCGTGCCCCCATCCCCAGATAGGAGGGTTAAAAAAACTGAAACACAGCCTGAGTTCTGCACAGCGACTTAAATGTCAAGTGGTAAAGGGAGGAAATTCCCCGCAGCCCACTTCCCTCTGAACTCTCCATTCCCTGCCTCCAGCCACGCAGCAGCTTCCTGGCTATGACATGTTTCCTTATCCCACACCCCCTTCTCCGCTACAGGAATTGCTAAATACAAACTCATACGGGCACAAGGAGCTGCTTTGGGAGCAGAGCCTGAGCTGGGGGTGGTTATGGCCAGCAATTTTAATTCAGGATGGTACTGGAGAGGTTCATGAGCCATGCTGACTGTAGCACTTCACGGGCAAGAACTGCTCTGAGATTCTCACTGCTCATTTGTGCTTAGCAAAAGGGAGCTTTGGTCTCTGCTGGGCTACTGAGACATGAAGAATATTATCTGCCCAGCGTTACGCTGCAATTCCTATTAGGGATGGTGCTCTGCAGCTGAACTGAGCCACGCACCACGTGTGGAATTTTAGTTATGTTACTGGAGAAATGAGCCAAGATCGTGGCCAGCAGTCAACAGTGGAGATACTCCAGAGATAAATATTCCCCACTGAGATGCTGGCCCCAGACAGTTTTTCTGGCTGTACAGGGCTGTATTTCCAATCCTAAGTGTTTTGACAGCTCAGAGCGTGGCTGCAAGAGGACTGTGTCCATCACGCATGGTTCCTGCTGACCTTTGTGATGTGAGGACCCGTCTGCCCCAGCTCAGTGTGGCAGCAGGGCTCCCCTCTTATCCCTGCTCTGCCTCAGGTTTCCTGAGGGGGCTGCTTGGACCATCATGATGCTTGTGTCATCTTCCCTGTGAAAAAGCAGAATCACATCTTTCTCCTTTCCTTGTGGGATGGAGGTAGTGTCGTTTCTGACTGCAGATCCCTGGATGAGGCCAACAGCAGTGGCAGAAGCTGGTGTTACTGTCCCCGAGCTGTTATTTGCTCAGCCACTGTGGACCACTAGGCCTGTAGCTTAAAGACCAGGATGTTTTCTTAATGAGATGCCAGCCTGATTTATAGGACTTGCTGTCTTCATGCAGGTTAGTTTTAAGGCAGAAGAGCTTTTAGACAGATGCAAAGGGAAGAAATGCAGAATTTGATGGTTTATGTTTGATTTCAATGCCTCCTATTCATAATAATGTTTCATTCCCTCTCTGCAGGATGAACAGAAGTGCATAGAAACAGTGGAACTGGAGAGTTATGACAAGTGCCAGGAGCTGCGTGCACTACTAAAAAGGAAAAATCGTTTCATTTTAATCCGCTCCCCGGGTAAGAAGGTAGGATTGCCTTTCTCATCACCCTCCAGTTTGCTAACTCCAAAGTGAGTTCCAGCCAGCTGTGCCCACAGCAGATGAAAAGCTCAGAGACTGAGCTCCGTGGCAGCTGGGAGAAATGACCTGTAGCTGTGAAGGGTCTACAGTGTGTAAGAAGGAAAGCCACTGTCATGTAGATTTCCTTCTTCTTGTGGAGAAAGGGTCTTCGTGTGGCTCAAATTTTTCTGCTTGATTTTTTTTCCTGCCTTAGCATTTTCTTTCTTCCAGTACTCCCTAAGAGGCAGAGAATGATCATTCCCTATGGTTCCTCCATGTCCTCTGAGCACCTATAGATGCTGCAGCTTTGCCGAAGTTCCAGTGAAATCAGTAATTCCAATCCATGTACTGAGACAATTCCTGGAGTTAGAACCACTGATCTGAGAAACTCCAGTGCAAAGTTACTCGTAGCCAAACAGTTCCTAGGAGAAAAGATTTATTTTGCAGAATTCATGAAACCCTACATCTGTAGCTTCCTGCACAGCATCTGGTTAGATCCAGAAGTTGAAAATCACGCTGGCATAGCAAAGAGACTATACATCCATCTGAGCACTGGGTGTATGCAAGGACATCCTGCTTTACTTCCTATCTGTATTCCTCATCACTACACATCTTCGGAAGTTCTCCTTAGCTCCTACTTGCATGCTGTACTTTTCAGCATCTATATGGGCTAGAATGCTTCATTGTTGCTTTGGGATATCACACTTTGCCTTCTAATTTCAATATGATTTTTTTGGCCTCAGAGTTCTTACTAAATCTCCCCATGCAAATCTAAGAAATTGTGAGGGACGAAACACATTCATTTCCATAAGAACATGAACAGGCAAAAATACCAACTTGCTGCATTCCCCCATCTCCATTTTGTTTAAATAAATGGAGATTGTTTAGTCCTTGTTGTCACTGTTGCTTATTCTTTCACTCCAGTCACTTAGTGTTTATTCATATAATAAGACCCCAGCTGAGTTCAGAGCACCATTGTGCTAAACTTCATTCAAAACAACAAAACAAGGACTGTCCTGCCCCAGAACCCTGGGCCAGTGAGCTCCTGCAGAGCACCAGAGTCCAGAACACATTAGGAATGAATTCTTCCCTGCGAGGATGGTGAGGCCCTGGCACAGAATGCCTAGAGAAGCTGTAGCTGCCTCATCCCTTGAAGTGTTCAAGGCTAGGTTGAAGCAATCTGGGATAGTGGAAGGTGTCCCTGCCCATGGCAGGAGGGCTGGAACTAGATGTTTTTTGAGGTCTCTTAAATGATTCTAGGATTCTGAGATTCTAAGTGTACACCTATTCCCAGGGAGGCCAGTAATACCCTGTGTGCTCAGAGATTGGTGACACAGTAGGAGCTGGTATTATCTGCAAGCGTGTTACTGAGAGAGAGCTGTGTAATAGCTGCAAATGTCTCTGCTCTGCTCCATGAATCAATACAGGGTGTGAGACCTGTTCCTAAACCTTTCATTTCTTGCTGTGAGAAAAATATGCCCAAACTGTGCCCAAAAGGGTAACTTCATCCTTTTGGCATGCTGGCAAGTTTACAGCTACCCTGTTTTTCATGCCACTGATTCAATGGAGACCTAGATAGAGGCTACTTTTTATAAGGCTCTTTTGGTGAAAGGAAGGGCTTTTATAAATGAAAAGTTCCCTGTTTGTAGCTCCCCTCCCGCCCTTCTTTTGGCTGGGAATCTGGTGAGGGTGTTGACACACAACATACTTTGGCAGATGTTAGCACAGGCTTCAATTAGAAGGCCAACGTACACAACTGTCCCTCTTCTGTTTTGAAATCGCAGCTGTGGCGATATATATCAGTTAAACATTTTCCATTTGGGAGGCTTGCTGCCATCCACAGTTTAAAATCACCCTGTGAGCCAGCTTGCCAAGCCCTGCCACATCTTGTTAGGTTTTTTTTTTCCACCCTCTCTCCTGAGCAGAATGCTGAGGAATGAGTTTGAGGGACTTAGGAACAAGTTAGGAAAGGCCATTTCTGTTGCAGTGCACAAATCTTGAATACTGAGAGCCTAGTTTAGTTGAAAGAGAATCCTAGTTTAAATCTTGGATGGGATATTTTTGAGCAGAGATGAATCTGTCAGTTAAAACTACTCTGCAGCTGAAGTTGCATCTGACTAAATAAGTTGTCCTTCTAAACACTGGTCGTTGATGAATGAGGCCCAGATTCTGCTTGGCCTGTTCACAACGATGACATTTTTGTAAAGCTGTGACAATATGAGCATGTCACACGTCTGCACTGTAAGAAAGCACTGCCCTCTGAGCTTCAATTCTTCACTTAAGGAGGCTGGCAGTGTGCAAAAGCCCTGTTCTGCTTAGGAATCTCAAATGCTTCATTCCATCCACAGCAATTAAATGAAAACTTTTGGATGCAGAGAGCCGGACTTCTCAGAAAAGGCAGCAGCCTTGGCCCGGAGACTTTAAAATGTACTACTCACAATGCAAAAAAGCAGTGATATTTGGTGTAAACTCTGGAAATTACCGAGATTGGCACCAGTCTGGTGTTCAGTGGATCGGAAAACCCTCAGCTGCAGGGAAATATTAATATTGGGAAGAGGATGGTAGTAAGGGAAAGAGTCCACCTGCAAGTCCTGCAGCTCCCCACACATCCTCACACCTGTGGTCAGGGATGGAAACTTCCATTGCTTATTTTTCCCTGCATTAATTTTTGAGGTACCTGGAACTTCCTTCACCAGGGACCCAGCCTGGAAGCTGCAGCAGAATGCAGTGAGGCTTGGGGGAGTCTGCTCCTGGGTCTGGCAGAGATGCTGCATTATTCCTAGGGATGATGCAGCTCTTGGTTCAGCTACAGAAAACCACCAGAATCCTCTGACAATCATCTCATAGAAACCTAGAATGGTTTGGGTTGAAAGGGACCTTGAAGATCACCTAGTTCCAACTTCCCTGTCATAGGCAGGGAGTCCCTTGGCTTCTTCTTTCCCCTTCATGATCTAACCTGACAAAGTCATGTAGAAGGCAAGAAATGACCTCCCACCTGGCAGACAGACTCTGCTGCACTCATGGCAGTTTAAGATGTTACTGACCCAGCTCTGCTCCAACTTCTGCTGGAGGTGACCACCCTGTACCAAAAGTCAGCAGAAGGGACCACATCCCCCCAGCAGTTCACAGACAATTCACAGTCCAGTTTAGCCCAGCCCTACCAGGATTTGCACTGAAATAGGTGAGGACCAGTTTAAAGCACAGGTTTCTGTCACCCACCTCTGCAGCTCTGCTCAGCAAAGAAATAGTGTTGGTAACAGTCTTAAAACTGCAGCTACACAGCTCTCCAGAGTTTTCTGTTAAATCACTTAGCACAGGTACAACAGACTGACCCCAGGAACACTCCTCTTTCCTGGAAAGCAGGCTTGGCATTGCCATCAGACTGTCAGTGCTGGAGGAGACTGATGTCTTGGGGAGGACAAGGAGCAATCAGGGAGCCAGTGCCCGCTGCTGTCACAGACAGTGATCCCTGTGGGAGCTCTTGTTCATGACATCTCGGCAGTGATTCAGCAGGAGCCGAGCGGCTGTGCTGTGCTGTGCTCTGAGTAACTGTCAGTAAATTGCGAAGCCTGCATTCATGGCTTACAATGGTCACTGGGTTTGGCCATGACAGCTTTTCCTGGCACACCAGCCCGTTGTTTATGGCATGACTCAGGCTCAGCTGGCTTAGCAAGAAGAAGTGCAAATGTGTTACCCTGCCCGCTGCCCTCTCATATTGGTGTCACTGACTCTCTGCCTTAAATTCCTGCTGGAGAACAGACCCTGCTTAATGCTTTGTAGGAAATAATCCATCTGTAGATGCATCTGCTGGTATCTGTAAATATTCAAATGAGTAAAAATACAGACAAGATAAATTCATTTGTTCCTTCTTTGTTGAGAGCCTGGTAGTCTCAGAGTAGTGTGCAGAGTCCCACTGACAGGCAGGACTGAGACCAGCTCCTTCCTGCCTCTCCTCTGCAGCTTCCTGCTTTATAGAGAGCTCCCATCCCGGTTTGGGTGAGCTTCCTCTCCCCAGTGCCTTGGCCGAGGGCAGGAGCCACAGATGGATGCAGACAGACCAGGGACTGCAAGGCAGCAAAGAGGCTGTGGCTGGCAGCAGCACGAGCCTCAGAGCCCAGGCAGCCTGTCTCTGCCTTGGTGTCTGTGGGTGTTTTATAAAAAGGAGAGAAAAAATTGCTAAGATACCTGGGCACTGAGAGATGCCTGCCCCTCTGTGTCACAGCCCCAGGGAACTGTGCAAGCAGGGAGCAGGGCTGCAGCAACATGAGGCTGGCACTGCCCACACTGCCCCATGGATCCCACTGTGCTGTCTGTCCTTCCTCACCCAGCTCCCTTCTGCTGCCACCTTCCATGAGTCTTTTTCTCTCACCATCCCCTGGATCTGCACTTGATGGCAAAGGGTTGCATGCCAGAGGGACATCTCAGCTTCTCATTAATGAGGAACCACCCCCCTGAGGTTCACTCTGCCACAGAGTTGCTGACACCAGTGCTTAGTCACAGTCTGGGAGGCTTTATTTGGAATGAGGCACAGAAAGTGGCATTGGAAGAGGAAGCTTGAAGTGAGGCAGGAATCCTTCCCCTGAACAACATGTACAGAGATTTCTAAACCCTGGTGCAGGCTGCCAGGTCTTTGCCAGGCAGTGCAGCAGCTCAGCTGCTCACAAGTAGAGCTTTCTCATAAGCTTTTATAATCGCAAAGCTTTGGGGCAAAATCGTTTCCAAACAAAAAAAAGTTTTTAAGCACACAGAAAACCAGGCCAGCTTGGACTAAAACAAAATCTGACTGTCGCTCTGTTTTGGAGCCTTGCCTTCCCTTAGGTTCCCTGGTCAGTGTGGCCCTTCTGCATCCCATACAAAGGGCTCTTTTTCCAGAGGGCTGTGGGTCAGGCCCTAACCTCTCCTCTGAGCTCTCAGGAAGGCATGAGGTCCCGTCACCTTACGTGCAAACTGATGGAATAAAGAATCTTTCCCCAAATTACTCCTTAATCCCTGCTTGCCATGCTGGTTGTGAGTGTCTGGTACTTGGCAGCTGTGATATAAATCCATGGCATTGACACGAGAAATAACTACAGAAAGGAAGAACAGTTAGTTTCTAACAGCAAGAGTGGGTGTGAGGAGATCAGGCTTTAGTTCTGCAGAATTTCTGATGGTCCCTTCAGAAGTTGCTGAGACCCAGAACAGTTGCTGCTTTGTTGTGCCATGAACAGGGAGCTGCTAAGAGCACTCAACTGTCAGTCACCATTAGCTTTGTCCCCCTCATTTAATGTAGTCCCTGTTTTATATAGACACTGCTGTGATTTTGGAATGTGGGGCCTCATTTACAAAAAGGCTGAGGCTACAACTGCTCCTGAAGGCAATGGGAAAGTGCAGAGTACCTACAGGATGTTAAATACCCCCCAAAAAATCCCCCCAAGGCTGTATTTTGAACAAACCTCTCTGTAGCTCACTTCCACGCCTGTAAGAGGTGTGTAATTTCAGTTGCTCTGAAAAGGAATTTGTGAAGCCCCCCAGATATTGTAGTGATAAGCAGGAAAGAAAAAAGACTGTCAAGGGAATCAGTAATTCTGTTTTCAGGGCAGGGCTGGGGCAGAGTGAAATCAATAAGACATATTGACCCAGGAGGATAAAACACATGATGGAAGAACTCAGTCAGAAGTGCCCCCCTGTTGTTAGGGACGGTGCTAGGAGGAACACACACAGCTGGCTGACATCCCTACAGCCCAGAAACAATGGGAGTGTCTAACTTTCAAGTGTTTCATTTTGCAATGTTGCTGATGTCTTTAGCACAGGAGTATTCCTGTGTGCCTGTGCAGTGTGGATTAGGGCACCACATGGAGTTGTTTAGATCCCGGCTGGTCTGCCATGGAGCCACCTGTAAAGTGAAGATGATATTTCTCTGACCTGAAGTGTTCTCTGGGGCAAAGCTACATAATACTGGTGAGGTGCTCATAGAAAACAGCAGTGAAGTAAATAACACCCTGTCTGTTGTCACTGCTGCGGGCAAGAAGAGATTTGAAACACTGAGCAAAGTCGTGTGGCTTTCCTGGAGAAAGGAAAGAGCTGGCAGCTGGAGGACTGGCCATACAATCACCCATCCTCCCTCCTTATTTGTGACCTATTCTTCTTGCCAGTTCCCTCTTATATGGCCAGCTCTTCCCTTTGCCTTGGGGAAGCTCCTCAGACCCCAAAGAGTGTCTGTCTGCAGTCTTTGAAATCTGCTGGATTTCATTTGCAAAGAGAAAAAGATAGAGTGAATTTTTGCACTTACATTGCTCCTATGCCTCATCATATCCATGCCCAGCTGGGTCAGGGTTAGTGCAGCCAATGTCAGTGCCCCACATTCCTGTATCAGTTCTGTTCTGCAGAGCCACAGGAATAGGGAAACGGGCAGAGCCCACTGCATGCAGCCTTCCCGTTCCTTGTATCCTGGGGGAAGTGGGACATAAAGTGTTTTACTGCATCTGAACCAGCCAGTGTGACTTGGACTTTCAGTCTGACTCTATACAGTGTGACCATTTGCTGTACAACTCACTGATGCTCCAAGAGCTATTCCAAGTGTTTTGCAGAAGGAAGAAACTTTCTTTTTTACTACTTCAGTAGTTACCAAAATAAAACTACAACAAAAAGCTGTCCAGCATAACAAAATCTTGTTCATGGGAGCTATGCCAAAGCACAAAGGAATCTGTAGTTTAAACACAGGCTAGAACTGGATGTTATATAGAAACTGAAGTGATTCAGAGGTACCTCTGGTCCTGACAAGGAATGCTCAGGCAAAAATTCTCTCTCTGCTCCTGCAGGTTCATGATATCAAATTTCAAGCTCCAACTTTGGAAGAAAAGGAATCGTGGATAAAAGCTCTTAATGAAGGGATCAATAGAGGCAAAAACAAAATATTTGATGAGGTAAGAGAAACAGTTTTCAAACTCCTGAGTTTTTGTGTCTGTTCTCATCCGTGGCTCCATGAACCCCTGTTCTCCCCATCCTTCCTGCATGCCAGCCATGGTCCGAGGAAACAGAAAGGTGGTGTGCAAGGTAGGGCAGGTTCCTTCCCTTCAGAGCTTGGGATCAGAGGATTTCTGGAAGTTCCCCCCTCCCAATGGAAGCAGCTGGTGCAGAGGAGCAGCTGCAGAGCTGAGTTGTGTAGAGCTGGGATGCAGCCTGGAGAGACTTGTCTTCCCCACACTACCATGATCCTCAGCACCAAGCAGCCTGGAAATTGAGGTATTTGGTCAGGATATAGTTCAGTCTTCAGGACTGGAAAAGTCTGAAGTGACTCAGTCCACCAGCTATTCCGCCTGCAGTCTGGAGAGAAGTCTGGTGGAAAGTTACTCCATGGCCCTGGCCAAACCTGCCTGCCTCTCAGCTGTACCCAGCACACCTGCACTTTCAAATTCTCCTCCCATCCTGCTGCACAGAGCAGAGAATGAAAATTGCACAACCTGGAGCCTGTTTAACCTTGCCCTGCTCCCTCTTAGTTTTAAAGCAGCCCTGAGCTAAACCAAAGGTGCAGCATCTCTTCTGCAGTTCTTTCAGTAACTGAAAGGAAGTGAACAAAACCACCACCATGGGAATGACACAAGAGAAAACGAGCAGGGTAAGGAGGGACAAGGCAATCAGCAAGATCTGTTTAGCAAAGGAAACCAAAGCAATGAGTAAAAGTTTTGAGAAAAGGGCTAACTGGTGTAGATAAAGTTCTAGAAGTGTAAACTCTGAGAGGTTGGGCTTTGCTTTTGTTCAGCAGAGGGCAAAAGCATATGGGCACAGTGGGCAGTGAACTCTGCACACCCTTCAGCAGCACAGCAAGGTGGCATCTCGGATCACCTCACTACCCTGTGATGTGGGGTTATCCTCCTTACAGAGGGATCCAGTCTCTAATTCTCATTCATTCCAGTAAGGATCAAACCTCAGATTTATAATGTTTCCACACAGGTCAGGCACAGGCTAATGGGTCAAGCCCTCAGCTGGCTTGGATTATCTGTTCTACCCTGAAGGAGCTGTAAAACCGATCTGCCATACCAGCCATTTTTCTCTTTGAATCCCTATTTCACCCTCACCAGCATTCCTATTGTACAAACTTGTGGTACCAAGGACATACAGATGTTTCAGTGTCACTGGTCACTGGTGCTGCCCCTCTACGTGGAGCAGACTCCAGCCCTTGGCCATCACAGTGTGGGTGGGTGGTCACAGAGCCAGCACAGAGAAATACCTGTCAGGCACTGGGACCTCCTTCTTTAGGAGTGTCAGGCAGTGGATTTCTCATCTGATTCCAGGAAATAAATTTGTTAATTCAGCTGGAGCTGCAATTAATCCAGGTCACTGCTCACACCTTCTCCTCAGCATCCTGCAGTCATTAGAGCTGTGGAAGGGAAGGGCTGTAACGAAGTGCTGCTGATACAGTTCACAGTCAGGTCACGGTTATTAATGAGCTTTCACCTCTAAGATGGGAACAGCAGTTTTAGTGCTGTGTCCTGCCACATGCAGGAGCTGGTCCAAGTACAGGGTGCAGTGAGGACAAAGCTCCTTGTGTCCTTTCTTCCCTGCCCCTTAGGTGGAGAGAAGTTTACCCATTGCAAACCTCAGAGACCTTAAATATCCATCACATACGTGCAGGGCTTTGCAGGCAGACTGTAACTGAGCTCTGAGGTGAGGACTAGTGGTGAAATACCCTCCAAATGCTTCAACATTGCATGTGTGACAGTGACAACTTCATAGACATATCTTGAGAAATTAATGACCCTCTTCCTGTTTTGTTTCCCTCCTCTTCCCCCCATTAAAGGTGAAAGTAGATGAGAGCCTTTCCTTGGACCATGTGACTCGGGACAGGGTGAAAGTGTCGCACGGACGTCGGCCACCCACGAGAAGTCACCTAAAGGAGGTAAGTGCATCCTGTTGGAGTGAGCCATCCCATGAGCTGGGATCACTGAGAGCTCCTCCTTCCACTCAGCTACCAAACCCCAGGGGAAACCGCAGGTATGGACAGCCCAGAGAAAGCTGATGAAGGAAACAACTTCCTGCAGGAAAGATTGTGCCAGCACCTCTCTAATGAAGCTCCAGGTTCCCATAGATCTCTGTCTGCTGCAGCAGGTTACCGTGTATTTAGCTTTTCATAACTCATAAGCTGCTTCACCATCTGGTCAGAGCCATTAGTTTCATTTTCATCAGAAGAGACCTAAGCTCCTATATTTATTTTCAAAGGTGTGATGATTTTGTAGCCACAGTGATCTGAAGTCAGAAGAACTGCAGGGTCCACAAGGAGAAGCTGTATTTTCATTAAGCTAACTGGAGAAAGTAGATGAGCTTCCAAGCTTACAAGCCCTTCCCTAGGTCTGAAACAGAATACATTATTCTCTTAGGCAGTTTTGTAGACTAACCTGTCTACTTTTAACTGATTTTGTGGGTCTGTCACTTTAAAAAAAAAAAAAAGAAAAAACACAAAAAAACGCCTGCATTTCATTTCCAGGGGAGAGGTTCTTACTAATATTTGATTCCTGAGATTTATGAAAAAGTTTCTATAGGCAGATTGATATTTTAGCAGAGCATTAATCTCAAGCAAGGAAGGTTTTTAAATCAAACCTTCTTTCTTCAGACTTCCAAGACTCTGACTTATGTGCCTGCACAACACTCAGATGACCCTTGTGCAGAAAATGAGATGCCTTGAGACTTTTTACTTTGCATAGAAATGGAGGGAGAGTGTCTCTCTCAGAGAAATGCATGAGAATGAATCATAGATTCCCATCCTCCAGAAAACCGCAGAAGAAAACATGACAAAAGTCACAGCAACAATGAAATGTGGATTCTGTTGCCTAATACGGGTTCAGTAAGGTGGGGAGCCCTTCCCTAGGCACTAAAAACATCTCTCTTCCCTGCTCAGATCACTATTTTCACAAGATACCTCTAAAGTTTATACCTGTAAGACTTCTCACCCTCAGCCAAACTCAGGGGAAACTGACTGACAAATGAATGAGGGAATGAGGGGGTAGAGCCTGCAGAAAGATGTGTATCATGGCTGCTGGCTGCAGATTCATGAAGGAAATGGCATGAACGTGGATTTTCAGTGTTCAAAGCAGGCCAGGTGAGGATGGGTCAGGGCCAAGCCACCAGGATGGAGCCTGCCTCCATCTCTCTGATGGGCTGAAAAGGCAAAGAGAGGCTTCAGCTAAACTCTCTGCACTGCAGGAGCCTGGCCCTGGCTGCAGCTCTGCCTTTGTGTGGTTTTGGGTTCCCTCACACAGGAACTGTCACCGCGGTTCTCCGTGTGGGGCACTGAGCTTACATGCTGCAATGTCTTTGCTAAGTCCATCCTTTTTAGGACAGCCTCCCTAGTAGTGAGATTTGCACACAGCCTGTGGTCTGAAGGACCAGCTGAGGCTTGGCCCTGGTCAGGCTGGGATGACATCAGGTTGGAGGAAGCAAGCAGAAGGCAACAGGATTACAATCCCTGGCCAAACGATCTAAAGATCAGCTTATTTATGACAAGCTCAAAATCAGAAAAGTGAACCTTTGGGGAGGCACACTCTAAATGAAGGGGACAGAGGGATCCCTCTACCACAGGACAAAGAATACAAAGGCAGAGCTTAACACTAGTGCCCACAGGAAAACCAAGAAATCAGGTTATTGTGGAACAGGCCTTAAGACGTTCTTCTCAAAGGAAGTAGTAAAATAAGTTCTGTGCTTTTCTTAGAATCAAGGGCTGCTTTGGGTTGGAAAGAACCTTAAAAATCATCTGCCAGGGCAGAGAACCTTTCACTAGACCAGGTTACTCAGAGCCCCTTCCAGCCTGGCATTTAACACTCCAGGGATGGGGAGTCCACAGCCTCTCTGGGCAACCTGTGCCAGGCCTCACCACCCTTAAAGTGAAGAATTTCTTCCAAATATCTAATTTAAACCTGCTCTCTTTCAGCCTGAGGACATTCCCCCTTGTCCTAACACTCATGCCCTTGTGAAAAGTCCCTCTCCAACTCTCTTGGTAGTGACCCTTAGGCACTGGAAGAGGCTTTAAGGTCTCCCTGAAGCCTTCTTTCCTTCTTGCTGAACAGCCCCAACTCAGCTTGAAGCAGCAATCCCTTGCTTGCCATGCTGGTTGTGAGGGTGTTGCACTTAAACTTGAAGTTAAAGGATGAGCCACAGGATCAATGATGGGATAGATATTGAAAACTTTCTCCCTTGTTTTTCAGGCTGCCAAGTGTACATCAGATGGGATCCTGCGACTAGATCTGGATATAGTAGACAATGGACCACCAACCTTTGATTCCACTATCAGTGAAAGTGACAATGAACCACCTCAAAAAGAAATTCCAAAGCCCCCAATGCCACCTACAAAACCCACTGGTACAAAAGAAAACCAGGAGGCAGAGAACAATGTTCCTGACCAAGAACATAAAAAACCTCTGTCTCCTCCGTTGCCTCCAGATAAGAAGCTTAAGGAAGGCATCACATTAAGGGACAGTGTAAATGCAAAGGAAGAGGACTCTGTAAGTCCAGAGGAGAACATGGAAGAATCTCAAGCATCAAGTGAGGAGAACAAGGAGAACCTCGTTGAGGCCAGCAACAGAATTATATCAAAAGCTCCAATTCCACCTCCTAAGAGTGTGCCAGACAAGCTGAAAGTAGCTTGGGACCAGCCAACTATTGAACCTAAAAAGACAGAAGACTTGGAATCATCAGGAGATAATGGCAAAGACAACCTGGCTGAGATCGCTGCTGCAGATGTTTCAAAGCCTCCTGTTCCTCCTAAGGTTTTGTCAGAGAAAATGCTTGCCACAGTGAACTCCAGCCATGGTGACCTGGAAGCTGGGGGCTGGGAAGAGCAGGAGTCAGGCAGCTCCAAGCCCCCAGTGAATGGGATCACAGCCAGTGAGGTAGCAGAGTTCACATCCCTTACAGTTGAAACAGAAGAAGGAAATGGGAGGACCGCAGCTGAGAAGGAACAGCAAACTTCAGCAGAAGAGACAGAGACTTCCTTAGCTACAGAAACAGACCAGGAGAGTGTAAAAGCAACTGTTGAGAAAGATTCTACAGAAAACACTTCAGGTCTCAAACTTCGCTGTTCTTCTCTGGGAGACTTGCTGTCTGATTCCAAAAATAAACAGAGAGCACTTGCAGGCCAAGGTTTCCCGAAGGATCCCCATCAATGCTTAGCTAAAATGGAGGAGAAAGTTGCTAGTGAAAGGGAAAAAGCAGAAAAGCTTCTGCAGAAGGTTTTACGTGAAGGGTTGGAACAGGCCCAGGAGGGGAACGGACCCCCAGTGATGGCAGAGACGTTGCTCAATGAGGCAGTAGAACAACTTCGGCAAGCTTCACAAGTTTTGCAAGAAATTAAAAGTCTTGGAGAACTGAAAAAAGAAGGAACACAGAAACAGAAAGAAAAGCAAAAGGATCTAGTGACTCTTTATAGGAGAAGTGCTCCCTGACACACTCTGCAGAGACTTCATTCCCGAAATCAAAGCTAAACATTTGCATTAATGATTTGTACCATTGCTAGGCCAGTGTTTAAAGATGGTGTTTTGCTGTGCACACACCATGTTTGTGAGACAGAGTTGAGCTTTCAGTTATAGCATCTTTCTTTCTTCATGTTGTACATACCAGTCTGGTTCTAATCCTCTTAGCACAGCAGAAGGTTACAGGACAGTGAACAGTTTCAAAAATGTGAATGCTCTTAAAGGATTCTGTCCAAAGTCCTTTCAATGGATCAGGCCTTAAAAATTACTGGTAATCAGACCAAGCCAGATTTTTTGAAAGGAGCAGAATGGCTATTCTAGCAAAAGCCCCTGTCTCTCTGTATTTACAGACAAGCAAATACCAGATTACACTGGCACCTCTCTGGTTTTCCCAGTTAAATCATTTAAGGATAAATGTAGTCAGTGTTTGCTCGCTTGCTGGCACAGTTTCCCAGACCACCTGGCCCAGTGACATCGAGGATTGTAAAGATAAACGGCTTAATCTTCCCCAAAGATACTCATAAAACCACATCCACATTTAAAAAGTGACCTCACACAGAGGCAAACCAAACTGGCCAATTCCTGACTCCAAGTAGTGTCCCTGATGTGGAGCAGCTGTATGAAGGCACTTTGAGGCTGGCTCTGCAGTGCTTTAGGTGTGCTAAGCACTGCATGAGTGAACACAAGTCTCAAAGTCTCATTGCCAGGCAAGTATTGATTGTTCCTCTTTCATTAATAGGGAAATTGAGATTACACTTGGCCTGTGAAGGTGTCTTCTACCAGGACAACACATTTATTATTGAGGACTGTACCTATCTGATAACTCTGAATCCCCTCAGTGTTGTTAGAAACAAATAGCCAGTTATTTGGAGAACTTGTGTCCAGGAAATCCCCAGGAGCTTCCTAGGAGAGCTGTCACTAAGAAGCTTTGGGATGTGTGTTCCCTTAGTGTTGTCTTGGGATGTAACTGACAGGAGCATGCACATCAGGCAGTGGGTCTGGATGAGATCCCCCTTCCCACTGAACACATCTCCACCTGCTGTGCCCTGGCCAGCCTGAGAGCCATGGTGTGGCCCAAATCTCTCTAAGTGGCACACACAGAGGGAAAGGCATTTTGCACACAATACTTTGGGGCTGTTCCCAATGGCTTAAGTATGTGAAAATAAAAATGCATTGCTACAGAAGGGTGTGAGGAAGGCATTGCAGAATGCTCCAGCACAATTCCCATAGCTTCCCTGTCCACCTGCTGCGAGCAATCACAGTTCCCGTGGTCTTTAGTGATTACAGCAGTGGCAAAATCATGTCTTTGCACTGCTGCTGTACAGTCCCATACCCGAGCTGGGTTCTCTCCCCTGTTCTCTATTGTTGCTTTGAGGAGAATTGTGTGACAGCCCAGAGGGCTTCTCCTTTTCTTGAGCCAAGCTCTGGAAACATGGAAAATGGCAATCTCCCCAGTCTGGTTTTAAGGAGTGACACGCTACCTAAACTTTCTCTCATTTGCCAGCACTTTGTTCTTAGCGCATACATTTCTTTTTCTTCTAATTTCCCAGGTCCCACAAGTCTGCAGGGGGCTGCAAACACCACCTGCAGCAGCAGTAAAGTTTCATCTGAGCCTCCTCTTAGGCTAGGCATAGGTACTTCAGGTCTGAGCACAGAAAGGTTGGCTTTGGGCTCCCAAATACCCTGGTTTTCACCACCTGGAGCCAGCAAGACAGATAGTGACCATAAGTGATGCTTCTGCCTCTTTTGATTAAACTAGCCTTGGTTTTCCCCCTCTCAAGACAGCCATAGATGTTGTATGAGAGTTCACTTGTTATTCTGTGATATGGAAAGTTCTACATGGTCAAACACTCAGGGCTCAGGTGCCAAAAAGCTTTGCCTTGAGACAAGAAGTTTCCAGTGTCCTAAGCCCACCCCGAGGCACACAGCCTGGAGCAAACTCTGGATCTGTGCCATTTGCTGCTGTACGTTCAATGTGAACTATGGGTCATACTCACCTTTCCAGACACACTTAGGACAAGGGCTAAGAACACAGACAATATTCAGTGCCTATCTGCTATCTAAATGTATTTTTCTGCATGTGCACTTTTGTTTACCGAACACTGTGTGGTATGAATGTGAGCTGTCAGAATCTGGTGTGCACTGGAAGTTGAGGGACATCAGCTCCAGAGAGCAGGCAGGCCTTTGCAAGATGCAGTTCTGTAACAAGAGATAGATGGGGGGAAACCCAGTTCACACTAACAGGAGTGTACACAAACCAGGGCAAACTCTGGGTACAGGTTCATATCCTAAAGCTGAAGCCAATCCTAAACATCAGGACAGGCAAATGAAAGCCTGGCACTGAAATCCAGGAGAGTGACAACAGCTTATGGGGTAGCTCAGTCCCCTAATTTATATACAAATGCTTTTGCTCTCCCCAGTCCAGTGTTTCCTTGTGGCAGTGTGTTCTGCGGGTACTCGTCCGGCAAAGCGCTGATGAAAATACCCAGACATCCCTCTCTGTTACAGCCAAACCTACAGGATGTGCTTATATTTACTGTGTATTTTTATATTATACTCAATATTCTCATGAATAAATGTCTGACATTTTACTGAATACCCATCAATAGGAACCCTAACAGATAAATACCCTCTACCTGTTAGGAAATGGGCAAATTCAATCATTTTACAAACTACAGCTAATTACTGTATATGCTGTACTAACAGATCTTACTAGATTTGTATTATGTCTTGTAAATAGGCATAACTTAAGTGGAATCTCTGTATCACCCAGTAACTTTACTGCTGCATATGCTATGTTAGAGACTCTTGGTGTTAACTGTTTATTTCTAATAGGTTAAGCAGTTTCATCCAAAAACATCCAGCCATCTATGACAACTCCGATCTTCAGCGTACATCCTGCCACCATGCACTTTTTTTAAATTTTCCTTTAAACATGCATTTAAATTTGCATCTAATTCCTGGCTGCACTAAGGCTGGGGGATTTTGTGCCTGAAAACCCTCTGGGCTTGGAGTGCTGGAGTGTGAGTCTGTGTTTTGGGCTGCGCCACCAGTTTACATGTCTGTGACAGGAAGGAAGTGAGTTTGCAAGTGAGCAAGTGTGGATGACGATCTGAAAAGCAGCTGCTGCAGCCCTTGGAAAAGCAGCACTTTGTCTCCTGCTTGTAAAGAGCTTTGAGATTTGGCAATAAAAACCTCCTTTTAAAAATCTGCTGTTTCAGAGTCATTTGTCATTGAAGTGGAGCAAGGAAGCACCACCAGGAGCAGCACATTAAGGCTTTGCTCTGGAGAAGGGAACACGGCACAGACTGTGGTGAGGCTGAGGTGAGCTTGGTGCTGTGCTAACCACAAGACAGGAGAAAGGAGAAGCGCTGGGGGCTGCAGCTGGCACAGAGCTGGAGCTGCTGCTGCACACAGGGCAGTTCCTGACTCATCCCTGCCTGCCAGCTTGGCTGTCCTGGCCAGAAGGCATGGCTGTGGCCAGGATTTCCTTCTAGAAAGCAGTGGGAAGCAGTGGGAACTAGACCTCACCAAGTGCAGTCTCCAGCAGAGCTGACTGGACTGCTCTTAACACCTTCATGTGGACTCGCTGGTGTTCTACACAACGTGGATCACTCAGCCCTTATTCCTTTGGTGGTGAGCAACACCAGAGCCTTGTTCCTCTGCCCAGATGCCAGGAAACTGCAGCAAGAGAAGAAGGTGCTATCAGTGACTGCCTCCATTCTGCAATAACTGGTAAGAAATTGGTCAGAAGTTCAAAAGTTACGAGGAAGCAGGGAAGAGAGCAAGTGTACGTGCCATCCTGTTGCACAATAAGAACTTTCATTTGAGTAAAAAATTGTGGTTAGCAAACCCTCTAACCCCATGTTGGGAAGGGGGCTGTTCCTCAAAGGAATCTCAAAGTCACAGGGGTGATTTCTACAGATACGTGGAAGAGAAAGGCACTCTCCTCTCATTAAGAAAATACACAACACATCACATTTCGGTCTTAAATTAGTGTTGGTAAGGACGGGAAAAGTCTAGCACTATGTGAAAAAATAAAAAATGTAAAAAAAAATGCAAAGTAAGACATATATAGTATTGGCATATGAATCATTTGCCTGACTTGCTCTTAATTCAATGGATACTCATGGGTTACTGGTTCAAAGACTCTCTTGTGCAATAGACTCTGAAACAGACAATGCAGGTCCTAGATTCCTTACTGTGATCCTACAGAACTCAGTAATTTGCAACTGAAAAGGAGCAGAAAGATCTCTTCCAGTCCCAGGGGGCCAAAAGATTTACTACAGCCTGAGCTAGCCTACACTGATGACTAAATATTCTTGCTATTAAAAAACGCGTGTTTTATCTGAAATATGAGTCATCACAAGTGAAGCTCTCCAGTACTTCCCCTTTCCAGTTTAAGACTCAGAAAATTCGTAGACATGAAAGGTACCCACAGCGTTTAGAGAATGGAGATCACTGTGTTGTTACGCTGTGAAAATCCACACACTTCTAAAAGCCAGAGCTTAATTTATTCCAGGAAACTTAGTTGCTGTGTTCTAGCGCCTCACTTCACAGCTAAGCAAGCCACCAGATTCCTGTGACAACCACTGGTAGGTGATGTTACAAAACATTACCAGACTCAGGGAATGATAAACTTTACAGGCTATTCAGGTCTTTAACGCTGGCTTCCCTCTCACTGAGGAGTTGTGAGATGATAAATGTGGTGCCCCTGCAGACCCTGCTCACACCTCCACAGCCTGGCCTGCTCTCCCAAAATGGATCCTCTTCTTCTGCTCCAGATTTCTGTTCTCATCTCTCCCTACTTTCCCATCTCATGCCCCTTCTCTGCCAGAACAACTGATCTCAAGAAAGCTCAACACTGTGTAGACAGAAACTTTACAAAAGTTTTAGTTGTGCTGCTACCAAGAAAATCCTTACTCCCACCTTCACCAGATTCACAATCCAGTTTCTACATCCCCAGCATCTCCAATCCTCATTTTTACACTTCCTATTTCCACTTCATGCCCATGAAGGATGTTTGTGCTTTGGAACATGGGCATTCTTCAAAGTCAGGAAATTAATTTTAAAATTACTAGCTCAAAACAAATGAATTAAAGGCATCAAAATGTTCAAATCTAGAGTTACCTCTGTTGGTGGTTCTTTTATAGTGTCTTCCAGTACAAAGACCTAAAGGTGTTTTGTGACCATGAATTAATTTTGCCTTGTGGTGCACCCAGGAGAGATGATGGAGCTTCTCACCCGGCAGAATGAAGGCAAAAGCACAGAGCATTGAAGAGATGGGCTCCAAACCCATTCTCCTGCAGCAGATACTTTTATTTTTAGTTGGTGAAATAGTGACTTTTTGCAATAAACATTAAATAACCAGAACATCAGATGACCACATGAAGTGCTCCTAAAAAACAAACAAACAAAAAAAGCCAATTCTGAGAATTTGTCCTTTGATGACTTTTCTAACCCTTAGCAAGGATTGGAATGGACCTCCAAATCCTGCTTGTTTTGGGCAGTATGACCAGTAAAGAACTTATATTCCCAGCCTGTAAGTGGATAAGATACACTATGAAAATGCTGTGTATATCTGTTATATCTAAGCTATTGTTCATTTAAAACAAGAAATAAGAACTTGAAATATTCTGGAAATGTTCTGGGGGAAAAGACAAGGCTGTCTGGAGCACAGACTATCAGGAGAAGAGGTCAGAGGCAGGAAGAGGGCAAGACGTGGGAATCCAGTGCCCAGAACCAGCTGTCATTCATGGGTAAGGATATGACATTTATGCAATGCAAACAGATTCAAACTCTCCTTCCCCACAGAACTACACAGCAGGGCTTATCCAGAAATCAGGATATTTGAATACTGATTACTGACTTTCCTTTACCCTTTAGTGAAACATTTAATTCCCTCTTGGTCTCTAAATAGTTTCAGATGCTTGTGAAGTTCTTAACTATATCAATATTTTTCACTTCCCTTTCCACAAAAACTAGTTTTGGAGGAAAGGTATTATTTCCTTCCAGAGAAATGTGTCTTGCACAGAAAGAAATGTTTCTTAGAGGACAAAGGTAATCTGTTTTAGATACAAATTATCTAGCACACCACTGCACACTGGGACATTTATCACTGAAACCGATAAAACATGAGATCTCCAAAAGTCCCACAGAAATGCAAGCCAGCATGACAGACTGGACAAGGATCTGTGCAAACAAAACTGCAAGTTCCTCAGCTATTTCATTCGCAACAAGAAGTGAGTTTTGAAATGCTGGCAAAGTCTTCTGGGTTTGTTTAGACCACATCACCATGACAGCAAAGCACTGCCCAGTTCTTCATGTATTGTACAGCTTTGCAAGAGACAGTGGTGAGGGGAAGCTCAAAGGAAAAAACATGGCCAGATGTCATCTGGGAGATCACAGGAGATACCCCAGACCGTGGATAACCTTCCTGTACAACCACAGAGCCTCTGATGAGCTCTTCTCTGGAACAACACTGAATTTTCAACAGCATGGGTTGAATTTCCTGAGCAAGGCAAATATATTCCACTTGTTTTCCATGGCCAAGAGCTACTGAACTTGTGAAAGGTCATCAATGCTGGTTCTCACCAGTTGCTGGTGAGAAATTTTCTGGCAAAACATTTTCAGGTCAAAACAGCAATGCAAAGCTGTTACCAGAAGACTGCAGGTAAGGAAAGGTGTGCTGGTTTAAAAAACTGTACAAAAACTGATTTTGAGAATTTGACATTTCAAAAGGAGACAATTTTGCTCTGCAGCTCAAAAACACAATTTCAACACTTTGGTTTGCAATTTTTTTAGTAACTAATCCAAGCATTTTATAAATACGAAATTACGTACCTTGATGGAGTTCATGTGATTGCATCTTGTTTGCTTACAAAAATTTTAAATTTTTTAAAGTGTTTTTCCTTGCTCTAGATAAAGGGAAGAGAATTTAAACCCTTGGGAAAGCTGAGAAGATGTGAAAGCTTTTTCAGTCTGATCTAGGCAGACAAAGTAGGATTCCTGTCCATTTCATTCAAAATGGGGCACAAGGTTGCAGCCTGGCTCCTTTGCTCCTCAAAGAGGCATTGTTTCATTTTCAGATGATCCAGTGAGACCATGAGCTGTGGTCCATTTATTTTGTCTCAAGACAAAAGTAGCTGCACAGGTACAGGTTTGGTTTTTTAAATGACAGAAAATGCCCACACAATCCCAGTAAATTTACAGACATCAAAGGGAATCCCTAGAATGTCTGTAAGGAGTCTGGTCTCATTCTGTGACAGGTTTGCATTCAAGAGTGCCATATTCTTCTAGTAAGCTGCTTGTTTGGAATTACAGTATTTTCAGCACTAAACATAAGAGACGTAAATTTGGGGGCTTGCAGCTAAGGCCACCACTCCTATAGAATAGAAAGAGCCCAGGCTGTTCTCTACAGCTCCTGTTGTGCTCATTGAGACAGAGGCAGAGGTCAACATCCTCAGCAGCCCCACCCTGGTTAGACATCCTTCCCATGGACTATGAGACAAATCAGCAGAATAGAAGGAATTTTTCAGCCTTCAAATCAGGATGCTTGGAGGACCCTTCCCATTCACCACAATGAATAACAGCAATTTGAAATGCAGCCACTGCCTACCCCAGTTCCATAGCATTCAGCATACTTGCATTGGCTAATTATCACCAATCCTGTCCTACCCAGAGCTCCCAAATATTGAAACAAACTGCTTTAGGGAAGAACACGCACACAGGGGTCTGCACACACCATAAATACCGTGGAAATAGATAGCATCTGGGTTTGAAGATGTAGCATCCACAGATTGGTTCTGCACAAATGCATTGATGAGGAGAGCCAGCCATTGGGTTCTGACCCCAATCTCTACATTCAGCAAACAACAGAAGCCAACAGAGTTTAATTATTATTTTTTTCCAAGCGGTTGGGCACTCAGCTGAGTTCCTGTGGCTGTAACTCAGCTGTGTTACAAGCCATCTCCAGCAAGAAGGCATTTGAGCAGGAGGTAATTGAGGGTTGGCTCCCAGAGGGAATTTTCCCTTAAAAGGATAACTACATTGTCATGAAGAAACCAGCTCACTTCCACTGCCCGCAGAGCTTTTTGCAAACACGGCTGCCAGAGCTGGGGGCGGTGGCGGGTATTAAGAACAGACAACCAGGAGCAGCAGGGCAGTGCCTGCTCCCTACATGCTACACAACTGCTCCAGCCTCTCTCAGCCACGCTCTGCCATGAAGGGCAGCAGGACACGCAGGCAGCCCCAGGAGGTCTCTTTAGTGCCATGTAACAAGAGGCCAACTCCCATCATCTGCTTGAGGCAAAAAGAAACCCAAGTGAGGGACTGCAACCAAAAAAACCACTCTCACAAGAAGCAAAATGAGCAATATTTTCAGAGAGGGGCAGGCAGCGTGCCAGCTGAAAGCATGCCGAGGAATATTTCCGATTAATTTTTTTTCCACCAGAAATCCCAGCTTTTCATTTGAGAGTCTGTGGAACAATTCTTATCAAAACTCTTAAGACAGGATCCAGGAGAATGATGAAAGAGCAGAACCCCATGGTGGCCTCTCACCCAGCAGCAGGCTGCTGAGAAGGGAGAGCCAAGTTTAAGGCCAAGTTCCCCTCTGGAAGATTCAGCCTGGTGATTTGAACCTCAGCTTCCCATAACCAAGAGGAAACTGCCTTAGCTCTAACACAGCCCTGCTCCATACCCAGGATACCTCCTGGTCCTCTGGACAGCCAACCCACCTGGAGCTTTGCACTGTGCTCTCCTGTGCAGTTTTTACATGGAATGAAGCTGAAATGCGAAAGGCTGGGTTTGGCCCAGATGTAGTGGCAGGCACCAATTCCCACCTCACAGCTAAAGCTTCTCTTGGGTGAGGTTTTCAACTCTGAGTCATGCTCCTGTGGTCTCTAGCACAGAATAAGCCACCTATCACACTGCAAGAGAAGGAACCAGGACCTGGTGTTTCCTTGCACCCTGATGAGAGGCCAAAATATGTGCAAGTGAGGAATAGCCAGGTCTGAAGTGAGCAGAGGCTCTCCTGAGCTGGCAGTGCAACAGAGGCTTACACAGAGTAAAACACCATCCCTTTCTTTGTGGACTGGCAGCCCACAGAACCCCAAGCAGCTCAAGTCCTTCCATTGCAGTGGGGAGTCCAGCCCAGAGAGTGGCTGAGACAGATTTCTGGTGACCAACATCATCATTGCTGGAAGCAGGATCTCCTAGCACTGAGCACCTTTAAGAGACAGACCACCAGCAACCTCCTCCAGACCACAGAGGTCAGCTCAGGAGCTGCAGCAATTCTGCAGCTGCTCCCAGTTCTGCCTGGTGTGGTTGCTCCATCTGGTCCCATCCTGTTGCTACCTTTGTGAAGTGTCCACTTGAAATAGTCCCATTTCAGAAACTCCACAAGCAGCCATGGAGATTCAGCACACTTCCTCTTCACTTTAGGAGTAGAAAATTTTATTTTCTAATCAGTCGTCCTCTGAAAAAAGAAGTATTAAAAGCTTCAGCAGGACAAGTGTGTTAGTGTCGATAAACAGAAACTCATCCAGAGAATAACAGCAGAAAGGTGGAGAATTACAGGTGGCTACAGGCACAGACTGGTTGCCATTTGGCTTCTCCTTTCTATGAGTAACAGCAAGAAAATGAGTCAGACTCTGTGGCTGAGTCACAGTGAGTGAATATAAACTTGCTTTCCAGACCAAGAGAATTTGGGCAGGTGGAGGAAGAGCTCTGTATAATCTGCCCTGGATAAACACAGCATGGTCCCTCCATGTGCAAGTCCTGCTCCAAGGCCTAGGATCTACAAGCCTGTCCCAAAGGAAGACCCTGTGGTGGAAATATATGATAAACATATGACAACATCTGCCTTCTGTTTCCTGTGCTGTGTACAGATTATCTCTCTCTACAGATAACCCTGTCCTTCTCAAAGAGAAAGCTGGGGTTGTGCTTTAAAAATGCTGCTGAGACCAGTGGCAATTTTAATCAGTTCATTCTATACCTGTTCTCAGACCATGTGTATCACCACATCTCAGCACCAGCTGCTTGACACTTGAGCGACGCGATTACACATCTGCGCGGGGTTGTTTGTTCCCTCATCCCTCCTGAGCACTGAAGCCAGAGGCAGGAGAGGCACAGTGTGCTTTCTGCATTCATGTGTGCTCTCTCCACACACAGAGCAGAGCTGACGCCCAGCTGAGCTCCCCCACCTCCTCTCCACTGATGTCATTATTTTCCATGTTGCTTGTTGTGCGCAGCAGTGAAGAAGCCTTGGGAATGCAGAAGCCCATGTCAGAGCTGTTCCTGCACTGATCACCAGCAACTCTAGCAGACAGCTTTAAAGGGAAGCCTGGTGGGCTGCAGTAAAATAAAAATCATCAGGCTACTATTTGACATCAGTAGAGCTCCTTGTAGAACACAAGACTCCGGCTGCTGTCCCAGCCCCCTCCCCCTGCCTCCAATTCCAGGACCATAAAATTACTCATTAGGCTTGGAACAAAACGCTCTTGGTGCACTTGCATGTGGCTGGAGGCAGAGACAGATGTTTTGGGCTCTGGAAGAAAATTGCTGAGAGACAGAAATGAAACACTTCCAAAGCTGCACTGTGCTTGCCTGCTCCTGTTGGACTCCATAGTTTTCCATGGGGTCAGATTAGAAGGGAGCAATGGCATCACTGAGCAACCCTTTGCTTCCACTTTGCTTTTATTAAATCCTCAAATGCAATTCGCTGTTTCACTTCAAGTTTTGCACTTCAGCATGGCATAAGAGCAGCTCAGGGCTGTGCCTCTGGAAGTAGGTTTCATCACTTTGGGTTTATGGTTAAAAGATCCTACATTTCAGCTGCACTTTTGTCTTGAAAAGAACAGGGAGAGATTGCCTTTAGGAGCCAGACAGTCCTCAGAGGCCCAGGAAGCAGAGGATCCTCCCTCTTTTTACACATGCAGTAAAGTGAGAATAAAAACATTGCCTGCAGGCATGTCAGTGAGGGGATTAGGATTCAGTGTCCCGATTATTGCTGGGTTTATACAAGGCAGCCGTTCCCACCTCCCATAACCAAACGCTCAGTTAACCATCACATTCAAACCAGGGAGGGCTGGGACTCCAGCTCCATCACTCCATTTCTCTTCTTAAATTTAAGAAAGAATATTCTGCCTTTAGATCCTTTCCTGCTGCATATGCTTTTCATCACACAGTAGGTGTTTTGAGACTGTACTAATGTTACATTCCTGGCTTTGAAAGACCAGGTTCCATGATTCCAGTAAGGCAAACAGTTCAAAGCACAGCCAGAATGACCATTGCAAGCTGATTGCCATCATGAGACACAGACTGTCAAACCAGTAATCCCCCAGCTACTGGTCAAACCTGGTACTCAGGCACTAAGAGAGTCTGAACACAATGTGCTCATAGAGACCTCCCTCAGCCAAGCATCACAGAAATAACAAATTATTTCTCCTACAGTAATTTCTAAGATATCATTCAGGTACAAAAGGTACTGGGTAGGTATTTTTCTTGCCTCTCATGTATTCCTGCAGGATAGATGTGAGCCCAATTCTCCACAGCTGGAAGGAGAACAGACTGAATTGGAAGATGTAGAGGACTCATGTCAGTAAGCTCCATGTGGAGGTCAGGGATCAACAGGAGTGGCCTGACAGTCAGGAACAAACCCTGCCTCAGTGCTAATTACATGTAAGCTTCACTTTCAAAGCTACACAGAAGCTTAAGCTCATTTATCTTTACAAGGGATTTAAAGGCCTATCGGCTTTGGGAAGTGAGAGTGACAGGAGAGGGAGGTGCCAAAGAACCAGCTCAAACTTCCAGTTGCTGTTAATATGGACTGAGCTATCTGTGTCAGCACCATGCAGCACACTGGCAAGGCTCAGTCATCAACCCTCTCTGACACCTCTGCCTGGTTCCCTGAGACTTTTTTTTACCAACAAACAAACAAACAAACCCTTCAGTTTCTCTAACATGATTTCCTCCCAATCCCATAATACTGGATTATTCCTAAGCCTAAAGCAAAAAACATCACTTTGTGATTCAGGCTGCTTCCTGAGCTAGGAGCAACAGCGCTGCTGAAATGCCTCATTCTGTGCTGTCTGAAACACTACACAGCATGAGCTGAGTCTAAGAAGACAGGAAAAATGGAATTATAGGCTCGTGAAATGGACACTGACAAAAACCTGAAATGTCGAGCTCACTCAGATGCAGTCTGTGTTTAATCCAGTCATCAGACAGTCTCTGTTTAGCTAAATATTTGACTTCAGAATTGGGCCTGAATTATTATTGGCAAAGCTTCCAAGCTCCACAGGTCCCTCTAACAAGCTGTTCCTCTGTGGAAGCCTTGCAAGGAAATGAATGCAGCCTTTGAGGAAACTGCTGGAACCCTTCTCAGGCTTCCAGAGTGGGTTTGTGGAGTCCCATTAGGTGTCCAGGCCTTCTGAAAGCTCCGTATGTTGAGTGTTAGAAGCTATAGGGCTCATGTTTGTGTGCATTTCTGGGATGTTCCCAGAGGAGTTCTGGCTCCACAGCATGTCACAGGAACAGAGTTATCAAAGAAAGCACCAAAAATAGCCTCGCCTACAGAACAACTAAAAGCCAAACCCAGACAAAAAATAAATAAGCTGGAGCCACACATGAAGCCGTGTAGCCAGAGCTGTAACGTGTATTCCATTCCAATGGGACATATCTGAAAGAGCACAGAACTGACATGGCTGGTCCCTTTCATATACCCACAGCAGGGACATAAAGAAGCACAAACACATAATTCCTTATGGTATCAATGGCAGCCATGTACCACAAAGCCCAAAGATCTGGGTCTGGTGCTGCCAGGCAGAGCACACAGTTGCCATCTCAGCACACTGGGCTGTTTGACACCCTGTCACACAAAAACAGTCCATCAGCACTGAAAGAGGAATGTGGTCGTCCCCTCTCCCATGCAATATCCAATTTCCTGCCTGTGGCAGCATATGCCAGAAAAGACAATCCTCCAAGGATGGAGGCTGTTCCTCAAGCCAGGCTCCCCTGCTGTGGGCAGCTCCAGAGAAGCAGAAGCTTGGCTTCACAAACTACAGGCAGCTGCAGGCAGGAGGAGTCACCTTCCAGTTTTGTTTCCAAAGGAAGATTATAAATTAAAGTCCAATTTGCTAAACCTCTAGGTAAGCAACTGTTTCTGCATAAACACATACTGGTTTGTGGGCTGTATTACATGGCTAACTGCAAATCTGACTGGCTTGAAAATCACAGTGTATACAACTAAACCAGGGAGCTAACAGAGGCACATTTTAAAATTACATGGATTTAAGCAGCCTGGCTTGTGCTTTTTGAAAGTGATTGAAAATAATGATTATCCTAAAGCAGTACATAAAAATTGTGCATGCAAGATAAGAGCACAAAATTCTCTGTCAGTGAGCTTCACTTCTAAGTGAGAAAGAGCACAAAGCTGGCTCAGCTAAAATTATTCTTCAAGTGAAATAAAGTCGAAAATTTTAACGCCATTCTGAAGATGGGGTCAATGTCTGGAATATATTGCAAAAAGGGCTCAAATGACCACCTCCTCCTGTCATTCTTTATGCTACAACATAAGTGGAAAAATCCAAGAGCTCTTTTAGGTCTGTTAGCTAATAAATGGATCACTAGGCAAATGTTCAGTGTCGTTAATAAATTGTCACAGCATTATGTACATAGTATCAGCAGAAAGTCTTGGTCCCTTCCACCCCTGAACACATACCACTTTGGGAAGGACAGAAGGAACTGCCTACATCGCCTTTTTTTCTGCCTGCTGGAAACATCCAAGCTCACAAACAGATGCGAACTCTCAGTGCATCTGCGCTATTTCTCCTCCGAAATCAGCATTAACCCGAAGAAGAGCCGTGGATGATGAGTCCTGGCTGATTCAAGCTCTGGAAGACAATGACATTAACAGTGGCAGGTTAAATCCAGACAGCTTTCCATCCAAGGGCCTCTTACAGCATAACAAAGGGCTAGCAAGAGCCAGAGGTCCCACCCCAGGCTGGGATGCGCGGTACCTCCGTAGTCCGTGCAGGCAGGGATTATTCCCTGCCCTATTCAGGACTGTTTCCCCAGCCCCCAGGCTCTAGGATACCCAGTGGGAAGGGCTCAGCCCTTCTCAGTCATTCCCTGCTGGCGCCGTTCCAGTTTGTCTGAAGGCACTTAAATATTCATCGAGAAAGAGCAAGACTCCGTCTTGCCGGGTGCACAGACTGCTCTCCCGGGAGACGGGACACCTGCCTTCTCCACTCCCTGCTCCATCAAATCATTAATTATTTAAAATAGCAGGAAAGAGCAAGAAAAACTCTCTGCAGCAGACATGCTTGCAGCCTGTTGTTTATGGTGCTCTCTGGAGTCTTGTGTGGCCCGAGGTTTGCATCTCCCCTCCGGCAGAAACAAGGATCAAGCCCAGCTTTCCCCTTTCCTCGGGGAGGATGCTCCACCCGCTAAGCTGTTGTACAAAAGAAGGGCTTCCCCTTTATCCAGACAGACCTTATGTTCACTTCTCCTACCAGAGANCAAATCTCTGAGAGAAGCAGCTATCCATAAACCCCCACACATTCTGTGTTTGCTCAAGAGCTTAGGGTCTACCTCCCCATATCACGGCTGGGCAGGCCAAGCCGTGGTTGTCCAACTCCATCAGCAAGCACTTGGCTGCTGAATCCCTCGGTGATGGATTTCAATGAAATAGAAACCACTGTCTCCCTGCCCTGAACACAGTTCTGGTGTAGCTGTGACGGCAGAGGGACATGTTTGGAAAAGCAGAGGGTCTCTGGATCTCTGCATATCCCCAGGACATCACCTGCCTCCCCCCATCTCCCAACACACCAAAAGCCCCACGCTCCCTCACAGGAACAGCACGGACCCACACAAGGGTCCCCGAAACTGGGGTGTACCCCAAAACCGTCCTGAGCCCAGGGAACAGCCCCATCTGCACCCTGGAGCTTACTGCTCCAGCAGGAAATCGTGGAAGGTGAACAGCACTGGCACCCTCATGTGGTGACAGGCATCAGAGAGAGCTCACAGCCAAAATCAGTGGTACAGAGAGAGATACTTCTCCAGGGAGTCCTGATAAGGACCACATCTGCGGGCCAGCATGGTCTAGAGAGGGAGTACAAACCTGATGTCACCTCTCCTATCCTGAGACCAGCAGCAAAGAATCACAGAAGGGTCTAGGCAGGTCCAGTGCCAGCACCTCCCATGGGCAGGGATACCTTCCACTATCCCAGGTTGCTCCAAGCCCCGTCCAACCTGGCCTTGGACACTTCCAGGAACGGGGCAGCCACAGCTTCTCTGGGCAACCTGTGCCAGGATCTCACCACCCTCACAAGAAAGAATTTCTTCCCAATATCCCATCTAACTCTGCCCTCTGTCAGTGGGCAGTCATTCCCATTTGTCCTGTCCTTTCAGGCCCTTGTCTGAAATCCCTCTCCAGCTTTCCTGGAACCCCTTTAGGTACTGGAAGGGGCTCTGAGGTCTCCCCAGAGCTGCCTCTTCTCCAGGCTGAACACCCCCAGCTCTCCCACTCTGGCTCCAGAGCAGAGGTATTCCAACCCTTGGAGCATTTTTGTGGCCTTCTCTGGACTCACTCCAGCATCTCCATGTCCTTCTTATGTGGGGTAGCTCCAGAGCTGGATGAAGGATTCTAGGGGAGGAGTACTGTGGGGGACCCATAGAAATAGATCTGATTCTCCCCCCAACCTCAGCTCAGTCTGATTTCTTCCTAATCATACTATCAAAATGGAGAACAAAATAAAAGACAAAGCCAGCCCAGACGCTGAAACGGGAGAATTCACTAAAACTCTGAGGGAAAACCCCTTCTGCACACTCCTACACCTGCTGAGGGACGTGTGGTAACAACAGCACCTCATTCCCTGGAAACATCAATCCCTGAGCCCTGCTTTTAGAGGGAAAAAAACCCCCAAAAACAACCCCCCGTATTTCCTAGTGATTAGAAATCTCTCTCTTCCCAAATTGCTTTAGAAACAGAATTAAATTAATTTTAAATTAAACCACCCACCACCTCGAAGCAGCAACACTCAGCAGAGCCGCGCTGAGGTGAAGGGCGGGACCTGGCCGAAATGGCGGCAGCTGGATCTTCCCCCTCACATCCTTCCAAAACGGCCCGAAAACACCGTGTTTGTCAGGAAATGAGGTTGTTTTATGATATTTTGCTTTAAAGAGCCGCAAAAAGAGCAGCTCTGCGGCGGCGAGGTGGCCTGCGAGGAGGCGGGGACGCGGCTATCAGCCCGCCCTGAGGCGGCGGGAACGCGTCTCAGCCCGCCCTGAGGCGGCAGCGGCGGCCCCGCCGTGTCGCGACATGGGGGACGACTTGGCGTCGGACGGCGACACCCGTGAGTGGGGCCGAGGCGGGGGCGGCCCCAGCGGTGCGGGGGGCGCAGCGCCGTGAGGGGCGATTCGTGTGGCGGGGGCGGGCGGGAGCCGGCGGGGCTGAGGTGCAGAGCCGGGATGCCCTAAAGAATAACCAGACACGTGAAAACCCGCTCGGAAACAAAGCAGGTGGATAAACCTACCCGTGAACCAAGACTGCTGTTGCCCCAAAACATCCTGCACCTCTGGTACCCCGCACTTGGGGGTTTTGTTCGCCTTGGTCCCCGAGTCCCCATCTCAGGTGTCTTCGTGTCCTGCAGCCCCAAGCAGAGCCCAGTGGATGTGTTTTGCACGTTTCTTTGCATGTCTTTCACCTCCTTTACTGCTATTCAACATCTCTTGCATAATAAACTGCCTGTGAGTTGGTGCATTGCACTGAGGGTAAATAATTTAAAATGTTTTCCACACTGTTTAGGATAACTGAATGCTTCTTCAGTAACACAAGCTATGAAATACCCTGGAAACTGAGCTTGAAAGAGAAGGAAAACTGCTAAATATCCCCTGAAATGTTGCTGTTGGACAGGTGCATGCCGTGATGAGGAGTGCGTTTGCAGCTGTGGATGTTAAATAGGAAACTCAGACCATCAAACTGTTACTTATGTGTTGCTGAAAATAATGAATTGCAGCTTCTAAAGTCTTAGTGATGCCAGGTTTGTTACTGCATTTTCACACATAGTTGAAAGAATAAGTAAGTCAAGAGGTGGTTTGGCATCTCTTGACAATGATGCTTTGTGTGACCATAAAGTGTAAGAACACATTTCTGTCACCTGGCGAGCAGAGACAGCAGCATTTGCTTAACTGAAACATAGGATTTACTCCACTGAAGGGAGATAAGCATTCATAAGGAGGTGGCATGTCTGTAGCCATTGGTGTTAATAATTAACAAGAACTCAATGGTTTTTTTCACAAGTTCTCCTGATATTTTCACTCAAATGAAGGGGCCATGCAGGGTGAAATGCGACCCTGTTAACACAGCTGACCAGGTGATAACAGTCTTAATATACAGTATAGGAAATCCTGTTTCTACAGAAATCAGTGTCCAGATCCTACTGCCTTCATTGTAGCATCAGGCCCAGCACTCTTGAATACACACTCTCAGATAACCATGTCTGGTGTTATGTGGATAAACACACTATTGAATGATCCTGTCTAGCATTAAAATTTATGTTATTCGTGTTTTTCTTGAGCTAAAGTTTTTTATTTGAAGGCAAGGGGAATGGAAACTGGAAGATGAGGTTATACCTCTGTTGCTCTAAGAGTCCATGGTAGGGTTGCCTTTCTTCTGTGCCCTCTGAAGAGGTTAAAAGTGCTATTTAGGCAGTGAGTCTCCTGTTTGTCTCCCGCAGTGTGGTGGAATGGGGATAATATGTTTTGATGCCTTTTGTATGGCATGTGGTTGTTGGTTGATATATTGGAACAAACTCAAGTTTCATGGAGCCCCTCAAATAGCAGCCTGAGCTCTGCAGAAGTGTAGAAGTGAGCAGAGCCTCTGGGCCAGCTCTCCAGTGGGATGTGACAAGCCAAGGGTCTGACTCAAGCACTTCTTGAAAGAATTCCCCAAAAGCACTAGGACAGAGACTGAGTCCAACAAACACTGACACCAGCCTTGCCAAAAGCCTCCAGAGCCTCCCTGTTGGGCTGTGGCAGTCACAGCTTTGCTCTTGTTTCTTGGCAGGGAGGTTTATTCGATCAAGGAGAAGATTGCTGGGGCAAGGCCCAGCATGGGGAGTAAACACTCTTAAATCATGCCTAACTGTGCAGGACAAATACTGCCAGTCATGGTAAATTATGTGCAGAACTGCCATGGTTTATTAAGAGATGCAACACTAACCACAGGCCAGGCTGGCAGTTCTGTGCTGCTTGGCTGGTTCAGGTTGCCTGGAGGGAGACCATGTCTAAAGGCCTCCTTGTAGAGCAGTGGGATGTAGGTGGAAGGATAGAGGAAAGGGTCTGTGCCATGTCTCAGAGCCTTGACACTGACTCTGAGCTTCAGAGGGTGCCCAGAGGATATGGACCTCATGGATCAAAAGGTTTTGCAGCTGAAGCAAATCCATGCAGAGAAAGACACTGTATTAGAAGAGAAGTGGATAGGACTGGAAGAGCACTGATGTAGCACAGGGGTAGTCAGGGAAGGAGAGACAGTGGGAGAAGATAAATCCAGCAAACATGCCAACATCTGTAGGGCTGGGATTCTTGCTGGAAGAACCTTTCTGCAGCCATCCTTCCCTGAAGCCACGGGGGCCGGTGAGATGAAGGGGAGGTTTGTTGGGGCATGCTGCTCCAAGCTCCTTGCCAGCACTGTTTTAATGCTCACTCTTCTGCTTTGCTGCAGTGCTTCAATCAGAGAAGGAGTTCCATGATGCGGCCAAGCGAAATGATACAGCCAGGATGGAGGAACTCATCAGGAGAGGAGTTGACATCAAAGCCAAAAACAATGTAAGTCCTGGGTTTTTCCACGTCTAAGCTGCAGGAAGTGCTGAGGGCGTGTTTCAGAACTGCAGCTCCTTAATGCTACTCTTCTTATTAACTGCTTCATTTGTCAAAGCTTTAAAATAAAACACCCAGTGCCAGATAGGGCCTATGGCAACCACGCAGTTTTCACAACACTCCCAGCATTATCATCCTGGTCACACTGGAAAGCTGCAAGTGCCAGATAGACGCGATTGCCATGAAAGACTTTGATTTTGCAATCTGTAGAGTATGGCTGTGGGACAGACTCCATTTCTGGTGCAGGTCTTTCCTTGTTGACTACTAGGTTATTGAAAGTACAGCATTGCACCCATCCCTAGTGTTTCAGTCTGTCCATTGATGATCAGCAATGTTCTTCACTCTGTGCTGTCATTATAGTCCAGAACTGCAGTTGCTGAGTAGAAGATGACTGTCACCTGTCTGCCTGACAGGAGAGCAGAGACAGATGGCTGTGTCCAAAGAGAACCCTGCACAGTGTGAGAAATTCTGGCTCTATAGATGACCAAGGATATTTTGGCCTTCAGAAGGGCTGGTGGATGCACACACTCTGCATACATCAGAGACATTTCCTGCCTCTGTCCTTCCCCTGCAGACAGACCGGAGCGCCCTGCACTGGGCTGCAGGAGCAGGGAGCGTGGATGCCGTGCGGCTGCTCCTGGATCATGGTGTCCCTGTGGATGAGGAAGACAGTGTACAAAGGCAACTCTTTCCCTTGCATGTGCTGCAGATGTGTTCAGTGCTGGGGCAGCGCCGGGGACTGGGTGCTAGGCCAGCAGTTACAGACTGCACCTTAGCCCTGGGTGGGTGGCACAGGGTGGCACGCTGCACCTGCTGAGCAAGGGGCTGGAACAAGCCTTGTTTTCAGATGTGGCTGTGCTTTGTATTTTGGCCTTTTCCTTGCATGCACAGTGACTTGGAGTAGGTTGGTAGAATCTGTGAAGTTTTCTATAGAGCATGGGGTTGCTTGGCTTGGCTTCTTCTGGTTGTGTTGATGGGGCCTGTGGGATGACAGTGACAGGCAACAAGTTTTCTCTCCCCCGTTCTGCTAGGCTAATACACACCATTAAATAGGTAGTAGCTGCCAAGAGGCAAGTCTCTGCTCAGCTGCTGCGAGTATCTGTGACAGCAATAATAATAATTGGAAAAAATGTAGCTAAAAATATACTAGAGGAACGAATAGATTTGGGAAACTACATTAAGCCAAGGGGACAGCTTCCATCCAGGGTGGGGATGGTGGTGGCTGCAGTTTAACTGTAAGTATCTCTCTTCTTTTCGCCCAGTTTGGAATGAATGCTCTTCTCCTGTCTGCCTGGTTTGGCCACCTCCGTGTCCTGCAGATCCTTGTCAATGCTGGGGCCAAGATTAACCGTGTCAATAGGGTGAGAGTCTCCCCATATGGATCCACCACTTGGATCTAGACAGTGTTGGGGGACAGAGAGAGTTTAACCTGTGAGCTCAGTTGTGTGTGACAGCATCTGCTCCGGGGACTGCCATCTGCACTCTGATTTATCCCTCAAAAAGGTGCCATAATTGGAGCTCTGGAGATGCACACAGCTTCTTCAGCTCATGTTTGTGCAGTGCTAATGAGGAAGGTGTTACAGAAATGGGAAATGGATTCAGTAAAGAACAGACCATTTATTCTAAAACAGACCTTTGCTGAGAAAAGGAGCATTAATATTTCAGTCATAACTTGCTGTCTGCAGCACAAGGAAGTTTAACCCTAGAGGTGCAGGGAGGGATGAAATGGGCCTTTGCTAACAGGAGCAGGTTGTCAGAAGAGACTGACTGTCCCACAGTCTTGGACTTGTTGAATGAGCAGTCCTTTATCTCCTCTCCAGAATGGCAGGAACCTGCTCCACTGTGCAGCTCAGAGGGGGCACATCCAGGTCATGGAGTTCATCATGGAGGACTTGGAGGATGTGTGTGTAGATGAGACAGACAAGGTAGGAAAGTTCTTCACAGCTTTGTTTCATGAGGTCTGGTCTTGCTCTGCTGAGCTTAGCAGGAATGTTGCCCTTGGTTTTGGGGAGAGAATCAGAGACAGACACTATTCCCAGAAGTCTTTCTGCAGAGTGAGCTTAGGGATGATGGGGATTCTGGCTCTGGTTGAGCTTCTTGCAGCAGATGGTCTGATCTTGTGCCTTCTGAGCCTTTTGGTCTGTGTTTCTCTGTTTCCTTCCAAAGATGGACAGAACAGCGTTTCACCTGGCCGCAGAGTACGGGCAGCTGGAGGTGGTGGAGTTCCTCATTGGCCTGGGTTGTTCTCACAGTGCCAAAGACAAGGTATGGCACAAAGCCACGTGCAAGGGAGGTGAAGTCGAAGGATTAGGGGATCTGAAAACAAGGGAACAGGATACCAAATGAGGCTCAGGCAGGCAAGTTGTCCACATTTGTAGCTATGGCTGTGGTATATCAGGGCTTTTTTTTCCTATCCACTTCAAGCCATTTGCTTGCTCAGTTCATGAATTCTATCCAGGACTTTTCAGGCAGGATACACAGCAAGCCTGGTGGACCATGCTCCAGCTCAAGTAGCTGGGGTTCTTCCATTGCTGATGCAATTGTAGGAAGATTGCTTTAGATTCATGCTACTGGTTTCAGCCATGCTGGATATACTCTGTGCAAGATTGTGGTGTATGACTACTCAGTCCTGTGAGACATGTATTTATAAAGTAATGTTTACTTTCAGGAAGAAAATACAGCATTGCATTTAGCTGCTAAAAATGGACACCTCTCTGTGCTGGAGAAGATTATAGATGTCGGAGTGGACCTTGATGAAAAAAACTCAGTAAGTACCTTTAAATTAAATCAAAACCACATCAGTTTTGCCCTTTTCATCCCTAGAAATACTCTCCTGCTACAGTCATCAGGCTGAAAAGTCAGTATTGACAGGAGAGGTCTAGAAAATAGCTGGTTTTATCTAAAGCCTGTGTGGGTAAATGCAGATCACACTTGCAGAGTGTCAGTGAAAGGTGACATCCGTCTTGGACCAATTTCCGGCTTTAAAGTGTTGCCTTCTCGTCCTGCTGTATCTGCTCACCTACCTTATCACTCAATTTAATCTCCCTTTCTCTCCCTGACCCTTGTACATTCAAGTGCCTAAATGCTTATTGAGTGTGTTTTAAACTAAACTTCACCGTGCTTTGAAGTATTGACTTAGTCACTGAACATATGGACCTTCTGTTTGAGATCTCTCTTTTGACAGATCCGCTCTGGAAAATTATGTGGCTGGAATACAGTTAATGATTTAGATAGCAAATATTGGCTTAGTAGCACTGTTATTTATTCCAGGGCACACTCCCAATTAAGTTTATCAGCATCTTTTTTAGTCTTATTTGGTTACTATCTTTGAAAAGTGTATTTGGCTGTGATTAAGATCTGAAGGAAAGGGGGAGCCACCTTCTGTGGTAACTGGTAGCATTTGTCTACCCCCACATGAGCTGACCTTTGTGCAAGGAGCAATAATAAAACCAGATTAAATCACCTAGGAATTCTGCTTGCTTGCTTGCTTCTCTTTTCTTGTAATGAAATGAGCTGCAACCCTCAGAAGGGAAAACCAGTGATTGAGGGTCACAGGTTTCCAGTTCTGTCTCTGGGCTATTCCAGGAAAATGGATTGTCTTCACTGTTTATGTGAAATCCTTTTTGGTTTATTGACGGGCTGGAGGGGAGGAAAGATGGTGAACACAATGCCTGTCTTGTGGCCCACAGACAGCAAGAATCTGGACAGAGTATTACTCTGCTATGTCCAGGGCAGATAATTGTGTCCTCTATTTTTGTAACAATCAACTGGAAATCCCTGGCCCTCAGAACTGGTACTGTAACATGTCATGGATTCAGATGGATGGGGTAGAGTCTGACTCATTCCACTGCTCTGTCTCAGCCTTGCCTACAGAAATGCTGCTTGTGTCCTTTCTTGCCTTGTGCAGGAAGGACTCACGGCTCTGCACCTGGCTGCTGAGGGGGGACACAGCCGCTGTGTGAAGCTGCTCGTGGAAGCGGGTGCTGATGTCAATGCCCAAACCCAGGTTAGCTCCGTGGAGGTGATTCCATTCCCAAAGCCTACTTTGTGGATTTATGTGCAGACCTGTGGCTTCTCGGGTCACCCATTAGAGAGAGAGGTCATGTGGAGCCTGGCATTCAGGAGTAGCACAGGGAGTTGAGAGGAAGGTAAACATGGTTTTGTGTGAAGAGGCAGGTGGGACTGGGACTGGTTTGGCTGGAGGCAATCTCTGTGAATTTGTCAGTGCTGGGCCATAGATCTCCTGCACAAGGGAGCAGGGAGCTCTTTGTGGGCAGTCTGTAACAACTGCAGCCTCTGGGAAGAATCCCTGATTAACACTCCTCTCTTCTGATTTGCCTCTCAGAAAAAGATGAACTGCCTTCATTATGCAGCACTGCATGGCTATGAGGAGATAGCCAGGATCCTCGTGGATGCAGGAATCCACATGGATGCTCTCAATCATGTGAGTCCCTCTCAATGCTCTCACCACTAACAAAAAGGTAAAACCAGTTTGTGGAGCTGCTCAAGAGCACAAAGCAACTCTGGAAGGACCAGTGCTGCAGTGTCCCTGTCAGACCCCAGTGCAGACGGGCTGCTGTGATAGGATAGGACATGCTGGGCACAGCATGGTCCTTCCAGTGCTATGAGCCAAGCTCTCCCTAAGTGCAGGATCTTCTTTCCACAGCAAAATGCATCAGCAACACACATTGCAGTCCTGCAGAACTTCCCAGCCATGGTGAAGCTCTTCATCAGTGCAGAGTGTGACCTTGACATTCCAGATAATGTAAGACTGCAGCTCCTGTTCTTTGTCTTTGAAATGTGAACCAGTTTCATGGGGGATTTTATCACCTTAGGGACAGGATTTAAGAGGAGTGTTTCAAAGTGTGGAGAACCTGGAAGCACAGCTTAGGAAATGTGAAACCTGTGAAATGATTCTGTGTTGCAGTGAGGTAATCGCTTGATGATATTCAACATGAGGCCTGTGCTGTGTCCCCTGCAACATTGCATAGTCAGGCTCTCTCCTCCTTGCTGGAAGCAGATAGGAGAAATTTCAAACTGAAGGATATTCTGCAAAATGTTTGGAGGTTTGAGTATAGGAGACAAGCCTGGAGGTAGCTGGTTATCTCACCAAACTGTAGTTTTCTCAATGAGGGGCTTTGTGTCGCTTGTTTTGGTTAATCTTCTTACTTGTAGCTATGTTCTCTTCTGATGGCACCATAAAATGGACTCATTTTATGTTTGATTTTACTGGTTTCCATTAAAGAGTCCTAAGGTTTCTCCTAAGTGTTCTGTCCTTCCAGCGTCACACTTGTTCTTCTCTGAAGTGTAGTCCTTTCTCCCTCCTTCTGCAGAGGCAGCAGACCTCTCTCCACATCGCTGCCGAGCACGGCAGGCAGGACATTGCTGAGATGATTCTCACTGCAGGAGTTAATCTAAGGCTAACAGACAAGGTAAAGGTCTGCATGGGTGAAACAGGTTCTGTGGGAGTATGGAGGGAAAATACACATAGATGTTCTCTGCCATGTTCTTCCTGGTATGCCTGGTCCCTGGGCTGGCTTGCTTTCCTTCGTGCAACTTTCAAATCTTGTTCTTTTCTGCCTTGTGATTTCAGACAGAAATACAAATCTCCCCCTGCCCAACCCAAAATCTTATAAATGAGAAGAACATAGTCACATTTTCATAGTCCCATCAGCCTGTGCTTCTCCTAGGAGACCATTTCTAATCATGTGTATCTGGAGCCTATAAAGTTAATGAGGTTGTATAAATCACTTCAATTTCATGTGTCAGCAAACCTGCTGTGCAAAAGGCTATAAAATACCTTGGATTGCAGAGCTGAGCTGGTCCTCTGATGGCTGCTCTCATGCTGGTGGGTTGCAGGAAGCTTTTCCACTGGCTTCTGCAGCAACAGAGGAGATGCTGCATAGCCTGGAAAACCACTGCCCATGCCCTGAATGCAGGAGCTTGACAACAGCTCACATGTGAGGTGTTCACAGGTGGAGAACAGGTCCTGGCTGGGTGCATTACTCAATAGTCCACGTGCCTGCTGCTGCAGATGCTGGGTGGGTGTGGAGATTGTACCTCCTAAGGTGCAAAGTCTTTTCCAGCTCATTTTTCCTTTCTGATTTCAGCAAGGGAAAACATCTCTGGATGTCGCTGCCCGAGGCAATCACATCATCTTGGTGGACATGATTATCAAAGCTGATCGATTTTACAAGTGGGGGAAGGTGAGCAGCTTACACAACAGCCCCTGTGCTTTCTCCTCTCCATCAAGATTACCCATACTAGCTGTCAAAAGAAATACAGGACATCCCGTGACAGCCTGACCTCTATTTTCATCCCTTTACTTAAGAAAAACAGAAGTCCTCACCATGCCAACAGCATCTACTTAAGGATTTCCTTATTTAAAAAGGCCTCTGTTGTTAGAAATCCCAGGGTGCACTGATGGGAATAGGGGTTTCCAAAAATTATTTAACAGCTGCTCCCAAAGGGATAGAATGAGTTCCTTTTCCCAGAAGGAGAAACTGAAGGACTGAGTGGGAAAATGCTTGGCCCGAGGTCATCAAATGGGATTTTGAGAGTTTTTCAGCAGTGAAAGGAGACAGCTCTTGTTGGAGTCATACAACCAACTTCCCCCTCAAAGTGCAGCCTCTCACCCTCAGTCTCCCCTCTGAAACCCTGCCCACCCCAAGCCTGTGCCCAACCAAGCTGAGCAGAGTGAGTTGAAAGTACAGCCAAATGTCACATCCATTGCATATTCTTAAGATTTTAGGCATCTTCCCATAGCAGTGCTCTAGAGGGGGAAGGAAAGAAGGGCATGTGCCTGTGGCTCAGGTGCAGCTCTGTGTGTCATGCTCTGCATATCAGGCCCTTGCGTTGGCTTCCCATGCAGCCCTAGGTAATGTTGTTCAGCCTCCTTGCAGCCTGACATGTAAGGGCTGTGAGCATAAGCTGATGTTGCAGGGAAGGAAAAGATTTAATTAAATGATTCTGCACCAAACCTCAGATAAAAGGCAGTGTAGAAATGCAAATTGTGATCCAAATGGGCTTCTGAATCATAGTGGCCATTAATGGAATTTTAACCCTGATTAGCACAGAGTGAAATGAGAATAAAGAGAATAAAAAAATGAGCTGTGTCAGTAGGAATTCGCAGGAACCACAGAGCTGAGGACGTGGGAGGCTGCAGGACCACAGGTGCTGCTGCAGCACCCAACTGACCCCCCTGTTCTGGCTTTGCAGGACAACCTGAACAGGGACTCTGGCTCATGGGTGGCAAAGCACTTGACCTTTAAGCAGGATCACAGGCTGGAAACGCAGCACATTCGCTCAGTCATGTGGAGATTAGCCACTAAGTACCTCAAACCCGGGGAATGGAAGAAGCTGGCACATTACTGGAAATTCACGGATGACCACATGCGGGCCATTGAGCAACAATGGACAGGTATAAAAAAGCCTCCCAGGTATTTTCCTTTCTTCCCTTGGACTTGGTTTCTAGGAGATAAAGCTGCACTAAGAGCAAAGCATGAAGAAAACCAGTTGGTTTATTTGAAGCAACCAAAAGATTAGGTTAAAAATTCTGGTTTTACTGAATGTGGAATTACTTACACACTGTAATTTGTCTAGGAATAAAGCATGCAAGCAGGGGAATTAGTGGTTCTTTGCTCACTCCTTATGAGACACTTGGCAGGCCTGTAAGTTCTTGCTACAATTCTTGTTCTATAGAACAGAAGAAACTTGCTGGTTTTTCTTTTAAGAAGCAAGAAGGCAGTGAAGTGAACCCTTTAGAATTTAAGAAATACATTAGCAGGAGCAGGGTCTAAGGATCAGAAGCAGATCATTGCTAGTTTGGCTGTTGTAAGGACTCTGTAGTGTGAATGATATGAACAAGGAGCCAAGCTGTGCTCTGAAGGCAGAAACAATATTGCCATGAAAGGCTGTGCATCAAACCCAGGCTCATCCATAGTCACTCCGTTAAGTTCCACACAAATCCAGCAATCCCATCACAACCGGGAATTAAACCCATGCTTTACAGCCTACTACTAAAACCTAGAGAGGAGGGAGGGGTGTGCAAACACACCAGGGCAGAAATCTGCTCTAGTCAGGGCTGTGCACTCCAGGAGTTCATCTGTGGTTTGATCCTGCCAGGCACTAAAAGCTACAGGGAACACGGCCACAGAATGTTGCTGATCTGGCTCCATGGTGTGACCACTGCAGGAGAAAATCCAATCAAGGGACTGTATGAAGGCCTGGTGGGGATCGGCAGAAGAGATTTAGCAGGTAATACTTTTGTCTTCCTTCAAATAATGCACACTGAGCACTATTTGAATCAATTTACCTAAATTCTGTGCTTAGACAACGTACACAGAGGAAAACTTCAGTGAAGTCAATTCACACGAGCTGAAAGCACCTGCCCTGCCCCCTTGCTTCCATTACATGTAATGTCTTTCTCTTAAGTTTGATAAATGAGCACATCCTGCCATGGCTTTACATTTCTGTGCAACAGATCATTCTTTCTTACAGAAAGTATCAGGAAAAAAGCAAACGCAGACTCCACCTCTCCACGGAAGTGCACAGCAATGTAACACCAGCAGCATCCTCAGCTGGTTTCAGAGCCACAGGAGAAACATTTCTCTGCTGCTGAGAGAAGGCAGATGCAACCTAAGGGCTTCTTGTCACAAACAGCTGGCACTGCTGCATCCTTCAGGACAGAAAATGACAAGGGTAAAACAAATGCTCATGGTCAAAAATGCCTCTGCACAGAAGGGAGATTTTTATCAGCAATTTCATATGGTCTGGGTACTGTAATGAGTTTGCTGAATGAGCCTCACTTGTCATACTGCATCAGGAAATGTTAGAGTTTTACTGTAACTTGTCTACAGCACATTTTTGTATATAAGTTTTTAATTGTCAAGTTTTTAAGTTAATGAGGGCAAAGCCTTTGTTTTCAGGAATGTTCTTTACTTACCTTATTTGTGGGGGGTGTCTGCCACTCATGTCTTAGGCATATTCATAAATTCCCACTGTAAGAGGAGAACTTAAACAAAATCAAAGCTGTTTGGTCCTTTTGGAACCTTAGGGGTTATGATCTTTAATGCTTTGACTCTTCACAGAGTTTGAGAAGAACATTAACATGTACTATTTATAAACCACATATGTGACTCTCACCATCTTTTCAAGAGGTTAGTTATCTACACAGCCTCTGACAAAGACATAGAATTTCTTTATATACCCATTTGTCATGTAATCCTTCATATTTATTTTATTTTTTACAGCATTTCAAGGGGAAAATAATGTCTGTATTTCAATAAATCTAGATTTACCCTTTAAAGTTGCAAGTTACATCTTGTCATCATTATTAAAAAAACACTACAGCATTCTTACTTAAAGCTAAACCAGTACAACCTTATAGTTAAAGCTTGAGAGGAATTCAGGCAGGTGGTGGTGGTTTTCTTCATTTCCAGAGGTGTCTGCAGAGGTAAACCAGGATTGCTGCTGTTTTCTTGGAGTCAAAACAAGAGACACTTGCTGAAAGTGAACTTTTATTGAAAACCATTTTTAAGCAGCAAGAAAGTTAAAAATTCAAATGCTTTTTTTCAAATAGAAACGAACTCACTTACAACACAATGTACGAAGCAAATAAGTGACAGCAACATTGAAAAACATCTTTTAAATCAAATATTCAACAAAAATATATGTCAGCTTATAAGTACACAATCTGCATGTGGTAATATATACAGCCGAGTGAAAAATATAAAAAGAAATACCGTTCTGCTTAAGAACATGATATAGTGAAGACTTTGGTAGAAAAAAATGTCTTTATTTTTAAAAGTGTGGTCTTCAAATAGTCTTCCTTGAATCCAAAGACTAAAAATTAAGCAGATCTATCCCATTACACTGCTGGAGGTTGCTGTCCACGGGTAGTTGACCGACTGTTGATCCTGTTGGAATCACACAGTGATAATCGGCTAACACAAGGGAAAAGGCAGAGTGGGAACAGTTGATTGTACACAGGAAGACCACCAAACCAATGCCTCTGTTTCACTGACACTCCCAAGCCTACTGCTCTTCTTGCTCATTGCTGGTGTGAAGGCTGATCTTTTGGACTTCCAGCTCTTCTGCACTGACCATGGAGGGATCGATGGCAGCGTACCGGGTGCCATGGAACTGCAGCAAATGGATCTGTCGGAGATGGGAAATAACATGGTAACAGGTGTAGGAGCACAGTGTTTTGGTAAAAGAAACATTCCTTCTGAGTAACTTCTGTGAGGCTGAAACTGTGGCTCTGGAGTGCACGAGTTCAGAGACAGAAAACCCCCAAAGCTGGCCCAGCACGGTCACAGCTGCTCCCAGCCCTGCCCTTTGGTATCAGCAGCCCCAGAGCCAGAGCACACAGACTCAGGGAAGTTAAGAAACAAAAGCAAGCTCAGAACAAGAATTTCCTTCTGCTGTTATTGCTAAAAACTTCCATAGATTGAAATCAGGGACTCACTTGAATGTACAGGTTGACCTCAGCACTCCTGCAGAGGTAGGGGAAGTTTCCTCCTGTTTTGAGGTGAGCTCTTCTGGCATTAGGGTAAAGCTTGTACATTTCTTCTTTTGCTTCTGTCGAAAGCGCGCTTTGGTCGAACACCTACAGAACAAATCCCAGCAGTGAGTTCTGAACCTCAGATTTTTTTTGTTACATTAGACTGGCTGCATGCTGCTTCTAGAAGAGACCCTCAGTTTATTTGTGGAATGGTGTTAATGAAACAGTAAACAAGCAAACCTGGGCATTGACAGCTAGAAAGCCAATACTGTAATACTGAAACATATGGCACAGAATATCTGATTCATGATGTAGCACAGAAGAATCACAGTGTTGCCCAGTCAGCAGAAGGCTTCCCTAAATAGGAAGTTACATGCTGCAAATGCTTGCGAAGTTGCTAACTGAATATCAGGGCTCCCCCTGCCAAAGGGAGGAAATAGTGTTCAATTAAAAAACTGAGATTCACTTACATCCATAATGGTTACAGGGATGTCTCGGATTTTGTGAGGTTCTACATAGGAGTTCTGGCAGTTGAGAGTGAGTCTTGAGGCCAGCTCACTCTGGCCTAGGCTCTCCAGCTTGCAGTAGAGAGAAACACTGATTAACAACTTATTTCACTGCAGAAAGTTAATGCAATATTAAAAATACAGCCAAAGAGAAGATAGTTTTAAAGGGATGAAGTTTATAATTCCAATTTAGTATTACTCTGCATGAAACAAATGCTTAAATCATGTTCCATTTGTTGTTCCCACCCCCAGAGCATGGCCTACAGATCTATCCCAGCACTTTCTCCTTTTCCACCTCAGTTCCTTAACTCCTCTTGATCTACACAAATAAACAGAACTAAGGTAGAGGGTCTGTGCATCAGTTAAACTGCTGGGGCTGTGACAGTCAACTCCTGCTAAAGATCCACTTCTCATTCCTCCTGCCTGGGGCAGTGAATGAAGAAAGCAGCAGGAATATCTACAACCTCCCACTCACTAACTACAGTGACAGCACAGCCATCAGAGCACACAGCTACCTACCCTGTCCACCATGAAATCAATCCCATCAGCCATTTCAGGATCCAGAGGACCAGATGCAAAATTCCCAAGGACAATCTTTTTCAGCATAAAAGCAGGCATCAGCCAAAAGCTAAAACAGAAACAAGATATAACAATATCTGCAAGCACCTAGGAGTCAACATCAAGATGCTGTGTTGTGACTGCTTTCTTCCCTTGCACAGACTTTGTGTTTTAACTTCAAATTAAATCCTTGAAGAAACTTCTAGTTACATGGCAAAAGTGTATTTTAAACATGGTGAACAACACTCTTCTTGCTCTAAATGGTTTTGTTAGACAACAGGCAGAGTTCTTAAATCTGACCGCACATCCATAGAGAATCACAGAACAATTTGTCTAATTCCACACTCTCAATTGTTAACATTTTCAGTCTCCTTGTGGTGTGCCTTTAAATGTCACAAGTATTTCATCCCACACCTCCCTCCCCCAGGCTGGAGTCAGGTTAGACACATATCCAACTAATCAATGTGACATTTCATTGCAAAAACATTAATGCCATGAGTCTGCTTGCTTGTCTCAGTCTTCTTTACCTGTTTGCTGTCCACGTCTGATTGAAAATAGAAGTGTCACTAAAGGCATTACACAAGATCAGAGATTGGACTCTGGGAGATTTGTGTGTGTATTCAGCAAACTTTTGAGCCAGAAAGCCTCCCAGAGAAGCTCCAAAAAGGTGAACCTAATGCAAGGGAAAAAAAAACCAAAAACAAATAGATGACGAAATGTGACCTCTGAGCACAGTGCTTCATTATAAAAATAGGTCATTCAAGTTTGCCTTGTCCTCATAACCCATTTTTTGAAAGAATCCCTGTTCCATTCATCTCCTGGTTTTATGTGCAATATAAATGTGATAAATACTAAGAGAAGGAAATGTTTCCCACAGATTCACAGTGCAAATTTCTTTGTGTTCATCAAGCTTAAGAAAAAACCCAAACACTTCACTTTGTTCTCTATAGCTATTTCAGCCCAAGAGACTCAACTTTGTGTTCTATGTGACTTAAAGGATAACTTCCACAAGATCTCACAAAAAAAAGCAAGTTAACTCAAACAATTTAATAGGCCTGGAATAGCAATTGAATTTAGGCCAAGTACAACAATTTCCAAGGGCATTCACCTTCAAAAATAAACTAGTTTCAAATGTGAAATTGCAACACAGCCTCTTTATTTATAGGCTGCATTTTTGTATCCTATTTTTTACAATGGCTCTTAAGGAGAGTGTTTCCAGCATCAGGTTTTTATTGCAACAATTTGTCCACTTCCCCATCTTTTAGCACTCACCTTATCCAGCTGAAGGTGGTCTAAGAGTTTCCTGAATCCATCACAGAACTCGAGGTGATCCCAGTACACTGGATACTGCAACTAAAGGAAGACAAAGTTAGGAAAAACTGGCTGAGATCAATCTGCTTCGAAGTTGTACCAGTTCTCACATTGTGCCTCTCCTGTATCGTGAAGTTCCTCTTCAAGGTCCCCAGAGCCCGAGGGTGCAAACACCTCCCCTTCAGTTACACAAAAACACACAAAGTGCCACAGAGCAGAATTTGCTGGGGAAAGCGCAGCATTGCCTCACTCTCTGATCAGTGGGAGGGGAGGCTGGAATGGTTTTTCAGCAAGTTTGTAGCATCTAACAGATACAGAATTCATCAACTGCTGCAAGAGACAGTGGCATTCCTAAAGCCAGGCTGTTAAATGTACTGTACAAATCACCCACTTCAGCTCAGGAGCTGAGAAGCCCCAGAAGAGCAGGCTGGACTTAAGGAGTGAAATAGCACCTGCAGCTATTACACCAGTCTGAGAACCACTTTATCCACCATCCATAAGGAAAACATGGAAACCCTGAACTAACTCCTGTCTTTGCCTCAGAGCTAACAAAGATGCAGCTGGAGGCAAAAAGTACTTGTGTCCAGGACACACAAGGGGCAAAGTAGGCTGAGGAGTTAACAGTGTGCATCCACAAGGTTTTGGGTAAATGCTGCTCTGGACATACAACAGATTCCAGCCTGGATCCACATGCTAACTACTCTGTAGTGCAACTTAGCATGAAGTTTTTTTGGTGGATTCCCTAAGTCAAAACTAAGTTCAGTATCCAACCTCTAATCAGAGCAACAAGCACAACTACACCACCTTTGACACAGGACTGAGAATACTCACAGCAATGACTCTGTAGCCCCATCCAGTCAGTGCCAGAATTTGTTGGAAAAACACATCTGCAGTTCCACTCACAGGAGGGAGAAATATGAGTGGGCAGCGAATGCTCCTTGGTCCTGCATCATACAGTGACCAGACTTTACTGTCATCATCATCTACTATTATCTGGAAAGAGAGGCACAGAGGGGACAAGAAACACATGATAAGTGAGGTTCTTCAGCCAGCTTCCAGGATTGCTTCTAGAAATTCCCAACATCTAGTAAATGTTATGACACTCAAGACCTTCTTTTACTCTTCTTCACAATGGTTTTCAGGCTGTTTTCTAACTGGAATGAGAATGTGGATACAGCTGGAACAGAATTGTGGCCACACACCATCAGACAGAATATTTTGTGCATCATGACATAAGCTGGATAATGAACTGCACCTCAGGAATGCCCAGGAGAGACCCAGGAGGTCAGTTCAGGGTACCAAGAGCAGCAGCTGCAGGCTGGAAGAGCCAGCACTGCCCCAGGGACAGCTTTTTAAACAGCCACTGATATTTGCATCCACAGACAGAAGATGTTACAGGTCTGGATCCACTCAGGCCTGGGGAATTAAGCAGCTATCACCACAAATTATTGATCTGAAACACTTACAGCTGCCTGCCAGAAACAGAGACACACACAACTCCCAGGGCAGTGCTGCAAGGCTGACCTGGAGGGAAAAATGCTTTCATCATGTGACAGCATCTCAGGAGCATCTTGATTGCCCAGGACACACACTGGCAGAGGGAGATTTCTCACACGAGGTGCTGTCCTTAATGAGCAGCTCCTCACACAGTACCACAAGTCCCAGCATAATTAGTACCTTCAGAAGTGTAAGAATTGGGTCTTCTTTTCAAACAGCACCAAATCCTGACTTGTTTTGACAAGGCCTGTTCTACCAGAAAGTGCTTTCTATATTCCAGATGTTCTTTCAACTCCACAACCCAGCAGAAGCTGCATCTTGTACCAGATCAACAAACACAAACCCCTGGGGAAAGCCTGAGTCAAGCAGCCAGAAATCATCTCCTCTGTATCAAGATTTTACAGCTTTTTGAACAATAATATACAATCACAATTTGCTTTTCCAACCCAGCAGTTAAGCTTCTCAGCAATCAGAAGAGAACAGTGTATCACAGATCAGATTTGCTTGACTAACAAATCTGCTCCTAATAAAGCCAGTATTTCAGGCTCTGGAAGCATGTGAGAAATCACATGATAATGTTGTTTTCTAAAGTCTCTATAAAAAAAAGACAGATTGCATACCAGAGCTTCCAGACCACTGAAGCCATTTAAACATAAACCTTGTACAAAAGTCCTCCCAATCCCCACCACAACAACTCCTTGTACACAACCCCTGGGCTCCAGGCCTTGCTGTTCTCAGCTGCCATTCCATCAGCAATGCTGGATCCATTCAGGGTAGCTACTACCAAGTTTACCTGTAGGAGTATTTCCAAAGGCAGACCATGCTCTGTAAAATAGCAACACTGAAGTTAGCTCACGCCAAGAGAGCTGAGGTTGAGAGATAAAGTTTCTTTCCTCGAGCCCAGACAGTGAATCAATGGTTTAAGCACTTGTTCTAGTTGATTTCTGGCCACATGCTGGACAGTTTAGCTCCAGCTCCTGAGCTGTGTAGGCAGCAGTGTGGTTAACTGCTGACTTGGGAGGTCACCAACCTTTTTCTTGTTCTGACTGACCGATCAAGATCAGCTATAGTTCACATAAAAGATAAAACCTGCACTGCCTCAAAATGAAGAGCAGAACATTTTAGCAGGGCCAGGGTGTCCCTTGATGGAAGCTTTTAGGAAGGACTCAGATAAGACAGCGAGTGGTGTATGCAAATGGAGGCACACAGGCAAAGCAGGAGATTCAGTTAAGAAATGTTATTTTCTGTGCTGTACTTCCTATATCTGACCAGGGCAGGAAGGAGGATGGAGCTGTGCATTTCCTGCGCCTGTCAGGAGAAACATCTCAGCACATTCTCAAACAAACTGCTCTGGCTCTGCTTCCTTAGGTTGATCTGACAGCAGTAACCAAGGCTGGTCATTCCCTCCTTTGTACTGCACATGCTTTGCTGTACTAGGGGGATAATGCAGGCAAATGTATTCCCAAAGACTGCTGCAGAGATTAATTACATTTTCAAATTGGGCTTTTTTTTAGTGTCTCTCCAATAACTAGGACTAGTTTGTTTATTTCTACCTTCTTCATACCCCATCATTTGCCTTTTGAGCAGACAGAAGCACTGAAGAGGGTACAGCATTCCTGAGTCTGAAGGTCACCAGGTCACAAGCAGCTTCAGTTTACACACATCCCCAGTTATGAAACCCTGAGCACTAACAGCAGCTGAAGGCAGTGGCTGCTGGCACTGAGCTGCAGCAAGACCACATTCCCTTGGAACAACAACCTCCAGCTCCTTCCATTCACCACCTTGCATCCCACAAAGCAGAGCCTCAGAGCACCCACATGTCCTTCTGCTGAAATACTGTTCCCTGGCTTTGGTGACCCAGGAAGGCACTGCCTGAAGGCAACAGTGTGGCACAAACAGACGCAGCAGATGGACAGCCAGAGCCTTGACATAGCATGTGGGTCAGCTGCAATGCACCTTTCTTATTTACAGAAGACACAAGCTGGGAAAAATTAATGAGAATCCTACAGCCCTTCCCTAAAGGTCCTTCTGCAGCCTACACAGTCATCCAAATAAGGGAACCACACCAAAATCAACTTAGCCCAAAATCAAACTGTAACACACCCCAGGCTAGACAGGACACTGCTGCTCAGCCTGTACAGCCACAGCAGTGCCCATGCTTGCAGCAGCAGGGTGTAAAGGCAGGGCTGTCCCTCTGTCTGGCAGCAGTCTGGGCTGCTGCAGGTCACTCTGTAACCACAACCCCAGCAAGCCTGACCTGCAGAAGGTACACAAGTGCTTTACTGGGTCACGAGTTACACACTACTGCTGCACTGCAATGCCCTCTGCCACTCAGCACCTAGAGAGCAGAACTTGGAGCCCTGAACACCTCAAACATTCTCCTGACGCTCAGTGAAAGCAAGTGGGGAAATCCAAGCACGAGGAGAAAGTGGTTGCATAGTGTGATTCAGCAGAAGAAACTGTCTGAGTTTTTCCACTGTGGTTAAGGATATTCCCACTCTCAGGACCCTGACTGCTGGGAAGCTGCTTTTGGACATTGCTTTGGCCTGAGGACAGTGGGCAGGAACAGTGGAGGTGGCTCTGGCAGCTCTGAGAGGCCACACATGTGATGGCCAGCATACACCACTCCCTCGGAGCCCCCTCCTCAGGCATGGCTGGCACCAGGATGGCAGGTACCACTGCCATGGCTCACAGCTGTGAGTCTCTGCTCCCCCACCACAGCCAGAAGTGACCTCCAAGAAGCATGTGAAGATGAAGGATGTGCTTTCATGCACTCACATGACACGTGGGACAACAGTTCAGGAGATAAAGCAGCTCAGTGCACAGCCACAACTGCTCTGCATTAACCACACCTAGTCTCTCCCCCTAAAAAACAGGAGATATTTCTGCAGGACGTACATACCTTTTTAAGAGGAACTGTGCTTCTGAACCAGTTGTAGTCAGGAGAGACTTTAATCTCTCCCATGATGTTTAGAAAAAGCTCAGTTTGGGTCAGCCTGAAAAAGAGAAAGAATGAGAAATCAATAGCACAGTTTCACTGTGGGCAGCTTTGGAAAGCTGTGCTATGTAAATAAAGCAGTGCAGTGGGATTTGCTCTTCTCAGTTGACGGCACTACCTCTGACTCACACCAAGTTCACTTTTGCTCAGTTTTCATCAAACCATGCAATTATTCTCCCAAGAGGCAGTCACCTGACTGCCTTACTGCACCAACCTAATTATGAAATGATGATGCTTCTGTAGGAGCATTCCCATGTGACAGCTGCAGAGAAAGTCAATTGTGTTGCAGGCTGTAAGTGGCTGCAAAACCTAAAGCATGTTCTTGGTTTGTCTTAAATTGATAAGGCACTCCAAGTTTATAGCTAATAAATATTCATTCAATTCACTCAGGAGTTCACACCACAGACATTATTTCATGAACCTACTCAGTATTCAGGTCACATTTTCCATCTGAGTATAACTGACCCAAACGAGTCCCAAAGCACATCAGAAACATCACCTGATCCAAGGCTTAATTTACAGAAAATCCTTGAAATTTAAATTCTACCCATACAGAAGCAGATTCTTGTCAGGAGTTACCAATGAAGAAATCCTTGAAGCACACCAATTAATACAGCACAAATTGATTCTGAGTTGGGTCCACACAGGAATGCCACTAATTCACTCCCCAGCCAGAATGTCCAAGCATACATAATGAGTATCTTATAGTACTCCATTAATTAGTAATAAACATTGAGGTAACTACAAGATTTAACTCCCTTTTTTTTTTTTTTAGCAGCAAGAGACCATTAGCTTCCATTTATACAACAAATGGCATCAAATACTTCTGAAGTTTGCAGACTCAATAGCTTTACCCTGAAAACCAGCTGCCTTGGGAGATTATCTTCATGCATTCACACACAGCACCGAGAATAGAAAAACAAAGAAACTTTTGCTCTTGTTACTTAACAGTTGCCAAATCTAAATCAACAGGGTTTGTTTCTTAATTCTTCACAAAATAAGACCTCGTTGTGTTCTGTGAGTCACTCCAATTCATTTGTCTCTGCAGGAGAGCTGCTGGTGGGCAGCTTAACCAGTTTATGGGGTTATAGCTGGATTAACAGTTACAATTTCCTCATCTTTCAGTCCTCACTTACCACCTTCCAAGTGCAGAAAATACGCATTTTAAAAGGGAAAGTACTTTCTAAATTGCACGACAAACACACACGTTCTACAGAGCACGCGCTACACGTCCCATGTCCAAAGGTTTGAGGTGGGATGTTCAGCTGTGTGGCTGCTGTTTCAAACTGGTGTAGTTTCACTTTGGTTCTTGCACCAACTGTTCTGCTCTCTATCGAAGTCTGCCAGCAGGTAAAATTACAGCAAAGGTAGAAAACATCTGTTCCAACAGCCTGCAAAGCAGAGTAGGTGCAAGGATGCTTCCCTGGGCTGGGGGACAGCAGTCATTGGAGTGAGGAAACTGCGGTTCAGACTAATTCCTTTCCATAACCACACATCAATGGCTTTCTAAAAGCTCTCCAGCAAATGACAAAATTGTGGCAGACAAATTGCAGGAAATGCCTTAAAACACACATTATCTTGGGCTGTTATACTGATGGGGCCAAGAAGCAAAGTCACAGCCAGGGCCCCGCACGTACACAGGCGCCAGAGAGGGAGATTCTTCCTGCTGTTCTCTCTGTTTGTCAGAGAGGGTTGGGAACCTCTCCCTGCTGTGATCACCTTGCTGCTTCTGCACCTCAGCCCTTCAGCACCCTTCAGCTAAAGGCTGTGGACTGGGACCACAGAGCTGTGTCCTTATAGAGGGTAAGGAAAAGGCACTGTGCAAGTGGACTTTGTGCTGTCGCTGTACCTTGTCTGGCACCACAGTGAGTTTAGAGTCCACCTGAAACCCAAATTTTGAACTTCCCAGTTCACTTCCCAGTTATCACTCACGGAAATGAGCCATTGGCCACTAACACCTGCGCTCACTTCCACCAGCTTTCTTCTAAAGGAGCATCTGTGATCACCACCCCTAAGGGCTGCCTTTCTTTCCAGGCAAGAGGAAACTTAGATTAGAGATTGTCCTCTTAATGAAATGTTTTGGGTTTTTTATTCTTCTTTGCACAGAAATGCCATATTAAATTTGTACACACAAATATTAATATTAACAACAACTACATGTGATTTGCAGCCACAGAGAAGCTGAACTATGAATTCAAAGCAGGGCTTCAGCTGCTGAAGGTAACTCGGACCACAAAGATTCTGATGCTTGTCATGATCAGCCCCGAAACATCCAAGTTTCATTTTTAGTAAAACCAAACAACCTGAAGAACTCCAATATCTTAAAAACAATTCCTTTGGAAGAATCACCTACAGATGTGCTCAGAGCACTTGGTAATAGCCTCCCTGTGAGTTATTCCACTACACTAATGCCATATTCCATTCATTATTGATTTAAAAAGACAATGAGAAANGCCACTTCCGGGTGCTGCGCCGCGCCGCCCACGTGACTCCCGGGCGGGGCGGGGGCAGGACGGAAACGGCACCGCCGCCATCGCTACCGAGGCGGAAGTGATCGGGGCGGGCGCCATGGCTACCGAGGCGGAAGTCACTTCCCCTCTGTGTTAATTCGTGTAATAATTTGCGTTGGAAGGGGCTTTTTAAGACTCGTTTTGTTCCACCCCCTCCAGCATCAGGGACACCATCGTCTAGACCAGGTTTCTCCAAGCCCCGGCTAACCTGGCCTTGAACACTCCTAGGGATGGGCCGCAGCTTCTTGGGCAACCTATTCGCTGCGGGGCAGCTCAGGTTAATTGAGGAGAGCGACAGGTGATACTGAGTCATTCCTCTAATGAATAGGTGGAGTCAATTAGCCCCNACAGATGTGCTCAGAGCACTTGGTAATAGCCTCCCTGTGAGTTATTCCACTACACTAATGCCATATTCCATTCATTATTGATTTAAAAAGACAATGAGAAAGAAGATTTATGGGTAACAGGGATATGGCAGCAGCACCTTCCCCTCTCCCCCAGCGCTGCCCCACGCTGCCCACCGCCCCCAGCCCCTGCTCCTTCTCCCTCCTCAACCACGTTTTGCAGGGGGAAGGGGACAAAAGCCCACTCGGCACCCTCAGCTCAGGCTTTCCCCTCTGTGGCACAGGCTGGGGCAGCCCCTTCCCCTGAGAGACCCCCGATAAAGGGAGCCCCGGTGGGGGCTTTGGGGTCCCTGCGGGGCCACGTCCCGACCCTCTCCCTTCCCTTCCGCAGGGCTCGCAAGGACCGCGCTCCAGAGCCCAAAACACATCCCCCGCCCCCTCCNCGCAGCTTCTTGGGCAACCTATTCGCTGCGGGGCAGCTCAGGTTAATTGAGGAGAGCGACAGGTGATACTGAGTCATTCCTCTAATGAATAGGTGGAGTCAATTAGCCCCATTTAATTGGTGTGTAATAAACAGGAGTTGAAGGTGAGCTGAAAGAAACATATCTATAGTTACCTGTTGTTACAGGTGTGTTCTCCATTAGGCATGGCTAAAGGACACACTTCATTAGATAATATGTATTTATACAGCGCTCTTCCTTGCTTGAAGACCATCCCACAACACGCGGCATCATTTGCTATTCGCTCCCAAAATCGCTTTAGTTTGCCTGAAGTTTTTCTGCTCCCGTCTCAGCCAGATCTTTTCATGAAAGGCTTTAAAAAAAAACAAACAACTCTGTGACCAAAGGAAAACATTCCTCTCATGTCCCATTTGGAAAGAGGAATGAAAGGGAGAAATCACCAGAAATGCACACGCCTGGACGGTGTACCCGGGGCAGACCGAGAGTCCGGGAGTGCTGCCGGCCGCGGACTACATCTCCCACAATATCCCGCGGCGCCCACGCAGCCATTCACTGCTGGGACTACACTTCCCATGACACCCCGCGTGGCTGGCGAGTTCACGCCGGGCTCAGCGCTGCGCGGCGCCCGCTGGGATCTGTAGTCCTGCGGTGACGCGCGGTGCCGTCACGGGGGCGTTACCNCTCCTTTTAGCCGTTTGCTGGTGTTACCCGCGCGGTGCGGGTGGGGGTAAGGGCAGCATTACGTGCTGTGAAGTGTCGGAGGATTTGCCCTCGCTCTGGGGAAATGGAATGCGAAAATAGAGTTTATTTCATCAGAAGTGATGCTCAGCAGCTGTCGGCCGGCGTGTGGTACTCTGCAGTGCGAGTAAACGTGTTTAATTGGCTTTAAAATGGCTTAATTACCTTAATTCATTAAAGGCCTGCCTTTGTTGTGGCCTAAACTTGAAATATTTCTCATAAAGACGGGCTTAGTTAGCAAAACTAATTATTTCCAACTTGATAGAAAGACCAGACTGTGGGAACTACTCACTGGAAGTTGAAGGCCGTGGGCGGTTGTTACTTTTTTTACTTTTTTTCCCCCTTGTTTACTCTTTCCATGGTATTCTCGGGGGTACTGAGAGCAGACAAACTCTGTCCTGCTTTGGGTGAAATGTAGAGCACCCCCAAATTGTGCTGAAAAATCTCTCTGTTGCCACATTTGCGGCAATATTTTCAATTACTCTACCATCAGCAATAGCCTGATGAGTCAGAGATCATTTACTGCCCGTAAGAGGTGAGTTAACTCTTTGTATTAAAGGTGCCTTTGCATTTATAGCTCAGATATCCCCCGTGCTGAAAGGTTCAAACCTGAACTTTCAAATCCAGCCTTATGCAACCCCCCTGAAACAAACAACTTTAAACTTTAAAGCAAGTACCATTTTGAATTAATTTCAGAATTATCTCTTCAAATTTGTGGGTTTTTTGGTCAGAACTGGGATTCAAAAGGATTATATAAAATGAGAATAAAATGCAGATAGAGCGATACAATTATTTATCCATCAGCTTTCAATGGAAGTTGTTTAAAAATAAATGTACCTAATTTTTGTGTATGTTTTATATTAAATTACGTCTTCTGCCAGGTGCTTTGTTTGCTGTTGCTGGTTGGTGCCAGCTCGAGAGAGTTCAGAGTGCACAGGTCAATGTGGTCAATCGAGAGTAATGTGGGACAGTTCCAGTTTGTCACAGTCTCCCTGTTACTTTCCTGAGCAATAGCTGCCTCCAAAATCCCCCAGACTTGGCCCAAAAGTCAGTATTTGTTTCCTTAAGTATCAATTAAAGGTTAAGGTGTTAAGGAGCTTCCCATCGTTTCTCAACCACAAATTGGAGCACCCTGGATCGGTTCAATTGCTGTTAGGGACACGTACTTTGAGTTTAGTGCTCCAAAAAAAAAACACCACCTGAGCCACCACTGCCAGGTGTGTGTGAGCAAATCCTGCCAGCTGTTACCTGTTGGAACATTTATCAGAGTCTGGATTGTTCAGTGGCAGCTGCCAGGCTTGGGCTGGAATGTTGATTTCTACTGAAAATATCCCTCTGGGCTTTTATTGACGCAAGGAAGCAGTGATGATAACTTCCTTACTGCTTTGTTGTGTAATTATACAATGATATTTTGTTAGAAAAACACCACTCAGACATCACCATAAGCACATGAGGCTTTTCATTCTTTGCCACGAGCTGAGGTAGCAGTAATATGATTTTTTTTCCATGGTTGAGTCTGCACAGCTCAGTACTCAGTGCTGTGTAAGGTTTCATGGTTCATCCCATACAGTTCTCAGTGCGTTTTCTGTCCCACAGGAGCACTCTGAATTAAAATGAGGACTCTGAAATGTTAGAGCTTTTGTGTTAGTGCTTCAGCCTTTCCCCACAGGCCAAATCTCCCCGTGTTGCAAGGAAAGCTGTGTGGCTTCAGGTTTTGTTCAAGGGAGGTGGGGTGGTCGTTTTTTTGTTTTAAGGGATCTTTTCTCAGTTTCTAAACCAAATCTCAGTAAAGGAACCATCTCTGAGGAATGAGCCTCCAATACAGGGAGCTGCTCAGAACAGCTACTGCATTGTAAACACTCTCCAAAGCTTGTTCTTTCCTGACAAGTGCACTTGGCACTCGGAGTTGTCAGAGTTCTCTGCACATTCGGTTAAAAGACACAACTGCTTCTGAGAGCCAGCCAGTATTTTCGAGTTTTCTGTGATGTTTTCATAGTTTATCCTGTGTAATCTGAAATGTGTTGCAGTGGCACTCAGCAGAGGAATTTAAAATGGGGAAGCTCATTGATTGTTATTCCTCCCTCATGTTTACAGGCAGAAGCAATGCTGTTAAGAGATTTTTAAAAGATTAATTTTTAGTCATGTTAAAAATAGCTGCAAGTCGTCTTCAGGTTCAGGAATCTTAAGCAGCATGTAAGTTAATAAACCAGCTTCAAATCTCATTTGACACTGCCATATTTGTTGTGACTTTGCAGAGGCCTCTAAGAGTTTTCCTGTTAAATGTAGGTTCCTCTTCTTTATTTTTCTCCTTCTTGTCATAGTAACAAGGTGAATTTTCTAAGTATCCTCTTTCAGCTAAGTTCCCAGCTCTTGGTTGCTGTTGTTTCCTCTTTCAGAGCAAATGAACTGTACTCCTCTTGCTATTCTTACTTTTTCTTATTTTTTTAGAAATTTTTGTAGCATTCAATAGGATTCTCTCCTCCCTATAACAATACAACTATGTATTATCAGCAAGTTTTTGATTTCCATTGTTGCTGTACAGCTCTGCTGTCTGTAAGGCACAGAGTCCTTATCAAAACCAGAGAGCAAGTGAGAAATTTGCCGCTTTAAATGCGAGAGATGCGATACGGATCCCGGGCTGTTGTTGATGTTGAAATCACAAGCACAACATCTGTTGGCTCACGTCATACCCACCCATGAAATGCAATCCTGGTTGTGTTGCAAGAGGAGGAAAAGGCTGTTTCATTTCTCAATGAGGTTTGGTTTTTTTTTCATGTTGGCAATAAGGTATTTCAGCAAAGTTAAGATTGTGCTGAGTTTGCCGGTGCCAGCCCGTCTGTGAGTGCCAAATAGGACACGGCTTCTCAATTTCCCCAGCACAGTTTTTGTTGCCAAGAGGTGCCTCAAATTCCTGGAAACCAATTTTTAGCAGAGCTCCCAAGTGAAAGCCAAATCTAGGCATGCAGTCATTGAGTCTAAAACACCTGATTTATGCATAATAAAGAGACTGTTCAGAGGTTTTTCTTGGGGGGTTGAATTATTTCACAATCAGAGCTGTAAGTTGATTGTATTTATCATTCTGAGGATCAGGTTCATAACTGGGATGTTCTGTATTTCGTGCCACAATGGGACTCTCAATTTTCTGATGTTAGAGGACCTGGAATTACTTTGGGATTTTTTGTGGAAAACTCAGGCAGCTTTTAATGAGTTGAACATTATTGTGGTAAAGATAATTTATTTTGGATAATTAGAATCTGTATGATCAGAGCTGAATTCTGTTGCCAAAACCTTTAAGCTCCACTTAAAGTAAATCAGTTCTGACATTTGGTGGCAATGGAATTAAAACAGGAATATTGTTAACAATTAACTTTCTTTTTTTCTTTTATTAGGTATTACTTGTGGTCGTACACGCATCCCCGTTTTAGGAAAACTTGGGACTTTTGAAACTTGTTCCCTAAAACGAATTCCTCTTAGAAACTTTTCAGAAACACCAGCATATTTTGCTTCAAAGGACGGTGCAAGCAAGGATGGTTCTGGAGATGGAAGCAAGGTAATCTCCAATTCAATAGTTCATGTATAATGTTCCTTTTTTCTTTGTTTTTTTTACTTAAAATTAGATTAATTTGGCCAAATTAGAAATTTTGGCCAACTCCTGACATATCTAATCCTTCAAATTGCTGCAACTGGCAGTGAAGAAAAAATAAACTGTATTGTGAATTTGTTGGGAGACAAACCTCGTAAACATGCCACAATGCTTTTCCCAGTTTTATAAATCATTTTGCCCAGTGTAAACTTAAAACTTTATTGGATGTCATAAATCAAGAACAGGTTTCAGCATGCCAGGAAAGAGTAGTAATCAGAGTTATTCTCCTTCAAAAGCCTGCTGCTCCCAAGTAGACTTTTTTAAAGCAAGTACATTTTAATTGTTTCTGGGTTTAAATTGATTTGTCTTAAGTAAGACAAGTCAGTGAGGACATGAGCTCACCTCTTGTTAGTCAGTTGTAGTCTATTTTCATCCTAGTCATTCTCTGTAATTATAGTTAATAAACAGCTTCTTCAGATAAATGATTACCTGGGAATAAAACTGCTCTTTAGTCAGCAAATAACATTTTCAGAGTTCACAGGCAATAACTTTGCCTTAGTACGGTGTGTTGTGAACCTGAGGAACTGTCCAGGTGACACAGGTGTGTTCTGAAGGTGCAATTAAACTTTAAAAAATATAAATAAATAGGATAAAAAAAATTAATAGGGTTTTTTTTTTCTTGGAAAGGGTTGTGAGGAGAAATCAGTAGGCAAGAAAAGCTTTAAAACTGTGGAACTGCCTAAAAAAGGGAAGAAAGGTTTTTGCTGTTTCCTAAAATATAATAACTTTTATTAATCAAAATATGAAGGCATAGAACAGATACAAGTGAAAAATGCAGTATTTCCAAGCACTTTGCAATGCACGTTTTAGCATAGATTGCTACACCTGTCAAGGAGGTGAGAGGAGCTGTGGCTTCAGAACCCTTTTAGAATCCATGCATTTGAGATAATAAAATACTGTCTAAATAGCATTTGTTTTCTTGTCTGGCATTAAAACATTAAAATACACTATTAAAACATTATTGACACAGCTTGTTGTTGTTCTAGTGCCAGCCAAGCAGTTCTAATGCAGGAATGGGATACCTCTTCCATGAGCATCCCAGACTGGCAGACCTGGGAAATACAAATGTATTTCTAAATAATTTGTAAATGTAAAACACTTCCAAGTGTTTTATGTCACATTCTTCTAAGTTTTCAAAGCCTTTAAAAAATCCTGACAATAGATACTTTGTCATTCAGCTATTGCAAAATTCAAATTATTTGATTCCATAAGCACACTGCTAAATGCCTACTGTACCAGCTCCATTATTTGGGGCTAATTGTCTGGAAATCTCTTTCAGAAATCTGTTGGTGAGGGTGGTGGTAAAAAGTCAAGCTCTGGAAGCTCTGGGAAAGGAGGGAACCAACTGCGCTGCCCGAAGTGTGGGGACTTGTGCACACACGTGGAGACCTTTGTGTGTAAGTTGTCATTAAAACTTCCTTTTTTTGAAATAGGCACAGATGTGACTTTGTGATTTATCATAGTCCTGATAGCTCAGTTTTAGCCCACCTAATTATATGTTGTCAGAAATTCTGTTATGCTTAGCTTGGCCTTGTTGCTGTAACCATTTTTTGTCTCTATGGGTACATTTGTGTAATTGCCATGATGTGTGGGAATGTGCTGGTGGAATTCACATTGCATCTGTGAATTTGCATTTTTGAAATAGTTCATGGCATTTTATACTTCATAGCATTTTAACTAGAGATACTTTTATATCTCTATTATATAAGTATATACTTTTTATATGTGCGTTCGTAATGTCTGTCCTTTCTTCCCTAAATAATAAAACTTTAATCCTGCATGTACTATAACCAAAGTGCTTATCCAGCAGAGGAATTAGCATCTGACAGATGGCTTACTAGAACAGTCTTTCATGGCAAAGTCAGATCTATAATACATTCCAAATAATAGGCTGGAAAGTCCAGCTAGAAAATCCAAAATGTCTGTTCCCCAGCAGCAATTGCAGCTTTTCTTTTTTTTTTTTTTTAAATATAATCCAAATTAATGCCATTTATACGTCAGGTTCTATCAGACTTGAAGACATTTCATACCCTATTTCAGCACTGATGAGACCAGCTTAGAAAACAGTTGTCAGAAAGCAATTGCCCATTGTTGGTTGGTGGGGCTCAAGGAGGAAGTATCAAGTCATAATCAGACTTGTGCACTAAGAGGCTTAAGACAAGGTCAGCATAAATGTGTTCAGCAGTTGTTAACATCACAGCTGGCAAAAATAATGAGTGGATGTACTGTTATTTGTTGCTACTCATATAAAATAGTATTTAAAATGATCAATTGTCATGAATTACAAGATGGTTCATAACAATAACAATGTATTTCTCTATGTTCGATAAAAGGATCAGTCCTCAGTTACGTTTTTCCCCCCCAGAAATAAGGTTGTTTTCTGGTTTGTTTGAAACTATAGGCAACAAGGTGTTCTGCAAAACCTGGCACTAGTTCATGGAACTAGAAATATGATCCTGTCTGGTGTTCACTGTAGTCTCTCCCTGGACTAGGTGTGGTTGGAAACAGTGGAAGGATTTTTAAGCTCATTTATCTTCTTATGATTCATGAGCAGGCAGAGATGTTTTTAAAATTCTCTGACTTCTCTGGTGTGTTTCCCTTGGTGCTGCAGTTTGTGCTTTTATCTGGAAAAACCATTCCAGCATTGTCCAAGAACAATCCCTGGAAAGCAGAGATGAGATTTTAGTGTTTTGTCAGTGTTGCTGGGAACACTTAAGCATGCCTGGAAACTTCCTTGGGAACGGGATTTATTCATACCAGCACTATGGGAGAACATATCTTGATATATGCTATCTGAAATTCACAAGTAGTGAATCCTCTTGAGTTGCAGCATCAGAATAACACAGGTTCTGTAAACAGCTTTGGACTGGAAACCCACTTTTTTCTAAAATTCCTCTGAGTCATGGTGAAGTTTTCTCTGGACCTGTGTTATCCTGGTTTAGTCTGTTAATTTGAGCACATTGCTTCCAAACCACATTCCATAAAGCAGCTGGAAAATAAAGTTCTAATTATCTTAACATTTGTTTGGAAAAAGAAAACAAAAACTAAGCAAAAGAAATCTGTCCCATTCTGCCCAAAATGAATGGGTTGCAAGTTTTGTTAAGCCTACTGTAAGTTGATTTTTTTGGATAAGCCTTTGTTGTTGCTTAGTCAGGAAAAATGATGAATTTGCACAGCTCTGGTTTGAATTGCCAACCTGCAGAGCCTTAAATAAATACATAAAACCAAGGGAAAACGTGCAATTAGCATTTGTTTCAGTTTAAATATTAGATTTTCAGTCATTTTGAGAGAAGTGGGGAAACAAAATAATGAATAAAAGCCACATTCATTAGAAAATTAATTGCCATTGAGTGGCAGTGTGACAGGCTGGTTTACCAGTGGGGTTTGTTTTTGATAGAGCTTCACTTTGTATCTGCAAGTCTTGCAGAAAGATTTGCTTGGCAATGGTTTTCCAGTAATTAACAATGCAGGGAAAATATGATGCAAACAAAAAGTTACTTTGCTTTCACCTCCTTTCTCAGCAGTCCCTGTATTGTTTTGGGTTGTGAAAGTCTGTAAGGAGAGTTTGTTGTCAGTGAAATAAGACTTGATCCTCAGATGTGGAGTGAAATCCAATAGCTGTGAAGCTGATTGACATAAGAAGCCTTATCTGGGTGCTGCTCTTACTGTCTCCACCTGATGCCATCGGGTTACTCCATCCTCCAAAGCAGCACTTCCCTGCTACTGTACATACTCTTCCCTGCTTTCTTTCTCCTGGTTTGTTTTTTTTTTTTTAACCTTAGACTAGTTTGATAGTAGCTCATTACCTCAGTCTTACAGATCTTTGTAAATTTAATCCTCTGATTGTTTTTGTTTCCTATATGTTTTGTAAAAATTTGGCATTTCTTTTTGGCAAGATCAGCTCACACAGACTTTAGAAATGCCTTTGCTAATGCAGCCTCTGTGGCAGTGTTGTCTGATTAAAAACTACACTTGACTTGGATTTTGGCACACTGTAGATATTTGCAGACATCTTAATGACAGGGAGGTATTTTGACATGGATGTTCTCTGCTGTGCTTTTATGTGTTTGCTAAAAGAAGATATGAAAACATGCCAGTATTTAGGATTAGCAAAGCTACCTGCAACTCAATTGTGTACTCTTTTTTTTTTTTTTTTAGCAAATGATATTTTAAAGATGCGCCATAGTACTCTTACAGCTCATTCCTTATTTTCTGGGTTTTTTTAACTGTTCATGTGGATCTATAAAGGGAACAACCATTCTCATGGCTATGTTATCCTAAATAAGCATTGTATAAGGAAGGACAACAGCCTTGTGTAGTCATCATAAATAGCAGAGGTGTTTTGAGTGAGCCCTGGGAGAAAGGTTGGGTTGCTTTTTTTTCCTACAATATTGTTGCTAAATAATAGTTACATAAGAGGAATGGGTTCATGCAAGTGGATCTCTATCACATTCCCATCAAGCAGATAACAGTAATTTGGAAGGCTGCCAGAAGAACTTTCAGGCTGTTGCACAAAATTTCTTTGAAGTAAAGTTAATAAAGCTGTGTTGGTCACAGTATTCGTTGCTGCATTCTTAAAGTAATCTGTTGGTCTTGCTTAGCCAGGTATAAGTTGGGATTAATGGTAAGAAAAACCCCACCCCCTCCTCCTTTGCTGTTGCCAGTCCTGCGGGAGACAACAAGTTATAAATAAGCAGCTTGTTTATTGCTAGAGGGTGTTGTTGCAGTCAGCTGGTGCTACAGTGTTCAAACCATTCTTTTAAAACCTTTTATGATTTCAGAAGTTCTGACATTGAAGTTTTCACAGAGTTGTTTTTCTACATTTACTTTACTTTTTTTTAATTAAATACATTTACTAGTATATTTCCTTTAAATCTATCCTATTGCTTGTGATTTACATTTGGTAGCATAGCAATATGGCTAGAAAGGATCTTTTCTGAATTACTTTTATTATTCTTCTCTGTTGTCTGTTTTTATTATTTCAACTTTGCTTTGCCAAAGGAAAAGAAAAGCAATTTTCAGGCTTTTGAAACCAACCTTTGCAGATTGCTTGAGACATAGTTCACAAAATCAGCCGTAGGAGGGTTTAGCTTTTGGAATTTGAAAGAAATCTGTTCTAGTCTTGACAGTAAAAATAAATAAGCAGAAGATCGTGCAAAACATCAAAGCCTTAATGGTCTGTTGCATACCACAGCTGCCTCTTGTTGGGATGAGCCCTTTGGGTGACCCTGCTGTGCTCAGTGTCCTGGGCTTGGGTGACTCGGGCTGATTCACAGTGCTCCAAAGCCAATGGGATGCAGAGAGCAGGAGCTGCCAGAGCCCTCCTGTAATGCTGTCTTTGATATTCTAGACTGCTTCCCTGCACTACAGTCTGTGCCTAACCACAATATTTTATTTTGCTGTCTGAGAGTTAGGAACATTTCCTGCATAGCTAAAGCCTTCATTAATTTTGTCTCTCTCAGAAGTGCAAAGTGTCCTCTCCTGTAGTGGTGTTACTGGATAAGTGTCAAAAAGAGTTTTGTGATTAATCCATTGTCTGGTTGCTGCCCAGCACTGTGATTTTTTGGGGCAAATTGTGTTCCCTGTGTGTCAAATTTCATAGGCCAACAATTGCTTTTAAATGTTCTAAGGTGAGTGAGGGAGAAGTGTTGTGTAAACACAGAGTGGCTGTGCTGTCTTATAGATGCTTGTCCTGTGTGATGAAATCTGGCAGAAGCAATTTCTCTTACTGTTTTGTTTGACTTTCTCTGCAGCTTCCACCCGTTTTGTGAAGTGTGAAAAGTGTCACCACTTTTTTGTTGTCCTGTCAGAGGCAGACACAAAAAAGAGCATCATTAAAGAGCCCGAGTCAGCAGCAGAAGCTGTGAAATTGGCATTCCAGCAGAAGCCACCACCTCCACCGAAAAAGGTAAGTTCTTAATTCCACCCAGTGTCCCCATGTCCCCTTGTGCTGCAGCATGGAGAAATGTTTCCCTTAATCTGGATCAGGTGTGTAATGGGCTGCTGGGACAGAGCAACAAACAATAAAGATGATTAGCTCAAGATTAAACCTTTGTGAGCTATGTGACCCAGCAGAGCACTGATAAAGGGAACAAGTAGATCCAATAAAGGTATTTGAGCTTGTTTTCCTCTTTGTCTTGTGACTTCATTTTCTCCTGTGACCTTGAGGCTGACCTCATTCCTCACCAACCATAGTATCTTTTCTTTCTCACTATGGCCTTGTATTCTGTATCCCTATTTTAGCAGCTTCTTTCTGTAGCTCCAGAGCCTTTTATTTTGTGTAGGTTTGGGTGAGAGCTGATTAACTTGTGGCCATGATCCTTCTGAATTAATTTGGTTTCTCTCTGGAGAACAGTGAGGGAGCTTTTTATGTTTCTCAGTTCCTGGTGGACTGTGATGGTTTCTTAACCTGTACATGACTCCTTGATAGGCCTCTTTTAAGAAACTAAGTGTTCTTAGAATTTCTGTTCTTCTTAAAAAATTGGGTGGAAATGGCAATGAGGTTATATATTAGTAGGGTGGAACTGACTGACACAATAGGACTGTGTAAGCACCATGTTTTTTAAGTAAACTTATCAACAGGAAGATGTTTTGTATTTTAGATGTTAGCTTCTGTTTCTCAGGTCTGTAATGATTTAGACTAAAGTCCATCTTTGGCACAATATATAAAAATACTGTTTTTCCTTTTCTGCTGCAAGGTGGTTTAGAAGTGTTACTAAGATTAAGCTGTTTTTCAGATTTACAACTACCTCGACAAATACGTTGTTGGTCAGTGTTTTGCCAAGAAGGTGCTTTCAGTTGCTGTGTATAATCATTACAAGAGAATCTACAATAATATCCCATCTAACCTGAGACAGCAAGCAGAAGTTGAGAAACAGACTTCTTTAACACCGAGAGGTTTGTATGATATTTGGTATTTTTCTGGTTAAATAAATTACCATTTCAGGGCCCTAACTTAATCTAAGAAAGGTTTTACCCTGACACTAGATGTTCTATAACTGAAATGATCTAAAAGAATTTCTACTAAATATAATTTTCACTGTGAACTTCTGTGATTTCTTTAAATGGCAATCAGAAGGTTTATGGTGGCTACCATATCAATGCTTAGCCCTTTTCACTGATACATATTATGGGGTATTCTCCTTTAACTTTTTAAAGTAAGCCTCTTGAATTTTTCTTTCTAATCTCATTTACTGCTTAAGGATAAATCTGCTACTTAATCTGCAAGCAACAATGCAGATCAGGAAGGTGATATTTTGCATAGGTAAATCGATGAATATTTAGATTTCTAACTTCCCTTGCTCCATGCTGGCAACATCTGCTGGTCACATCAGCATTGTTCCATGTCTAGCAGGTGTAGATGGAGTTACTTTTGGCAGTACTTCTGCTGCTGAGTAAGTGTGTAGCTATGTTGATCTAACTTATTTTTAGAAGTAGGATTAAGTTACTATCTCTGACTCAAAAGTGTACCTTGGGTGGGGTTTTTTAAGGTGTTTTGTTATGTCTTGCAAAAGTTACCACATTAAGCAAACAGAAATCTTCTTTGTTGTTTGAATTTACATTGAGAAGTTTTTTAACTGAGGAGGGAACATGAGTAGCACTGTTCTGGTAATGGTAAGAGAGCAGTTGTGTACCTGGCACCAGGGAATTCCTGATAACATGGTCTGTACCCAGAGAGACTGACAGTGAATGTTTACATATTTCAGAGTTCTGCCTTCTAACAAAGTCTTACATTGTAACACTCAGGAGAGTTTAAGGAAGCCTTTTCAAACCAAAGTTGTTGTTGCGTTTTTTTCTCTTCTGTAATTGGTTTTAAAGTGAAAATCTAATTAGTGGTAGTAGATTGTTATGTTTTTGGAAGTAGGAAGCTTGTTGGCATTTTAAAAACATGCAGTTTGGGTTTTGGGTTAATTTTGACAGCAATAAAAATAGCTCTTGTGGGAATTTCTTGTTAGAAATACTTTCATAGACAGTGATGAGGATGTATTCAGAAGAGGGCAAGAGGTGGAGAATTTATAAGCTTTTATAAACTTACTTTTTTATTACTATTTTCATCCTCTCTCTTAGAATTAGAAATCAGAAGACGGGAGGATGAGTACAGATTTACAAGTAAGTGAACCCTCTCCTCATGTCCTCCTCTGCAATACCTACTTTTATGATATGTAGAACAGTCTTCAGTGACTGCTAGTTTGAAATGCTGGGTGAAGTCCAATGCTTGTACTTTTTCATCATGGAAATCAACACCTGGGGTTTATTTCTTCTTGTAAGTTAAAAAAATATAGAAGAAATTACAGTTAAAATGAGTACATTTGTAAGGACTGAAAATTTCTCTTGCTTTTTAATGTAGAAGGATATTTTTAGGTAATCCACTGTGCCGTTGGAAATTCTTTTCCTATATGCCTGTGCAAAAATATGATTGGAACTCCTGTTAGTGAAATAATTGTGCTGTATTTCTGTTGCAGTGCTCTCTGTAAGCTTCTGTACAGAGAGAATTCTAGATTTGCAGAAGAACCAAGCTGTAACTGTGTGTTTAAGGTAATGACAGACCTTGTTGATGCTCAGACAGTGCTGTTTTTGTTCCCTTCAGAACTCCTGCAGATTGCTGGAATCAGTCCACATGGTAATGCTTTGGGAGCATCAATGCAGCAACAAATGAACCAGCAGATACCTCAGGAAAAACGGGGAGGAGAAGTACTAGATTCACCCAATGATGACATTAAACTTGAAAAAAGTAATATTTTGCTGCTTGGACCAACTGGATCAGGTATACAGCTGCATGTTTCTATAGGTGTCTGATTTTTCATGGAATTTGTTGTTAATGAGTGATTTTCCTCTTTTGTGGTTATTCAAATTTGGTTTATAAAAAACTAAACTGTGAATTTCAAGCTGGGATTCCAGTGCTTTCATGCCATGTTAACACGCTGAGCTAGTGACCTTAAAAAGGAATGAGCTGTAGTTGTGTGGTTTTCTTTTTTTCCTTTTTTTAATGCCTATATTTACTGACTGGATAAAAGATGCCACTTTGACTAAGCTGAAATAAAATGCTTTTATAGTTTCTCTGCTTTTGCTGGCAAGCTGAGATGCTGCAGTTAGTGCTGTTTCACCTCTGGGACAGATTAGTTGCAGGGGGTTGGAAAGAGAGATTATTTTGTATGTTCATAAGACTTGGGAGTGTTCGTGCTGAAGTGATGGCATTTTGCAGACTTTTTGGGAGAACATTGACTAAACAATATTTTAATTCTGTTTCTTCCCAACTTCAAAGCAGGAGCAATTGGACTTTGCACTGCACCCTGAGTGTCTGCAAAGGACTACTGATTTATTTAATCTTTAAACTCTGCAAGTACATGAACTATGGTTTTTATATTGTGTGACATTTTGTGATACTGTATGCATTTCAAGCAGCCTTAAATGTGTATTATTAAACTAAAACTAGAAATACAGCCTGCCAATGTAAAAACCACTGCTTATAAAAACTACCTCCCTTGGCAAATATTCTTATATTAAGATGCTGGTGTGATTCAGAATGTCTAATAAGAGTAATGATGATCCTGTGGTAAATCCTTGAATGGTTTGGGTTGGAGGGTACCTTAAAACTCCTCTCATTCCACCCCTGCCATGAGAATGGGACACCTTCCACTATCCCAGGTTGCTCCAAGCCCTGTCCACCCTGGCCTTGAACACTTCCAGGGATGGGGCAGCCACAGCTTCTTCTGGGCACTCAGTGCCAGGGCCTCCCCACCTTCACAGAGAAGAATTTCTTCCCAATGTCTCATCTAAACCCACCCTCTTCCAATTTAAAGCCATCCCCCCTTGTCCTGTCACTACACACCCTTGTGAAAAGTCCCTGTCCAAATACTTAGATTTGTGTGCTCTAAGAGAAATGTGTGGCAGTTCCAACATGCAACTTTTGTTTTACCAGGTAAAACCTTGCTGGCTCAGACTCTGGCTAAATGCCTGGATGTCCCTTTTGCTATCTGTGATTGTACCACCTTGACTCAAGCTGGCTATGTTGGGGAAGACATCGAATCTGTCATCGCAAAACTCCTGCAAGATGCCAACTACAATGTAGAAAAAGCACAGCAAGGTAAACTTCTAATGTGTGTTTCAGAGACTGTTAATTTTGTTGAAGTGCTCTAAGCTTCTGAGACCACCAGTATTCCTGAAAATGGTGTTCCTGCTGCGTGTACCCAAAGTAAAACAGACAGAATAAACCTGAAAAGAGCTCAAAGTGTATCTTGTAGGGGGTTTTTTTTGTCCATAATTGGACAAAATTACACATGTTCTTGCAGTCTGGAAGTGAAAAACAGACTGCTGCTCTCTCAAATTTTATTATTCTCTCCAAATTCTTGCTTCTATTTAAAAGTAGGGTCTTGTCTAAATCCATTTTCTGTTACTGCAGGAATTGTTTTTCTGGATGAAGTAGATAAGATCGGCAGCGTTCCTGGTATCCATCAGTTACGGGACGTTGGGGGAGAAGGTGTTCAACAGGTAAATACTTCCATGGAGTGATTTTACTTCCTGAGTGAACAGGACACAGGATCCTGTCATGTCAAACAGCATGGGATTGTATGGAGTCATAGTCCTTCAGTTCCTTAATTACTCACCTTCTAAAGACACATCTTTCCTCTTGACTTTCTTCATTTAAACATTCTCTCAAAAGCAATTTGAGACTTCCTCGTGGAAATGTTTTAGTTGAAAAATGTCTTTGCAGCATTCAGACAGCCAGGTCATAATGTAGGCAAGAACAGGTAACATTTCCCATTTAAACAAAACTCTTAAAGCAGCTAATCATTACATGCATAATGTGCATGGGAGCCACGTTAAAGGAACATTTTTGTCCTTGAGTGGGATTGTCTCATAGGGAAGACTGACATTTTTGGACACTTAATATAAAGGCATAAGGGAGCAAAAAATACAAGTACATCTGTGATAGTGAACATAGCATGGTGTGCCCTCTTACATGATGCTACACAATGGAAGTTTTTTATTGCTTATTCCTTCTCTTCTTCTTCTTAGGGCTTGTTAAAATTACTCGAAGGCACAATAGTAAACGTTCCAGAAAAGAATTCTCGGAAACTACGCGGAGAAACGGTGCAGGTTGACACAACAAACATCCTGTTTGTAGCTTCTGGTGCTTTTAATGGTCTTGACAGAATTATCAGCAGGAGGAAAAATGAAAAAGTGAGTGCATCAGGCTCTCTCTCAGTATCTGGGCTGAAAAATCATCATCTTGATTTACTGTGTGCAATATTTGTAAACACACTACATTTCTTTATTTCAGCAAATGGTGCTAAAAGCCATCATCATCTTAAAATACCTGGCCATTCAGTTCCCTGTTTTGTAGACTGATGTCTGGGAACTGGGTTCTGGCTGCAGTGTTCTGACAAAACATGCTCCCTGTCTCTAACACCAAAGCAGTGACTGAAATTCAGGTTATTCATATTAATTCATGTAACTTCCCATGTAAGCAAGTTGCTTCATTTATGAAGTGTCACTGGTACTTGTAAACCGACCAGAACATGTTGATAACCTTTATTTTAAGAAAAAATTGTTCTTGTACTGATGTATTAATCCTTCACTGAGGAAATTCAATTTTATAAGAAACTGTGTGGAAGGGGTAACTTTAAGTAGTTTCTTGAGCTCAAACTAGTATACAATGACATAATCAGTCACTGCAGATTATTTAATACTATTGGAAAGTGATTTATTTACATAAAGAAAACTCAGTTATTGCAGTTCTCTAAGCAGAACATGTTTGTTTTGCAGTACCTAGGATTTGGGACACCATCTAACATGGGGAAAGGCAGAAGGGCTGCAGCAGCAGCTGATCTTGCCAATATCAGTGGAGAGTCTGACCCCCAGGAAGATATTGAGGAGAAGGATCGCCTGCTGCGCCACGTGGAAGCCAGGGACCTCATTGAGTTTGGCATGATTCCTGAATTTGTGGGACGTTTGCCTGTTGTGGTTCCTCTGCACAGCCTGGATGAGAAAACCCTCGTACGGATTCTCACGGAGCCACGGAATGCTGTGGTTCCTCAGTACCAGGCACTGTTCAGTATGGATAAGGTTTGAGTTTTTATTTGATGACTCTTTGGTGTTCTTGTTTATAAGTACAGTGTTGTTTTCAGTCATGCTTGCATTCAATGTGGAATTATAAATGAAATAATTAACTGAACTTCCCATTTTTCTCTGTGTAGTGTGAATTAAATGTAACTGAAGATGCATTGAAGGCTATAGCCAGACTGGCCTTGGACAGAAAAACTGGTGCCAGAGGTCTTCGATCTATAATGGTGAGTAAATTAAGTCTTATAAACAGTAAATGAAGCTTCCTGGATGTGTGTTTATGGACCTAATCATGACCATTTCCAGTCAAAAGCACACTTAGCTCTGGTTCTTACATGGATACAGTAAGGCTTTCTAAAACTGTGAGTATTCAGAGGTTTTTCAAGAAGACTCTCTAGCTCTGAAAACCACTTCCTTATGTAGCAAAGAACATACAGAAATATTTTCCCCTCTTATTTTCTTGTAGGAAAAGCTGCTGCTGGAGCCCATGTTTGAAGTGCCCAATTCTGACATCGTATGTGTGGAAGTTGACAAAGATGTTGTAGAAGGCAAAAAAGAGCCAGGATACATTAGGTAAAACCGTAACAGAAGTAGCAGAACAGACCAGTAATACAACTAGACAGGTATTCTGATGGAATAAACACAAATCCATGCACACAACCTTAAAAAGACTCAATGCTCTTTTTTATTTTACACAGCTGAATTGGTGCCTGTTCTGTCCTAGGGACTTTGGATTTGTATTGCTTGAGTTTTTAAACAGAAATTTTATAATAAACATATGTGAAGTTACTTTTGTGCGTGTATACCTGTAGAAAGAGAAGTAGATTTTAAGTTAACAGTAAAAATTGGAAATTCAGTTGTGACGGTAGTGAAATTTATGAAATGAAACTTTCTTTCCTCCTGCTTTTTATCACTGATGTGGGGGTTTTGATACAAGCTCTGGGCTGCTACAGTTTTCTGCATTAGTCTTGCAGCAGTGGACAGCCAAAAAAGCACATCTATTGATTTGCTGAACTCTTACTAAAATAATCAATTTACTGTTGTAAAGATTATGGTAATGGTGTGGAATGTTGAAAGCACTGCACAAATTTGGATTAAAAAAAAAACCAGCAGAAAACCCAACAATTTTAGTGAATGAAGGACGGAGTTGAGAGGGAATATGGGTCAGATTAAATCTGGTTAAAAAAATTAATTCCCAAATTTCAGGTCTGAAATTTAGGAACTGTGTCTTAGTTTCTACCACTGACAATGTTTTTTGAGTGGCTTTCTCCACTAAGGGGGAAATCCACTCATTTCAGCACCTTGTCTATGCTGAAGCTTAGCTCAGCCTGGTGTTGTTGGAGGGATGGTTATTACACTGATGGTTGCTTTAAGTGATTTTGTATAGCACCAGAAATACTAAATGTATTGATTAAATCAAACAACTTACTAAAAATCAGAAGGTTAATTGAATTCAGTTAATGAGCCTGTGTGCTAGTGGCACTGCCAAATGTGCACAGCAGCATTTCCAGATCAGAAGGTCAGAACTTTTTGTCACGGGGCACTGTGCATGTGACATGTTTGTCAGAAGCTATGGAAAGTGTCTCTTGTTTTTTTTCCTTAATGTGTGAGGAATCTGATAATTCCTTTCAATCCTAGGGCTCCCACTAAGGATTCATCAGAAGAGGAATATGACTCTGGAGTGGAGGAGGAAGGCTGGCCTCGACAGGCAGATGCTGCAAACCATTAAAAACACTGTCAGAACTCTCACCTGCACAAAGCTCACTCGGTTCTTTCCTTATGATTGCCTCTGGCTCCAGCCTGACCCTAAAGGCACCGGATCTATCTCGGATACGATTCCTGATGAGGAACTTCATTAGCTAAATCAGATCATGTATTTCATTGCAGCATCACATTGATTCGATGGACAGAGTATGGACTGGGATGGCATAATGTTCAAATATGAATTGTATATTACACTTGTTCAATTAAAATGTATAGCAAACGCAGCAGCACCCGCACTGCCCTTGCCAGAAACTAAACCAGCAGCGTGGGTGCTGCCAATAGTTAGATTTAACAATAATGTTACTCTACAAATGGGAAATCAAAATTAATAATTAGTAGAGGGTGAGTAAACTATCTTAGCTCCTGGTACGGCTCACAGGGGGTTGTGTTCAGGTCAGTGTTAGAGTCCTGCTGGTGTGTGAAGCCCAGCGGGTGCTGGAGTGATTTGTTACATTGGTGGAGGACAAAGCCCTTTTGGAAAAACTGGGACACACTTTATGACACTGCTGGGAGATTCTGCTAAAATGTGACACTGGTTTGTTACAGTAATTTGAATATCAAATAATACCCTTCATGTCTCCATTGGGAGCTTTAATCACCCCGGATACTGTGAAAGAAGGTGAAGTCAGTCATTTGCTGGTTTTCCAGAGGGGTAAACAAGATTCCTAGGAAGCAGTAAAACCATCTGAATTTGGATGAGAAGTCGCCATAAATTTTTAAATATTAATGTTCTAATATAGTACATTTTGTTTAACATATTGGAACTATCATGCATCAATTTTTTGGTGCCAGGTATTTGCCCAACCTATCTTATAATGTTAAGAGATGAAAGAAGTAAATGTATAATATTTTTGCTGTAATCAGTAGATTGTTCACATGACAGTGCTTTTTAAGTTATATTCTCAAATGCTAGTATTGCATCTTGTGGGTTTGTCTTTGATTTTGTCTCACAGCAAGCAATCTTCCCTCTTCTGTTCTCCACCAAAATTAATTCAATCCTTTAGGAAAGTCTTTGTAAAAACACTAAAGGACATGTATGTTTTTGATTTGTTTCAGGAATTAAAATTGTTGCCTACAACTTTGTTTTGTCCTTCGGTGAAAACGTGGACTTGAGTTTCCCTAAAACTTTAATTCACACTATTTAAATAAAACTGTCATCCTTCTTTTCAGTCTAGTGGATGTTTTAGGACAGGAAAGGATACCGAAAATCTATTGACCCTATTTTTGTCATTGATTTTTGTCATGTAAATTTTATGTAATACATGTGTTCTTCCCTAGCAGCAGTGTGACATGCAGTTGTAGCCAGGTGCAACAGATACTTCCCGTGGGATTTCAGATTCTTTCAGGTTAAATGACCCACTAATGAATGGTTCAGAAAAAGCTGCGTTTGGAGTTGAGGATATCTCTGGAAGCTTGGTCCCCTCGAACTGGGAATCTGTGGTGAACTATCTGTAACTGCATCCTCCCTTTCCTTTTTGTAGAGTGAAAAAATATAATAGCTTTTAATTCTGAATCCTTTCATTCAAATCCTTTTTTAAACAGATAGAAAAAAAACCCACGACATTTTAGGTGAAACTGTTCAACAACTTAGTTTTGAAAGTTGTTTGGAATTCTGTAACCAAGAACTGTTTTTAAGGAAACAAAAATGCCGTGTAACTACAAGTTTGTACTTCACCTCTGGCGTTTGAATAAAAGCGAATATTCAAGCAACGGCGCGTTGTCATCCCTACATAGTTTAAGTGTTAGGAGTTTTTAAACTTAAAAAAATAAGTGGAGCGGAAAGGCGGGGGTGTGGGTCCTCCCGGCCGCCAGGCGGCNCCGGACACGGGAGGAGGCGGAGGCGGCGCTGCGGGAGCTGCGGGAGGTCGTGCGGCCCCTGCGGGAGCCCGGGTACGGCGAGGCGCTGCGCAGGAAGGCCGAGAGGGCGAGGAAGAGGAGGCTGCGCCTGCAGCGGAGGAAGCGCGAAGCCAGGGCGGCCAAGGAGGAGGAGGCGGCCCGGGCCGCCGAGCGGGAGGNAGGTGAAACTGTTCAACAACTTAGTTTTGAAAGTTGTTTGGAATTCTGTAACCAAGAACTGTTTTTAAGGAAACAAAAATGCCGTGTAACTACAAGTTTGTACTTCACCTCTGGCGTTTGAATAAAAGCGAATATTCAAGCAACGGCGCGTTGTCATCCCTACATAGTTTAAGTGTTAGGAGTTTTTAAACTTAAAAAAATAAGTGGAGCGGAAAGGCGGGGGTGTGGGTCCTCCCGGCCGCCAGGCGGCGCTGTGGCGCGGTGCTGAGGCGGGACCTGAGGCGGGAGAATGGCAGCGCGCTGAAGGCTGAGGCGGGAGCATGGCGCAGCCGCCCCCGTTCCCCGCCCGCCTCCCGCCGCCCTTCCGCGCCTTCCCGCCACCCTTCCCCGGCCCCGCCGTCCGCCCAGCGCCTTTCGCTGTGGGGCCGGCGGCACCCCCGCCTTTCTTCTTGCCACCGCCGCCGCCTGCGGGTGAGGGGGGACCGCGCNAAGTGCATCCAGGAGGTGGAGGAAAAGAACCGGGTATGGTCCCCAGCGCCTAGTCCTGTCTCTCCCCGGGGCTCCAGGGCAGCGCGGTGGAGCCGGGGTGACCTGCCGGTAACGGGGTCACGACGGGCTGTACCTGCCCCACACCTGGCTTTGACCCCCGTGCTTCAGTGGGTGCCACTAAGGTGCTGCATGACTTTATCATACTGAGGGATGTGCTGTTTCCAAGGCCTTCAGCCGTTCTGCTTCCTTAGAAGTCTTGGTGGGCATCTCAGTTTTACCATCTTCATATTCTAGGCCTTGACATGAAATTGGGGTTTAAGTTGTTTCTGAACTCCCGGAGGTTTTCCTGTCTGGTCCTAAGTGTCAGCCTATCCACACAGCTCACAGCTCCCCTGTGGTGGTCAGTTGTCGCCCTGGTTTTACAGGGCCCCATAAGTTGTAACACTGTAGCTGTAGTTTCCCATGCTTGTTCTGTAAACATGGTCCTTGTTTTCCTTAACCAACCAGGATTGTTTTGCACTTGTGGAATTGTTTTTCATTCCTTTCCCTGGGGTGGAGAAAGATAATTAACCATGTCTTTGTCCTGTAAACCTTCAGGGGTGTTGACCCCTTTCACCAATCTTTAACTGTCCTTAGAACCCTATAAAAATAGGTAAATAAAGAAGGGCAGGGCTTTTAGTCGGTCCTGCCTGGTGAAACCACTGCTACTCTGTAACCCGCGTGTTTCTTCTGTTGCTAACTAACCAACAGTCAGTGCTGTTTCAGTATCCATCAGCCTTGCCTCCTTCTTTCATCCTTCTAAAGCTTGTGTTTTGCAAGCTTTTTGAGTTCATCGGGAGGTAAAACATCCCCAAAGCAAAAAAAAACCACCTCAAATTAGACTTATTGGGAAGTGCTGTAGGCACTTTTGTGTTGGCTTTTGGCTAAAGAGCTCCCTTTCTGCTGATCTGCTGCTGGGGTGGTCCAGAGCAGCTGCTGGGGAAGGGTTTGTGGTCAGATTGTGGCAGGTTAATGGTGTTTAATTGCAAAACTGTGGAATCGGGATGGTTTCTGTTAATTGTTACATGTTTTCCCTAAATTTCTGGGGTTAAAGGCTCTCAGGCTTTCATAATTCATAAACCATCTAGGAAGTGTTAAAAAATGTTTGGCTGTGGTGCTTGAGGACGTGATTTAGTGGTGGACATTGTGGGGGTGCTGGGTTGAGAGTTGGGCTTGATGATCTTTTCCAACCTTAACAAATACATGATTCTGTGAATTGGCCCAAATTTATGAGTCCCACAGCATTTTTTTGTTTGTTTTCTGAAGTCTGTGGTGTTTTTTCATAAAAAGGCAAGGCTGGATACTTGGCTTGACATGTTGCTCTTACTGTGAAGTCACTCTGCTCTCCAGCAGTTTGCTAATCTCTGAAACTACCATTTGATTCTTGTTTTTGAGGGATATTTTACACATTTTATCTGCTTTTTTCCTTCCTTTCATAGGAACGAGAGCTGAAGGCTGCTGCTGACAGTGTCCTGTCTGAGGTCCGGAAGAAACAAGCAGACACAAAGAGGATGATGGACATCCTGCGCGGTTTGGAAAAGCTTCGGAAACTGAGGAAAGAAGCTGCTGCCAGGAAAGGTTCATGACTAGATTGGTCCAAACTTTTTTAATTGCACACACAGGAAACAAGATGAGGGTGCCCTGTGCTGACTACCAAGGCACAGCTTCAAAAAGCTGTGTCTTCATTGTGATTTTAATGACAAGAATAGGTATAAAATGCTGAATGCAGTGGTTGTGTTCCCATGTTTCCAAGCTCTTTCTGGAAAAAGGATTATTCCAGTAAGAATTCTGTCTATTAACAGGGTTAAGCTCATATTCTGAGATTTTGCCAGCTCTGGTGTCAAATCTGCTAACAAACCCACTTCTGAATCTGAAAACTTAAAATCACTTTTCTTTCTCTTCAGGTGTTTGTCCACCTCCTTCAGCAGATGAAGCATTTGAAAATCAGGTGGAGAGTCTCAAAACGTTGCTCAAAACTCGCACAGAACTGTATGAAGCTGAGGAAAGAGCATTGAGGGTTATGCTAGAGGGAGAACAGGAGGAGGAAAGGAAGAGGGAAATGGAAAAGAAACAGAAGAAGGAAAGGGAAAAACTACTTCAGCAGAAACTGGAAATGGATTCCAAGCTGTTTGGGGATCCAGGTACGTTCTGCATGCTGTTCTTAACAGTGTTTTTCCACACCACATCCCCATCTCACAACCACTGGAGTCAAAATCCAGGCACAGATCTAGTTGAGAAAGGAATCATCCACTGGAGTAATTTATGGTCTGAGAATGGGGGATAAACATAGTGCTGTTTACACCTGTGGGGTAAGAGGAACTGTTGATCTCTGACACAGACTGCAGCACATCTCATGCTGATTTCATAATGTTTTCCAAGAAGAAGTTGTAGATTAAATTGAAGTGAGAATAAACAGAATAGATTGAAGACTTCCAAAACCCAGTAGATGCTTTAGTCTGATGCTTTGGTAAGTGTGCCTCAGGTAATCTGTAAAGATTCGGTGTCCATATGTTCCCCTTTTTTAGAAGGTGGAGTCAGGAAAAGTTTTGCTAGTCTTGGTTTTCCTGACAGCTGTGGTACGGACCAGGAGATGTGTAAAATATAAACAGTCCTTCGTATACTACCTCAGGACCTACTTTCATGTTACAGCTGGGCAGTAACAAATGATTTGGCAAATTTGAGGCTTCTGAGACTCACTAGAATGGAAGGTTTTTCTAGATTATTAAACAATTTCTGTGTCTGTTTTCACAGCTGAATTCCCACTCACCCATCTACTGCAGCCTTTCAGAGACTACTACTTACAAGCCGAACATTCTGTAGCAGCTCTAATCCAGATCAGGTAAAACCAAAGAAAGTATTTTATTATCAGAGATAACAAAACGTAGTTTTTTGCAATTGTAAATTCAGTGCCCCTTTTGGTTTGTCAGTTTCCAAATATGGTTATGCAATGGATTGTTCTTTTTTTTTTCAAGTTTCTTGCTTGAGTCATATCCAACAGATGCCTGTGTGAGGCAGAGTGCATTTCCATGCATAACCATTCCATTTAGCACCAGAATATTGAATTTTCACATTTGTCTTTTGAAAAACGGATTTAAGAGTACAAGTATTGTGGGGTTTGTATCAGTGACATCTATGTGGGTATATAATAAACCTTACCACCAGATTAATCCCAGCTCTCCTCTCAACACTCTCTCTGTTAAAGGCATGAATGGGATCAGTACTTGGTGCCGGCTGACCACCCCGAAGGAAGCTGCATCCCTCCAGGATGGGTTCTCCCGAGTCTCCCCACCAGTGACACTTGGGCCACTGCTGTCAGATAATTTAGTAATAAATTATTTCAACATTGGAAGATTGCTTCATTATAATTACATGTGTAAATATGAGAGGGTCCAAAGAGGAAGCCTCGTCCTCTCTTTCGGCAGACAGGTACTGGAATGTCTTTACTGGAACATCTTGGAAAAAAGTTTAAGAATTGTTTTTGCTGATTGACTGTGCGGGGAGATAGCTGAGCAAGCCCAGAGCTGCCAGGCCTCTCGTGGTGTGGAATTACAATCCTGCTGCGAGTCCTTGTTAAATCTCAATCTTAATAAAGGAACATTGCTGATGGTAGTATTTGTGCCAGTATTAACATCCTATATTTAGTGGCTTTTATCTTTATAAAGGATGATGAAAACTTCAGAAATGCAGAAATTAAAAAAAAAAGAAGAGGTCATTAGTAAACATATTTTTCTTCTTAAATGAAGCATGTCAAGCATCATTGTCAAAACAGTTCCTGTATTTTTGGGTGTAGAGGCAAACCTATTGCAAGTTTAAACAAATTCTGAAGTACAAACAAGACAGAGTTTTTCAAGGTTGATTAAAGCAGCTGTTGACATTTTACTTTTGTGGACTTAAACTGATACCAAAACATGGAAAAAATTCCCAGTTGTGGTGAAATAGGTCAGACAGGCATGAGAATAAATACAAATTTGATGAATAAGCCTGCTGGAAAAAAAACCTAATAAAATCTGAAGTCTAACCTACTGTAAATGTTTTGCCTATATAGATATTTTTGTATAGGGACACGTCATGTCTATAATATTTTATTAAAAACAACAGCTTTATTTTGTAAGTTGGTTTTTTTTGTACAGAACAAATAGAGAAAAATGGATTTTTGTTTTTTTGTTTAAAGCATTTTCACGCCAGCGGAGTGATTTGTTTGAGTACTTTGCATCAAATATGACTCCAGTGAGGAGAGAATTGTTGGGAAAAGGCTTGTGTGAAGGAAATGTTCCTTCCTGCAAAGTGACAGAGGTGACATCTGATGTCAAAGTTTTCCATATTCTGGGCAGTTTGCTTGTAACTGTGACAGGCCATATGGATTTGGAGCTTTGCTGTTCTACGCAGATGGCTGTGGTACCTTTCCCAAGCTGCAGTCCTTACTCTTGCGTAGCCCCAGTGTGTGGGAATCGAGTTAATCACTGCTTGGCGTCACAACAGTGCGTAATTCACGTGTGTCATTGCCTAAATTCAATACCTGGGCCTTAGGTGTAATGCTAGCAGTGTCCTGGCTGAACCTTTGCACTGGTTTCTGTCAGTAAGAGACATGAACTAGTAGTTTCTGATAGAACACAAGTGCAGAAGTTTGCAGTTCTTGCTCACCTGTAGCACCCCAAAATACAGATTGCCGTGAAGTCCTCTGCAAGTGGCATTCTGATTTGCTCTTCCCTACATCTTCCCATCCCTAATGTCACTTCCAGTATCTCATTCCTCCAGACCCAAGGCTGAGTCAGATCCTGGGGAGTCTTCCCTGATGAAAATGCACAAGTTCAAATATAAAAATAAAAACAACTACATAAAACCAAAGAAATCAAACACTTTCAGTTCAGGCAGCTTAGTGACCAGAGGATGCTCTGCTTAAACAATTAGTCTCCTTATCCCATCAGCATGTCTGATGGAACAGGCCAACCACTTAAGCTACGATTATCTTAAAGCTGTCCAAGTCAGCTGCTTGTCTGACACTGCAGGAATTTAAAGAGCTGAGCAGTAGATAAGGAGGCAGCAAAGCAGCAGCCCTGTTCTCCCTGCCCTGTGAGAGCTCCAAGAGTTCATCTGACGGTAAGGACAGCTCCATACTGCTAATAAACTTAGGGCTTGAAAATGCCAGGGGAGGATCTGCCTTTAGGTATGTTCTGTGGTTTGTTCTGTGTTTGCTCCTGTCTAACAACATCTGCATTAAAATGTTTAATAGCTTTAGTGAGGAAGTTGTTGAAGCTACAGATGGGGAGGAATGTTTAAAATCTCAACTCATAAAATACATGGACACAGGTATTAATTTTAAAAGTGCATGTTCAGACTTGATTCCCATTTTTCTGAGTATAATATTTTCCACTGTTTTTAAGTTTTAAAAGCTTAGTGTAGCCCAGAAGAAGAGAGGGGTTGGCTGTGAGTTTCCAACTCATTTGTATCCTATTCCTCCCCTGGTCCTGATACAGTTCATGTTTCTCCTGCTGTTTAGGCACATCCCCTTCCTGATGTGAACTGGTTTGTGCACTGGCCAGTGTCTGCGATGTGAAAGTGGGCAGGGCTGGTGTGGAGAGCATGAGGCCAGAGTTCTTGTAGGAGTTCACTTCTGGTGGGAGTTGGTGTTTATGGCTGACGCTCTTTTATCCTTTTCTAGTAGCATTTTTGTTTTCATTGCTCCTACCCCAAAGTACTTCTTGCTTTCTAAACTGTGGTTTTGGGAATTAACACTCGTGGGAGCCTCTCTTAGAGCACAGTATTTATGCAGTGAAATACAGCGAGGTACAGTACCATCATCTCCTCATATTTTCTTCATTGTGGCTTCAGACACACTCACTACCCATCCTTTAAAGTATAATTTGATCCTGAGTGGAGCCATTCTGGGTGACAGATGCTGAGAGACTCCTTTCCTCAGCACCCTGGGATTTTGGGAAGAGCTGGTTTCTCGCCCAAGCTGCAGGGAAGGTCTATCCCCCTTGCATACAGGAACTGCTCAAGGAGTACTAGAAAGCTGAGGGCTTACAGATGTTTTCAAGCGTCACCTTTGTCAGTGCTGACGTGGGTTGTCCCTTGGTCTGAGCCCTCTTAAGCCGAGCAGATGGCCTGGCTCCATGTGGGATCCCAACACGTTGCCTGGGTCGCATGTTGGTGGCAGGACATGTGCAAGAGCACAAAGCTCATTAGGGGCTCTGAGCAGAAGTATTAAAGGCTCCTGGCATAAGCAGGCAAAGTGTCAACCCTGTTGTCATTCTGGTAGGGCCAGCTGAGTTGCACCGAGTGATTGTGCATGTTGATTATGTGTGTCACTTTTTGTGACCTGAAAGCTCTTTGTGAGTCCTTTGCCAACACAGGAAACCACCCTGAACCCCATCTCCCATTATAGATATTTATTTTTGCTTTAAACAGGCAGTTTTGTCATCTTTGTGTATATTCTTCTGCATATTTCCTTTTAGTGGAATGTTTATCCTTGTTGTCATAGAAGCTGTTTGTTTTTAAAGGAAAAAATAATTGGGAAAAGCACTTAGAGATGTCACATCCATATTTACTGTGTGACCTGAGGATGAGTGCTCAGGACTTTGGGATGAGCAGGCACATGCTGCCAGTACCAGAACTCGATGGAAGACTGGCTACCAGCTCCTAACAGTTTATAATCTATAAAAGAAATGATTTTACACACTGTCATCACTGGGAAGCTGCAAGCTCAAAGCTTCATGCAGCAAGGAATGGCTTTTTACTAAATTGAGGCATTTATAGAGACCTGACGACAACACTACTGCAGAAGTATTTTCCCCGACACCATTTCCAATTCACCAGCAATTTTTCTCTCCCCTGCAATTCCTGATCTAAAACCATCACCACACTTAAAATGAATGCATGATTCCTAAAAGCTGCTCTTGAAAATGGCTTGTTTGACATCCCCCTAATTGCCAAGCTTGCCTGATACACCAGCCTCCTTACCTGGCTCCCAGTAACTGCTGCAGTGCTGGAAGGGATGCCCTCACCCCAGCGCCCTCAGGATGCTCCATGTGATGGCTTAGCAGCACGAGGCCATGTCCGTGAGCTTTGTCACCACAGGCTGCACAGACAGGGGAGACCTGCAAGGTGTCTTCCTTGGCTGGGCTTTCTCCCTCTGTAACTGGAAAAAGTGCTCAGTCTGTCCCCAGCTTGGGGAAGGGAGCATGCAATGGCGCCAGAGGGAGAGGGAGAGACAGGAGGGATGGGAAGCAGCAGGGCAGGCATGGGGGAGAAAAATACTCAGGATCTCTGCCAAAGGATGCCATTAGCTTGGTCAGGTCCTGCTGGCTCAAGCTGAGAATAGCAAAGGTTAGTTCAAAGCTTCCTGGTGTCAGTAATTAAGATTTTGCCAATCTGTGTTTACCCAGCTGGCACTTAAAACAGCTCATCTTTGTCTCCTTCCACCCAACTTAAGAGATGCTAGTCCTCCCTTTTACAGTTTCTGTTTCCCTTCCTCCAGCAGCAAGAAATCAGGCAGCAGCAATGAACTACCTGGATGAAATTCCCTTCCGGACAGCCATGAGCCTCAATGGGGACTCAGAGGGAGAAATCCCTTTAGTCACTGCTCCAGACATTGAGCTCCCTGACTGCACCGACATCCTCATGAGCACCATGGTGAGTCCACACCTGGGTCACTGCTGGGGGATGCTCAAAGGGATGTCAGCAGTGTTCTCTCATGAAAGAAGGGAAGGGAAACCTCCTAACTGATCTCCTCTTCACTCCATCTTAACGTCTTCACTGGCTGGTTTGCAGCAGTATTGGGAGGAGGTGAGGATGATTTGTGGTGTGTGGCAGTGACCATGGGGTTGGTTTGGGGTTGCTTTTAAAAAATCCTTTCCAAGCAGGAGGGTTAGGTCTTTGTGGAATAGGAGGACAAACCTCAGGCCCTGCTCTGGGGTTCTTTTCTACTCTGGAGTTATCACTGTCTCATTTATTAATAATGTTTATTAAATATTTACCAATAAATCTACTAGCTATAAGCAGGCAACGCTACCTGTGCTGGAAGCGCTATAGATAGATAGATAGATAGATAGATAGATAGATAGACAGATAGACAGATAGATAGATAACCCGTGTTTCTCCGTGCTTGGGGATGATTTGATGCTCCCCTCCGAGGCCAAGCCATTGTGCTGCTGGTCCTTATGAGGGACGTGGGGGTGTTTTCCTCAGGGAGACTGATTTGGGTCCACAGCTGACCCAAGTGGCAGGAGCAGTAAAAACAGCATTCCTGGGCTGTGAATGTACTTGCCTGGCTGTCAGGAGGAGACCTTGTTTGGAGAGCTCTGGGACGGGCAAGGCTTGTTTGTTCCAGGAAAACCCTCAGATTTCAGTCACAAACACACTTATATTTTAAGCTGAACTATGTGGAAATGACAACTCTGTTTGGGGACCAGCCGAGCCCCTGGCGCCACTAGAGAATCTCATGGCTGGTTCTGCTTCTGCCCGAGGTGGCATCTCCCCTCTTGGTGGCTTCTGAGTCCCTGTGCCTGAAGTGGCCTTGCCAAGTGCTGCTAATGAAGGTCACAAACAAACTCTGACACCATCCTGGGGGCAGCCTGGGGCTGGATGTGGTGCCTCTCTGCAGCTGCCTAAAACTGGGATGTCTGCACACTCCTGCCTTCCACAGTCAAAGTGACACAAACACCTCCAAGAATAAAACACTTTTCCAAAGAATTGAAGATGCAACTCACAGTAGTAATGACTTCATAGATAGACTCTTTTCAAGTATAAATTTGAGGGTTCCCTACAAGATGAGGCTGACAGTGCCCAATCCTACAGCCAGCCCTAAAGCTCAGGGAAATAGGAGCCGATACGGGAAGACTGCTGCCCTTAAGATGCCTCGTGGAGCGCATGGTTTGCTCCATGCCATGTGGTCCGGTTTCACATGTCCTCACCAGCTGCCTCTCGCTCTTCCACAGCACGACTTTTCACTGGAAAGGAAAGTGCTGTACTGGGTGGAGGTGGCCTCTCAGCAGCAAACGTCCCGCCATCGAGTCACCTCCGAAGTCGTCCCCACGGCTCCCCCGTGCTGGCTGCTGCTGGTGGACCCTGCCGACAGCTACGGGGGGCGGGGTCGGGATGGGGCGGTGCGGCGCTCCATCAGCCTGAGCGCTGCCGACAGCTCCTACGGGCACACCAAGGGCAGGGCGGCCCTGTCCGACACCGAGAGTGAGACCTGGCACTCAGAGGAGGGTGAGTACTCAGATGATGAGTACTCCTCAACCTCTTGGGAAGAGAATGACAAGGATGAAACGCTCCTCTCCAGGAGGAGAAGCTCTGGGAGAAGTGTGTCTTCACGCTCCAGCTTTTACCAGACCCGACCAAAGACATCGCCCGGCTTGCTGGAGCCCTCGCCAGAGAACAATGTCCACAGCCCAGCCAGCCCAGACCCCAGCAAGCAGAGAAGATCCATGGTGATATTTAACAACATGAAGAATGAGCTGGAAGCTGCCAGGAGGAAGCTGGCTGCTTTGGTGCCTCCTTTGAACAGAGCTTCCACAGGGAGCAGGGTGATCCCTGTGCCACGGCTGCTCCCGCAGTGTCCTGGCACCAACGGCAGCGTCAAGTACGGGCCAGATCCGGACGTGTCCCAGCAGGGGACCGCTGTGCCTACTCCTCCAGCCACAGCCGTGCCGATCCCTCCCATCAAGCAGCACAAGCCCACGGTACCGGTGAGCACTCCCTTTGGTTTGTTCATTGCTGAGAGAGGAGGGAGGTGGAGGGCATCGAATTGGTCTCATTTGGTGGGGTCTGGCCAGCAAAAAGGAATGGAAATAGGGCTTTAGAAACACTGGACCCATGAGGAATTGCTTAAGTTTTCATAAGAAGTGAAGAAAGGGTTTGATTTTTTCGCTGAGATTGAAAGAAGCTTCCTGGGTGCACGTTTACTTGCGCTGTCCAAAATATCCGTGCTTTCCCCAAGCAGGGTCTAATCTGATTTTCAATTGAAACGCTAAGAAAAGAGTGAAATATGGGGGGTTTGTCCTCTTTTTGCTGTGTTATCCCATTCCAACAGATATAAGTGAGGTTTATAGTCAAATGTCCCCTTACAGTCATTTTGTCTTTTCTAGGAAACTTTGGACTTTGTAGTCCTTCTAGAGATACAGATCATTTAGTGATAGAGACAGTGATGTAAAAGGACGGAGTAATAATACTCTGTCACCTTAAATCTGAATTGCACCCTGCTTTTAAGAAATTGCATCTAATCCACCTACTTGAGAGAGATTTAGGAGATGAATTACTGAAAACCTGCAATAAAACCATCAGACACATGAATGACCAGGTTATTTATATGCAGTTGCATTTGACATGAAGTAATTAAGGAAAGATTAAATGCCCACATGTGTTTGTACAACATGGATCCTGAGCACCCTTCTCTGACCTGTATCTATAGCTGAGCCTGGATTTCATTAAGTCCAGTCTCATTTGATGCCCATTTTATGTTCCTTGTATGGGAATTTTCCTCTTCTGGAGAGAGCAAGGTAACCACCAGCATTCAGAAGCGTTGCCTCAGCCTGGGTTGTTTCACCTCATTCCATGACCCAGATCAATATGACCATCAGTTTTTTCCCTTGCAGTCCCTCAGCCCCTACACTTGCCTCCCCCCTGACTCCACTCCTGGACGACCTCTGAGCTGCCACAGATCCCAGCCAGATTCCTCAGCTGACCTGCTCTCTGCCCTGAGCCAAGAGGAGAGAGACCTCATCGAGCCTGTCATAGCCCTGGGCTACCCCACCCACAAAGCCATCCTCACCCTCCAGAAGACAGGAAGGCAAAGCTTAAGTCAGGTTGGTAGAGCTGGCACAACACTGAAAAACTTTTGGTAAAGGAAAACTTGACTTTCATGGAGAAGGGAATGGCTGTCTTCTTTGGGGTGGATTTTTGATGGCCTTGGCTTTCCAGTTTGGTGTCAGACCACAGCTGACAGGGTTTTCCATGAGATTACTCTTGCTGTAATGAAACAGCAATAAGTTGCCCTCAGCTTTTCAGCACATAATGACAGCTGGTTTTGTTATCTGTTCAATCTGTTGTGTGAAGCATCATGTCCTTCTGAGGTACAAATTTTGGCCCCATATATGGAAACTTTTTGCACATCATTTTTCCCAGCAGTTGGATTCATGTGATTATTGCCATGGCTCATCCTGTCAGAGTGGGACTGTAGGAATACCTTGGAGATTTGGTTGGGCTTGCTCCAAAACACAACTTCCCTATGCTGGAGCAAGCAGGGAATCCATGCAAGCACTGCAGTGGGGTCCCAGAGCTCTTTTCCAAAGGAACCCTCTATAATGACCTGGAATTTATTGAAAATACTTCACATGCAGCCTCTTCCTACCCCTGGTATGTGCGTACATCTCTGCCTGCTGTGCTGCATCCTCATTCCCAAACTGCTTATCCAGATGAATGTCACAATGGTCCAGGTGGGCTCAGAGCATCCATGATATGAGGGAGGCTGCTGGCTCTGACTCCCTTGGCAAACTTGGGGCTGGACCTGCCCATCCCAGCAGAGGATTTTAGGGCTAAATTATCCAAGTAGCTCTCGGAGAGAGAGAAGGGGCTAAATCACAGTTGAGCAAGAGGGGTGTCCATGGGGCTGTCAAGCCAGGGAGCAGGAGCAGATTCTGGCAGGGCATGAGCAGGAACAGCACCAAGAAATTACAGCCAGCTGCCAGTCTCCTTCCCATTCCCCTGGGAGCTGCCTCTGCTGCATGGGCCAGCTCTCACTCGCCTGGTTGGCGCATGGAGCTGCTCTGTGGCTGAGTCATCCTGCAGCTTCCGGCTCCCTCCTTACTCACCCTGACTGGACCAGCTTCCCAGAGCTCGCTGGAATTTCGGGCGAGCTGAGGTGGGAAGGGAAGCTTTGTGTCTTCAATCCATAGAGGTTTCATCTAGGCGCAAAGAGATGGGCAGTGTTGCTTCATAGAGCCATGCGAGGGTGTCTTGTAGCAGCTGTTGGCTTCAAAATGAAGAAACAGTGCATCTTATTAAGGATGGAAATGGGTACAGCCTGCTCCCTTCTGTATAAACACCAGGACTCCCATTCCCTTGGAGAAAAGATTACTGCACCAAAAGACAAAGTCTGCCTTCTATCCCATGCCTTCTTCACCAGCAGTTCCTGTCTTTCCCATTTATGCCCAATGCAGCCAAGATAAAGCCTGACCCTTCGTGCATCTTTTACAAGTACCAAACTACCAGATTAGTCTAAATCTTCCTGGAAAATATGTTCCAGCTGAAGTTACAAAGATGACCTGTGGGTGCTCTTTATTGCTTGCTGGTGATATGTGAGGTTTCAATGTGTGACAATGACGGCTTCAGCTGTGAGGATTGATTCAAGTACCAGACGGTAGCCTAATTTTGATGGAAGGACTTCTCTGAAAGGCTGAAGCAGGATTAGTTGCCCCAGAGTGCCAGAGGTTCATCATGTAGGATGTCATGGCCAAAAAGGCACCATTGCATTTGGAGCAGTGATCACTGATCAATTCAAAATGCATCGTTGATCCATGGAGCCCTCAATGTACATGTGAGCTGAGACATGACAAAGGCTGCAGCTGGTCAGTGTTAAAAAAACTCTTTTTGTTTAGTCTTGAGGATATATATATATANAAGGCATTGATTTCATGCTGGGCTTGACCAGGCTCCCAGGACTGTCTGTGTTATTCTGTGGATGAGTGGCTGTTCTGCCACAACAGGGGAAGAAAATACAGCACTGATCTGGGGTTGTCATTAGACTGGTAACAAGGGAAATAACATGAGATGAGGAATGCCGATGGCCAGTGACTGTCTCCTTTCTGAGTCACTGGGCTCCTTAAGGCTGACATTTCTGAAAATCCCTACTCGACTGTTCAGCCAAAACAGATCAACTCAATGTTTGAGAGACTTTGTTGTCTTTTCATATGTTTTATGGCCTTTCACTGAGTCCTTCTCCTTGCCTGTGGCAGTGCTGGGGAGGGTGGAGGTCTGTGCCCTGGTGGATCTGGGGAGAGATGAATCAGCTTCTCCTTGGATGAAGAAGCTCTGGAGAGACCTGTGGGACGTTTTTATTCCCCCTGTTATTGTATAGCTCATTTATTATTGCCTGTCCCATATGTTTTTGGACAGTGAGTGATTCTCGCGGTATTTAAAAGATGCTGCTGGGAATTGTGCTGTCAGCACTCCAAGAACAACAAGGAAAGCCAAAAATAACTGTTTACTTTCAGTAATGACAGCACACAGGTCTCCCCTGGGGTGGGTTTTGCACTCAGACCCTGGAGCAAACCCAGGGGTGCCTGAACCCCGGCGCATCAAAGGGATGCGGGGTCAGCTGAGCGAAGTCATCCCACCGGGACAGGCTCCGCCTCACCCTGCAGCCTGGAGGCCACCACTCTGCATCTCAGATGTTCACATGTTTGGTTTGCTCCTTGTCCTCCCTCCACCCATTCCCGCCCTGGCAGGGTGAAGAAGGACCAAGATGTTGTTCCCACTGGGAATCCTGCAGACAGACAGACCACCTGGCTGAGCATTAGATGGGAACTGGCAAGCTGGTGGTGGCTCATGTTCCCCCATCGTGTGTCCCTGAGAAGTGGCAAGGGGACTCCTGACTGGCCTTGCTCCCCATGTCTGCAAGGGTGGATGTCTCAGTTTGAGACAAGTTAGGAGGAAATTAATTAGCACTGGATTAACCTGACTGTCTTCCTCTGCAGTTCCTGAGCTACCTGGGTGCCTGTGACCGGCTGCTGAAGCAGGGCTATGAGGAAGGACAGGTGGAGGAAGCCATGGAAATGTTCCAGTACTCAGAGAAAAAGGTCAGAACGTGATGGCACAGGTCAACCCCTTGTGCTATGTCCTGCAGGCTCTCTTTTTCAGTGGGCTGCACGCTTCCCTCTGCCTCCACAGGCCCTCCTACAGCCTCATGGAGGGTCAGACCTCAAGGGCAGTGTCACCATAAGGACCCCTGGGGGAGGACACCTGCTCCGTCACTTTTCTCTGCCCTTCCTCTCACCCTGTTGTGCAGCACAATGCTCACTCAGCCCCTGCACAGGGAATCCCCTGTCCTAAGCCCACCAGCACTCATGCTCTCTCCTGCCCTGCCAGCTGTCCCTTCTACCTCCAGGGAGGAGAACCATGGAGAGCTGGGCATTTGTCTCCATGACCAGTCTCCCCCTGAGGGTCATGCAGAGCCTGGGGAGGTAGAACTGCGTGAAATCCAGGCTGGCAGTGTTTGCTGGGATGCCGATGCCTGTACGGATGCCTGTAGGATTGCTGTGGCACTGCTCCTTAGGGCAGTGGCAGTGGGAGGGTCTCCATGTCAGGGAAGGGTTTATTTATTAAGGACACAGCTCTGGGTGATGTTGTGGTGCTAGGGCCCAGCCTGAGCAAGGGGAGGAGCAGGACAAATGAGTTCCAGCTGTGCTCACTGCCATTCCCTGCTCTCTTCATAATGCAGGCAAACACTGCATGGAATTGATACAATTGTTATAAGGAATAGTGAAGCTAGAGGCTGACTTTATTAAATATTTCTTATTTAGGAAGTTTCAATGCTACCAGGGATATGTGTGCCCTCAATCTGCTGTCATAGTATTACAACCCAGCCTGATCTTCTGGCTGCAGCCTTGTCCCATAGCACTGCTTCTGCTGCAACCTCATGATCCATCCATCCATGGTAACATCATTCCTCTCTCCTCCTTCTTCCTCCAGGCAGCTGAATTCTTGCATCTGTTGGCTCAGTTTAATGACATGGGCTTCCAGCAAAATGAAATCAAAGAAGTTCTTTTGCTTTGTGGGAATCAGAGGGAGAGGGCATTAGAAGAGCTCGTCATGAAAACCTACTGAGCAGCATCCTGGAGCAGTCACAGCTTTCCCTCTCCACACCAGATCAGAAGCACTCAGGTGATTCTGCTGCTCCATCCCCACCCCTGGAAGCACCAGACACAGACCTTCACAGCTGTGCTTTGGTGTCTCATTTTATGGACATCCATCATAAGTGTTTGTCAGGCACCGACTGCTTAGCAGGAATGTTTTTCTCCTCACCCACACATCCCCACCCCGGATCATCTCAGCTGTTCAGATTAGATGAAAGAAGATCCAAACCGCCTTCGGCTTAGATTTTTGCAAAACCCAAACCAAACCAGTGTTCTCCCCCCACCCGGGGTGATGGGTGTCATGTTTTCATCTACAATCAAATGGGGATTCTTAAGAGATTATATAAATCAACAGAAAAAATTGTTTTCCTAAAATCTGAAGGCTCCTGCAGGAACATGTGTTGGTCCTGGCTTGGGGAGAGTCTCAGCTGACTTAGTCATAGTTGAATATTGTAATTGAAATCCACTTTGATCACATTAGCTTCTCTTTTTAAACCAGAAATGTGAGGAAGATACACAGTTCCATGGGGGTAAAGAAAGAAAACAAACTGCCCTTGCCCTGAAATACATGAGATTTATCCAGTGCAATGAAAAATGGTGGAGGCAAAGGTTTGCCCTCAGGCAACTTCATGAAAACAGAACAGAGAAATGGGGAACTGCTCACTGCCCTCATGATCTGCCCAAATCAGGAAAATTCAGGGGATGCTTCCCTAAACTGTGAAGACAGTGGCTCCAAGTGAAGTTAAGTGTGAATGTCAGCATCAGGAACATCTAGATGCCCAAGGGAATTTCTGTATGTAATTGAAGGACAGAGAATGGGAGATTCAGATCACTGTACAGGATGTGTGTCTTGGCTTGGCAGTGGAACAGTGGACAGTGTTTTCACATGAAGTATGTTATTTTCCTGTGAATTAGACACAGATGTAATTTCTTTGAGTAAAGATGCTTGAGGGGGTTCTTCTGCAACATGTTTGTCTTCTTCTGTCAGGATGCCAACTGGCACAACACAGCAGAGAAAATCCTTAGTTGTATTAATACCATTTTTCCATTGTACCCTTCCAAACAATCTCCCAGCGCAATGTGCTGCCATCAAGGTAAAACACTGTCCCTTCTCCCTGGATCTCCAGGTGGGTGCCAGGCAACAACAGGAAGTTACAGCTCTCCATGGCTGCCTTCATTCTTGCCTGGATGCAACAAGGAAACTTGGCATCCAGGTTTTGGGGGAGGTGACCCATCCATCCCCAACGATGCTTTATTCCTGCTCTTCTTTAAAGGCATTGAAATGGAAAATGTGGCACCTTGTATGTCCTAGGGAGATAATCCTGAGGAGCTCACAGGCTCTTCTTGGAACTCCCAGCCCTGTTTTTCCTTCTGCTTTCCCTTGGTTATACAAGCTTTTATTTTTGATACAGCCCTTATAAGGCAAGTCCATCCACAGGCAGCTTTTCTTTACATTCCCCCTTGCCAAGATGATGTCACCTTAAAAACGAGACTTGCAAAAGGTTAAACTGTGATTAGGCAGATCGCGTTGCCTCCAACTGTGATCTTTGGCGGAGCAAACACCGTGAGGATGGAAAGGGGAAGATAAGGGTGCTGTGCTGGTGCCAGTGGTGCTGAATTCTGGTGGAGCAAAGCACACTGGCAGCCAACTCACTGTGCGAAGGCTGAGCAGCTTCTCACCCTCCTTAGTGGTTTGCTTGGTCCTGGATCATCATTTCTTGCAGAGGTAAGAAATGTATCTTTTTTCGTCCCTTTGCACCTAAAATTATCTTGTGTTATGTTCTGGATCACAGTCTGGATTGACGGATGCAACAAATGGCTCTTGGGAGCATCCCTGCCAAGACTCACACTTTTCCTCAAGTGCTACACTTAAAACCTTTTGCATTGTGTTGACAAATATCTCTGTAAACCCCTGAACTGTCAAAAAGCAGCATGTGGAGGTGAGGAGGAGGTTGTATCACTTGCTGTTGGAGCTGGAGGGAAGGGGTGAGCCTGCCAAGTTCCGTGGTCCAGGGTTGGCCACAGGAGCCCAACATAAATATTTTAGTAACAGAATTATTTTAACTTTATTTTAATGGATGTTTAAGCTGTTTGTTCAACTTAAAATTGTTTTAAAGCAATGTGTTTCCATGTGCTGCTCTCAGGAGAAGACAACGTGAAATGTTAAGTGGCTTTGTCTGGGAAGGGGACAATTATTTGATTTGATGGGTTCCTGCAAGAGTCCACCTGGGGACTGCAATACTGCTCAGTTCACAATGCCCACAGTGCAGAGCTGGGACAGGTCCATCGGTGTCCCCTGTGCCACCACCAGACCTGCAGCTCCACCGGCAGCAGTCCCCTCATGGGTGACATCGGGGTGGTGGCCTGGCCCAGTGGCAGAGAGCAAACGGGGACAAGGTGCATCCAGTGGTTTTCCATCTGGTGGTGGGTGCAAGCTGGGGTTTTCTGGTTTGTTTTGGTTTGCGGTTGCATTGAGTGGGTTTATTCTCAAATGCGGGAACTGTTTTGAAAAGGCTGAGAACTTGGCGAGGATCAGCAGCGGAGGTATTTGAGGCATCCTGGCTGGTATTCCCTTCTGCTCCCTCCCAGCCTGGACAGCATGGGCAGCCCAAAGCCTGCCCCATGGGTGGGAGACCAGCTCAGCCAGAGTCTGGGTTTGCTTCTGCCCTGGTCCATGTGTCACAAAGGGGAGCTCTGTGCTCCCCAGCCATCCCCAGCTGTAAACCCTCAACACCAGATGGTGGTATCTAATGGGAACAGCTCCTCTGACTGTGGAGCTCAGCAAGCCTGGTATCACCATGTAATGGTGCCACTCCCTCCCCCTCCTGCCCTTTTGGCACCCTCTGTACTTTCAAGTTTTGCCATGTCCTCAAAAGACCCTGACTTGGCTAAAGCAAGGCTCTAGTGAGAGCCAGCACTTGCCACCCTGTTGGGTCTGTACTGGGGTTTGGGGGGGCTGGATGGTATGGATGGCTCCCAGGTCCCAGAAAACCCTTGGCACATTAAACACCTGATGACCAAGAGCTGCTTTCCTTCACTCCCCATCTCTGCTCCTCCTCCCAGGACCCCGCTGCAGCCACGGAGAATTCCCAGGGGAGCACGGGGCTGTGTGGGAACCGCACTCCCACGGATGGCTCTGAAACTGAGCTGCAGCTGAAAAAGCATTCAGGGGCACAAGTGAGTCCTAACACAGATCCCTGTTAGGTGGTATTTTCCTTCAGAAGCATGGGGGGAAAAAAACCCAAACCCAAGAGTAATGAAAAACACAGTAATGAGAAGCTTTTCTATAGCTTTCCTTTTAATTCTGGCATGTAATGAATGATTTCCCATCGAGGCAAAGAGGAGGTGGAATGCTGCACACCCTCAGAGTGCAGTCAGAATAAATAAATCCTGTTTGCACCTCTGTGGTATCTGTCCTCTGCAGAAGCCACAATGTTCTGCACATGGCTGACTTGTGAGCTCATGGCTGACGGGACTTTCTGCCTGTGCAGGGCAGGGGCAGACAGCAGCTGCCCTTTCCCTCTGGCAGGGTCTAATGTCACCTTCAAGGTCCAACACAATGCATCCCTGGTCCTGAGTATGGCTCTGTGGAGGAGAAGAGGAGCCCAGGGGAGCAGTGAGTGCAGAGCTGAGGCCATGTGCAGGGAGAACATCCTGACATGGGATGGGGGACCAACTACGTTGCGATGTCATGGTCACGTCTGGGCAGCCGCAGGAGGAAGGTCTGCAGGGAGCCGCTGCGGGGGAAACCTGCCCGCTCCTTCTTCTTTTTCCAGGTCTCCTCTTCCACAGAGTAGAGGAGTGTCAGCATCTTGTTGACGGTGTAGATGGTGTCACCCCTGACGATGGCAGTGAAGAGAGCTCCCTTGCTGTTCATGAACTGCCCGGGCAGGGCGCTCCACTGCTGCGACGTCAGGTTGAAGCAGTCGATGACACAACGCAGGAAGTCGTCATAGGGGCCATTGCGCATGACGTAGAGGTTGTCACGATGGGCCACCATGCAGTGCCCATAGCTCTGGTGCCGCTTGAGCTCAGTGACAGGAAGCCACATGTCTTGCTGGGTCTCGTACTTGTAGATGATGGTGGTGTCCAGTGGCTGCCACAAGCAAACAAAGATCTGCCCCAAGGCTTGGGCACAGGGCGCTGCCGTGCTCGGCTGTGGCAGGTCAGAGACGAAGGTCCAGGTGCTGGAGGCCAGGTCGTACCTCTCCACAGACTTGAGCGAGATCTTCTCATACTCGCCGCCGATGGCATAGAGGTAGCCCTCGTGGCCCACCAGCCTGACGTCATAGCGCAGCTGGTGAGGGCTGGGGAACTCGCTCCAGGCATTGGCATCAGCATCGTAGCAGAAGCTGCTCTCCACCACCTGCTTGTTGGCCCCATAGACGCCACCCACGATGTAGATCTTATTATCCATGGTTGCCATGCCGGCTAGGAATGTGCTGGCACTCAGCGGGAGGCAGGAGAGGGTCCTCCATGTGTTGGTCTCCTCATCCAGGTAGCAAATGGTCCTGGAGAGGTCCTCCAAGAACTCATAGGTGGGCGTGTGGGCTCCCACTGCCACAAAGGTGCTGGGTAGGAGGGCTTCCACATAGGCCAGCAGGTCATCAGGAAGGCAGTCCAGGTACTCCTCCAGCTCAGCATAGCTGTCCCTGATGTAGAGTGCGGCACAGTGGAAGAGATCCAGGAGGCCGAATATGGCAGCGGCTTGGTACAGCAGGATGCAGTTGTCAGAGTTGATGGAGTGGATCAAGTACTTGGCCAGGGGCTTCACCTGCAGGAAGGCAGCACATTCCACTGCCTGGAAGGTCTCCTCACTGCCAAGGATGGGTCTCTCACCTGCCAGCACCCGCAGCATGGCGAGGAACCCAGCTGCACTCAGCTCCCCCAGCCCGATCTCCTCCTGCGTGCTCTCCCTCATGCCCGAGCGGAAGAGGGCACGGAAGTACTCACTGCTCTCCACCAGCAAGGTCTTCTCCACCGAGAACCACTGCTCCTCCACCCGGATACGCACGCGCTCCGGGGGCCCTGCCTGGGAACCTTCCTCCTCTGGGGTCATCCTCACCCAGGACCTCAGCAGCTCTCAGGGGTGGGGGAACACCTGATGCCCCTCTGTGCCGTGCCCCTGCACAGCCCCCTCCGGCCTTCTCCACCTTTTGATGCCTTTGCTGCACTGCCTGGAGGCCTTGTAATATAAATACCTTGGGCTAAAGATAGCTGAGCTCGTGACTGGGGCCCTTCAAAGGCATCCGCCAGGCTCAGCTGCCCACCCAAACTCAGGCAGGGTTCCAGTGTCACCAGCCAGCGCTGGGCACGGCAGAGGTGCCTGGATCATCCCATGGAGTATACCCAGCCACTCAGGAGAAACCAGCTTTTGCTCTCTCTGCTCTCAGGCATCCTCCTTGTGATGCCCTAAAGGAATAGTCCCCAGCCTAGGGAGGGCAACATACTTGCATGGCTGGGAAGATCGTATGGCCACACTATTTTTTTTCCCCTTACAGCCCAGGGAAGTAAACAACATCAGCAAATCTTTTTGCCACCCAGCTTGGCCGTGGGAAAGGGGCTTGGCTGTTCCTCAAGTGTCACCATGGGCAGGGAGAGACCTTCCTTTGCGACCCTCCCCAGGGCAGAAGCATCTGCAACATCCATCCCAGCAGCAAGGAGCTGTAAGCCAGCCTGTCCTTTACCTGGGGATCTCATGGTGAGAAAAAAGGTGTGCAGCAACCTCTTCTCACCAAAAAGCCTCCCCTTTGGCCTCAGGGCTTGACCAGCTCCCCATAATACCTGGCTGTGGGAAGAGATAAACCCCTGTTTACTGACACAGAGGCTGATAGTGAGGAAAAGTGTTATTTGGGTCACATCACTTGTTTGTGTATTAATCACAGCTTTTTCTGGCTAGAAATCCCATTTCAGCTCCACCGTGGAGTGCCAAGGAAGGCTGACAACAGGGCTCACTTGGGGGGCTCCTTTCTGGATCTCCCCATCATTACCCATGATTAGTTTGCAGCTGGTGTTTTGTTTTGGTGAATAATTTAACCTAAGCAGCCCATCCTGTTGAAGGTCTATTTTTTACTCCCTCCTTTGCCCCCTCATCCCAGCAGCTGGAAACTTTCAGTGCAGTGCACGATGGCAAAGCTCTCATGGCCCCACCAGGTTCCCCCAAAAATCTGAGTTTAGGGGAAATGGGAGAGTTTTGCACTTGCACCACTGTCATTGATCCTCATGGATACCCAGCTTAAAATACCATGTTAAATACCAATTGCTTTTAAGCACCTTAGACCTATGTCCAAAGGGGGTCTGGGGTAAAGGGTCCTCAGAGGGGCTTTGCTTTCCACAGGGGAGTTATCCCTGTGATCCCCATCCTCCCCATCCCTGGGGCTTGCAGGGACTTCCACACTCCCAGACTATTTTGGGAGGGTTTAAAAATATCCTGCCTGTATTAACGGGCAATATTCCCAAGGGCGCAGCAGCCCCGCACGGCCACGGAGCAGCGTTCGCCCCCAGCCTCGGCTGTGGCCCCCCCGCAGTCCCTCGGGGCCGGCCCAGGGGCCGTATCCTGTGGTCCCGGGCATTGAGCCCTATCCCAAATGGCTGAGATCGCCATGACGACGCTGACTTCAGCCTCCGCCACCTACTCAGGCTCAGAGCCACTGGGTGCTGGCTGATGGATTGGTGCGGGCACTGGTGAGTACTCCCCGGGTTCCCTTTTTCTCTTGGGACCGAGTCTTTTAGGTGGGAAAGGGGTATTTTTCTCCCTCGAAAGCCTGTGCCGGCAGCAGGAGGTGTCTGTGCTTAATTGCATGCGAAGAAGCGGGGCAGGTGGCGCGCAGGGTGGCTGGCCAGGCAGCTCCGGGTGCTGTTCCTGCCTGCCGGAGGTGTGATGAGTGCGCCGGCCTCAGCCACGGCAGAGGGACCAGGCTCGGGCTTTCTGGGGACACGGAGAGGAGCTGAGGGCTCAAGAAGGTGCCGGGACATGGCGAGGTGGCCACCAAGCCGAGGCACAGCAGATTTCGGGCCCGGGGGTCCCTGCCCGAAGCCGGGGGAGCTCGAGGTGCCGGCGGATGCCCTGCCGGGGGGACCGTCCTCGGGGTGGCCGGGGCAGCGTGTCCAGCCCCGCGGCGTGGCAGCCTTCCTTACAAGGAGTTTGGCTGGAGCCCGAGCAGCGGGAGCCGCGCTCGCCTCCGCCTGCCTCATTCATCGCAGCCCCGGCCGTGCAGGGGCCGCTGCTCCCCCGGCCCCGCGCTTACGGAGAACGGCGCGTTCCCTCTGGCTGCGGGTTTAAAGGTGGGAGGCTGCGTTTCTCTTCTCTTTCTGGGATGTGATGGGTGGGCAGAGTGCTGGAGGGTCCTTCTCTTTGGGTGGGGTGCTGGCCGCTACTGTGGGATGAGGATGCCAGCCAGCCTGGCTCTAGGATGCGGATGGAAGAGAGGGGATCTCCCACCCTGGTGCTGCTGAGCCCTTCTCTCCCCCAGGCTGTGGCACCCACGAGCCAGGCACTGAGAAGGTCCCAGTCCGGCAGAGCAGCGGGTGCTCCATGTCCCCCCGCTCTCTCCCGCAGGACTGAGGATGTCCTCGATGTTCGGCAAACCCCGAGCCAGCGTCGAGCGGCCGCCCCAGAGTCCCCTCCCCGAATGCAACGTGGCCATCCTGGGGTGCAGAGGGGCCGGCAAGTCAGGTGAGACGGGAACCCGCAGCCACGGGCAGGGCAGGGCACAGGGGAGCTGCCGGGTGCCCTGAGGGGACACTTGCCTCACCTGCCTCTTTCACCTCCTGCAGCTCTGACCGTGAAGTTTCTGACGAAGAGGTTCATCAGTGAATATGATCCCAACTTGGGTAAGATGCGTTCCCGTCCCATGGAGCATCCTTCCCGTCTCCCGCGTTTCCCATTAATGTGGCATATAAGGGGGAAAAAAACCCAACCCACACAAAATGATATAAAAAACAAGAAGGGCTGGATTTGACCCAAAACTGTGAAAACAGGTGAAAGCAGTGCCCTCTCAGGGGGCACATCCCTCACGGAATGATGGCTTCTCACATTGCTCCCAAAAAACTAGAAGCTGGATTTTGGGGCTCTTTGAGGAGCATTTCATGTCTGTTCGGCAGGGGAAAAGGCTGAGGGAATGAAGACGGGTGCACAGCAGGCGACCCTGGGGCTGAGTTTTGCAGTGAGCAGTTCTGGGCATTTTTTTTCCACTCATTTGAGTAATTAATAACTGTTTTCCTAGGCCTGACTCCAGGCTGTGGGGAAGAACCATAAATGATTTATCGGGGACATTAGGGAGATATGGACCTTGTCCAGGAACCAACTTCAGCCCCTAATAATTCAGTGACTCTTAGAAAGAAGGATAAATCCTTTCTTCCTCAGATATTTTTGGGAATGTGGTTTCATCTTCCCACGTCAAAACCTTTCCGAAACACATCCGTTAAAAGCTGGCCCAAAGAAAGCATCCTTCTCCTGGGGGAATGGCTCAACGGCTCTCCCTGCTTGCCCTCCTTCCAAAAGCAAGGACTGCTCCTCTTGCTTGATTTATTGGGAAACAGTCCCATGTCAAGCCCCCAGCTCACTTTATCTCACCAGGCTGTGGCTTTTAGATAAATCCCTGGGTGCAGCGATTGTTGTGCCAAGCTCCTTCCCCTCCCTCCTTCTGCCGTGGGAGCCCACGCTTGCAGCACGTGAGGAGAAATAAGCACTCCTAGCCAGGCTTGCCCAGCAACATCACCACCAGTCCCCCAAAATAATGTTGTCTCAGGAAGGAGTAAGGTGGGAGGCATTGGTGGAGGATGCTCCTCATGAGGATTGAAATTTTTCCATGGTGTCCCAAGCATCCTGGGTTTTGCTTGACTTTGAAGAAGACAGGATGTGCCAGTCCATCCTCACAACCTTCTTCTTGCAGAGGACACCTACTCCTCAGAGGAGCTGGTGGACCAGCAGCCTGTGCTGTTGAAGGTGATGGACACTGCTGACCAGGTAAGGCACTAGGGGGTGATGACCACGGCTGGACCACGACCGGACAACAGCTCAGTCACTCCTCTCACCCCCAGGATGGCCCCGGGAACTGCGAGCGCTACCTGTGCTGGGCCAGCGCCTTCCTTGTTGTCTACAGCATCGACGACAGGAGGAGCTTTGAGGGCTGCCAGCGCTACCTCGAGGTGCTGGCCCTGCACGCACGGGGCTGCCAGCGCCGCTGGCCCGTGCTCCTGCTGGGAAACAAGCTGGACATGGAGCAGTACAGGTACCGGGCACGCGGTAAGGCTGCCTGTTCCCCGTGGGACAGAGCTCACAGATCCCCATCCCTCCAGCTGGGATGCAAAACTCGCATCTGATTTCTTTACGGGTATTTCCACCCCCATTAGTATTTGCAGCATCCTCCCACATCTCCGAAGGTTCTGCTCTCCTGCCCGAGGGCTGATGTGTTTATTTTGAGTCCATTGGTATTTTCAATGGGATGTTTTTTGGCTGAGTGCTGAGGCAGCGTCACCATCCCTGGCAGGGCTTGAGCCAGAGGAGCCCCTCTGGACGTGCCCTTCCTTTCCCTGGAGCCCTCTAGTTCCAGCCCCACTGCCAGGACTGGATGTGCCCAATATGTTTTTCTGGCCTTTTGTGCTGCTCTGTGGTCCCATGGGTCCCTGAGTCACGTGCATTGCTGGAACCCCCGTGCTCCCAGGATAGAGGTGTCCCACTCCTCACAGCAAGGACCTGCCCCATCTCCTCCTCCCAGCTTCCCAGTGCAGTCATCACACCCAGCCCCGGGTCCCTGGAACACATCCCTGACAGGGAAAGCTGCATGATGCCCCAGGGACACAAGAGACCATTACTCTGGGATTTTGGGAAAGGCAAAACTCTTTTGGATTCACGTACCAGCTTGTCCCATGGCAGGGATGGGCAGGTGCTACCTCACTGCTCTTTGGGAAGGAGGCGTGGGATGCAGGATCTGTTGCCTGCACCCTTTTCGGGTGGCTGCCACCCGAAAGCCACCAAGGGATCCTGCAGCCATCCCCTCCCCTCTCGCCAGGCAGGTGCCCTCAGCAGAAGGGATGTCCCTCGCCAGCAGGTTCGGGTGTCTCTTCCATGAGGTGTCGGCATGCCAGGACTTCGCCCGGGTGCAGCACGTCTTCCACGAGGCCGTGCGGGAAGTGCGGCGTCAGGTGGAGTGGAACCAGCCCCTGCGGCCACTCTTCATCTCCGAGGAGCGGCCCTGCCCGCCCGTGGCCACGCCCGTGGCCCTGCCCACTCACCACAGCCTGGCCACCTGCAGCTTCAACACCCTCTCCACCGTCAACTACAAGGAGATCCCCTCGGTGGCCCAGGCCAAGTTGGTCACCGTCAAGTCCTCGCGGGCTCAGAGCAAAAGGAAGGCTCCCACGCTCACTTTGCTGAAAGGCTTCAAGATATTTTAGGACACATCCCTGTGGGCTGCAGAGAGGGAGGAGAGACACCCTCATCCATCCCATCAGCTCCACAGGGGCTGAGACCTTTCATGATGGACTCACAGGCACTGCAGTAGGTGCTGGCAGATGGTGGCCCCAGTCTCTGTGCCGGGACAAAGCCAGAAGTGGCAACTTGGTGAGCAGGCAGAGTGCCAAGGGTGTGACATGGGCTGTGGCATCACTCTGCCTGCTCCTTCCCAGTGCTGCTACAGTGTTCACACCCTATCCTGCCACTGGCACCGGGGCCAGCTCAGTTTTCCATGAGGATGCAGCAGCTCCCAGAGGAGCCGGAGCTGTGGATACCAGGAGGCAAGGGAGGGCAAGGGCCATCACCACAGCCGCCAGCCAGCTTGGGCACATGGCACACAGCCACAGGAGTCCAGGAAGGGGGAATTAATCATTAATCCAGCATGGAGGCACCCGTCCCGTTTGACCCACAGGTCCCCAACTGAGCAATAAGTAGGAGAAATTTTTATTTTTTTAAAAATTCAGATAAAAAAGGTGCAGATACTGTTTCAGCTGCTTAAAGGCCTCAGGTGGCCTGAAACTGATACCCACACATCAAGCTAAGTCACACCAAAATTGCTGCTTTTTTAATCAACTTTTTACACTATAGCATCCCTTTCCAAAGGCTTTGCAAGGAGACGCTTTGCTGACGAGGACATGGTCTGAAAAGCCTTGGTTTAAAAGACTGATGTATTTCCAACAATGTTTCACGGCTTCTACGCGTGCCCAGTGAAGGACACAAAGGGAATCCTGGAGCAGACCAAGCTCTACCCGTGCCCAAGCCAGGGCCAAGGGCTGGGTGTTTGGTTTCAGGTGCTCTGTCAGGTTAAATGCTCTGCTTCTCCCTGGAGTTGCAGTTACTTTGCAAAGTAAAACATCCATGTGTATATTTGTACATATAGCCATATAAATATATATATATATGTGACCTTACTGAGAGAGATTCAATATGGCATTTTGATCAACCACTTTGGAAAGTATTTTAATAAAGAGGATTCTGAAAAGAATAAAAAATGCCTCAGCTTCAGTGGTGCTGTTTTCCTGATAGGAAGTGAGAGTGCTTTCCCTGGCTGACTGCAGGCCAAGCTTCCCACTTCCTTCCTGGCTCAGCTCCCACCAGTTTGCAGCACCTGAGGGAGGAGACGAAGCTGGCACTGGAGGGAAGGCTGGAAGCAGCCGACAGCAGTGGGGGAACACCATTCAGGCAGGAGCTGAGCCCAGGACCCCTCCTGAAGGTGCAACTCTGCTGCTTTCTTGTTTGACTCTTTTCTTTCCCCAGGCAAAACTGCATTTTTTAACTTGCATCCCTATGAACTGAGACATTCCAATACCTTCCTTAAGGCCTAAATGGGCTGACTTCAGCTGCCACTATACGGCCTCCTCAGACATCTCTGTGTACAGGGATGTGACAGTCCCATCCTTCCACTGGACCATCACGTCCCCTGGTCTCTGCTCCTGGGGCCCTGGCTCCTGCTTTTGCAGCTCAGCTGGGCTGTATTCCTGCACAGGCATCAGGGCTTGCTTGGCATCCAGGTCAGCCTGCTGTGTTGTTTGTGCTGCTTCTCCATTCATGAGGATCTTCCTTTTTCTGTAGGGAAGGCACAACAAGGACACACAGAGTGAAGCAGCAAGCCCACATCTGAGGGCACCTACCCCGGTGATGCTCACAGTTATCAATTTGCACCGTGTTCCTGGAAAGCGCCAGCTGCTTATGGGCAAACATCACCAGGTGAGCTATGCCAGGTAAGTGCTCTGAAGTGTTTGAGCACACACAGCTGTGGGATTCACACCTGGAGAGCACCCAGCTCCTGAGGCCAGGAGCAGCACACAGCCAGCCATCACTAGAGGGAGAGCGAGGCAGGCTCATAGCATTAGCTCTTCTCTCATCTGAACACTGCAGCTCTGACACAGAGCTAAGTTTTCACACTGCAGCAAACAGAGAGTTGCTCCTCAGCTGCGGGGTTGTGCAGCAACATGGGAGCTGTGTGGGAATGTGGATGGGGAAAGGTTGGGAGTCCTGCTCCAGAGCCCCTGTACTTAGGGGAGGGCACCTCACACTGCCGTTATCACCACTTCCCTCCCAGCAGCCGTGTTGGGCTGGACAGTGCTGTGCAGACCTTTACTAGATCCAGGGACCAGAGAAGGGAAGGGGCTTGTTCTAAGTGACACAAAGAGAGCAGGCATCAGGTAAGATTTTATAACAAAAAATGGTTCAAAGGGAGTTTGTCTTTGCTCTTCTCCCCACCACTCAGGGCTTGTCCTGCCCTGCCAAACCCTTGTGTCTGTTTGCTGGGAGGGTTTCAAGACACCACCACAAACCAAAAGATTCTCAGATTTTCCTGTCTCACCTGTTTCGCACAATGTTAATGGTCAGAAGAACAAGACCCAAAATCATGGTCGCCAGGGAAAGCGCAAGGACAGAGTAATTCCATGTTGAGGCTGAGGGAAAGCAGAGAGGCAGCGTTAGCAGGCACGGCACAGTGTGACCCACAGAGCCTGGCCAAGGGCTTCCTGAGGATACCCAGGATGCCCTGTCCTTGAGTTTTGTGGTTTTGAAGTTGATCCTCATGGCACTGACCTGCTGCTATGTCAATCTGCTCCCTCCACCCTGCCAAAATCACAAGAGACCTTTGCTCTCTTGGCTCTGCCTGGAAAGAGGCTGAACCCCAGAGAAACTATCTCAGCACAGCCGCCTGCCTGTTTTCACCTATGGCCTGCTTATTTCAGAGGTGAGACTGAGGGTTTGTGTGTCTGGGGTAAATCACCTCCTCAGGTAATGCCCTCAGGCATCTCTGTTAGGCAAGAAAGTTAACAGCCAAGGCCAGTGTCTGAGCCCAGAAACATCAATGGCACTTACGGTCTTCTCTGCGGAAGAACCAGAGCAGCTCCTCCAGCTGTTCCTGTTCCAAGCCCAGTGGAAGGGTGACGTTCCCTGTTGTGTGCTCAGCCACGTGTGTGCTGGCCAGGGTGGTCGGGAGGTGCCTGTGCTCTGCCTCAGCTGTGGTGGAGAGAGAGAGATGCAATGGTCACTCACTGCAGCCCTTCAGACTGGAAGTGACCTTCCCCTTTGCTCACAGGGTTGCCCAGAACATCTCTCCAAGCAGACAGAATGTAGCTCTGAGTGCACAGTCTGGTCTCATGCACTGAGAAGTGGAGAGTGTTTTTGGCTGCAGACCCCATTATGGTGAGGAAAATAGCCCCAAAGAAAGAAAGAAACTGTATTTCCAGAAAGTTAAGGTCCTTGCACATGTGACCTACTTCACCCAGACTATTGTCCTTTAAGCCAATACTCTACCTTGCAGCAGGAAAAATAGGATTATCCAGAAGAACTTCATATTTGTTTATGCAGGTGGGATGGATCACACTTTCACCAGTGTTTCTTCAGTGTGGAGACGCCTGCGAAAGACAGAGGAACTAAGGAGTTGAGACAGAAACTGATTCCCCTCCCTACTCCAGCTCTATTCAGAGAGGGGATCTCATGTACCTCGGCATCTGTTTCCTCCTGTGAACTGAGTCTGAGCTGCCAGGACAGGGTGCAGAAATCCCTGGAGCCACCACGGTGGCAGCAGAGGGGGTCTGGCACAGCCTCTGCTGCCTGGGGTTGGATCCTCGCCGAGGTGAAGCTGTACAGATGTGAGCTCAGCTGCTGTGAGCCAACCCCTCCCCAGCTAACTAAGCTTCCCTGCTGGCTCCCCTGCCATAATCCCTAGAGAATACATACTTTGCATGTGATTACCTATTGCCAGCCCATGAATGGCAGAATAAGGGTGTAGAGATGAGGAAGTGGAAGGCTGAGCTCCAAGAGGAGGCAAGGCTGGTTTGCCACTGAGGCTACAGCGTCTCCCATCCCTCAGGGAAACATAAAGTCCTCCCTGACCTTTAGTCCCTCATTTGTTAGTGGCATCAATCCAACTTTAATGGCTGCTTGTCCAAATAAGTTCTTCAGCCTCCTTCGAAGGGACCTGCCCTGAGCAGGGGTTCCTGGCTGTCCACTGTGAGTTGATGAGATGTTGAGGTGGCTCTCCCCAGCCCAGTGCTCGCTGGCCATCACCCACTGGCAGGTCAACCACACCACAACGCATGAAACCCTCAGACATTCTGTCCCCACAGGCCATTAATTATTTTATGGAGACTTTTATGATAGCCTCCTCATACTCTCAACTTTTACAGGCCTTTGCAGTGTCACCTGGTGCTGTCTGAAACTTGCTCACAAGCCTGTTCCACCGTGCCAGGCGTGTCAACAACGCTGTTGCTGACTCCTCAGGGAAGCATTTGTCCCATCGGTTATAGACCTAATGATTGCTACTATTTCCCCCCCATTCTCAATGTCTTCACAATTCAAAGTTCACTTTTGATAGCTAACCAGGCATGCAGGCTTGCTCCCTGCTGCCAGAAAACCACCTGCTAGCAATTCTTTGAGGAGGGGACTGTCAAGTATGTGGTCCACTTTGTATTTCAGAAAATATGGGTAAAGTAAAGCTGCTCCCTGCAGTTAGGTGTGCCAATTATCTTCCCGTCCAGGTAACCTTTAGCTTATTCACATGGATCACCCCTCACAAAGAAGGAAATAAAGTCTTGGTGCCAATGAAAATAAGTTACAAGTCAGCTACACCCTAATAAGAAGTGGCACTTGAATGTGTTAAATCTTGCTGTGCAAGGCTTCTGAGTAATCATTTGCTCGAACAGGAATATTTGACAAGCATATTGCTGATTTTCCCCTAAGGTGTTTCATAAGTTGTGGGCTACCTCCTGGTGTCTATGCACAGCAGGGATGCTGGAAAGCTGCTGGAAGTACTTCACTACTTCATCAAGTAGTGACCAGCTGCCAAATCTCCCCAGACATGGGAGGCCAGAACTTCGCAGGTAAAACACAGCAGCAGAATGGATATTTATTGTGCATTGACAGGATATTTAGGTAAAAGACTATAAGGGAAACTCCTGTTATTTTACAGATCTTTTACATCGAAATCTCACTAACAAAATTAGTTTCATTCACCAAAACTACAAAACAAAGTGTTCTCAGGTCAGTGTGTCCACTCCAGTGGAGTCTGAGCAGGATTCTGCCTAAATCACCACTTTCCCCAGTAAGGAAAGAGACTCCCAGAGTTGGGCTGGACATGCCCCGAGGAGTTTGGATCTTCCAACCTGGAAGAGATTGTTAAAGCCATCTCCTCCAGCCTCCCCCACATAGCTGCTCTGCCTTGCTGCCCAACATGGGCGAGCCCTGCTCCTTGAGACCAGATGGGAGAGCCTGGGGGATGTTCTTCACTTTTGCTCCCCTGCCTGCACATCTCAGCAGTGACTCTGGCTGCTGATGGACAGGGATGAGCCCTTAGATCCAGGTCTCTGCAACTCCAAGTGTGCTCTTTGGTCTCCTGTCCCTCTGAAGGCATCCAAGACCCTTCTGAGGTTGCTTCCCAGCTTGGGTACAACACAGGAAGCTCAAATGAGAGAGGGCTCATGCATTTGATGCTCATATGGAAGGAGGCAGAAAGAAGAAAGAGGCCACTACCTCTCAAGACACATTTTACCTGTGTTATTTTGAGTTTATATTGACACCTGAACATTTTTGTAATTTCTTTCTTTTTGCTAATGGGATTTTAACATCAAAAGCTGTAAATCTGTATGGTGTTGTGTATTTCAGGAACAAAGAGTCACTCACCAGTGCTGTTTCAAATCCTCCAGTGGATCTGTGGACTTCAGTAGCATTCAATGAAATCTCAAGAAATCACAGAAAAATGGTAAGTGACTGCTTTTTGCTCTGTGCATTGATCCCAGCACTTAAATGGTAAAATCCTTTCTCTAATGGAAGCCCTTGGAGATCTGAGACCTATCACATGCAGAAGGCAGAGCTGAGGGTTTGGTGCTCTAAAGGCTGGCACAATCCAGCAAAGGGGCTGTGCCATTTGGGAACATGGGAACACGCACGTCCCCTGCTGCACGTGGACTCTTTCCAGCCAGGGCACAGCACGTGGTACTGTGAAACCACCCTGTGCTTTCCATGGTGGTTTTTGTCAGCTCTGATGTTCACCATGGCACACCATGACACATTTTGCCCTCATTCTGCAAATGAGAAGTCTTTAGATACGTATTATACTGGTTTAAGTAAAGATGGGGAAAAATCTTTTGGAAAGACCACCAAGTACATCTTCTGTTAAGATGATAATGTCCCTCTGGGCTCTGTATTCAAAACTCACTGCATGATATGGGATAATGCATTCAGAACATCCCAGTATTTTTAAATTAGTCTCCTCTTGTCGTCCAGACTCTCTCTCTGGTTGTTATCTTATCTTAGCTGATAGCATTAAAATGGGTCAGTTATTCCAAATACAGTATTAAAGTGGGATGTCCTATCTTTGGGATTCATATAGGATATATATACAATGTCACATGATAAACATGCAAATGAATGGTATGGTTTATAAAGGTACATTGAGGTCTGAGTTCACAAGAAATTAAGGAACACAAGAAATTGTTTAGTATTTAAAATATTAAGACAAGAAGGCAGTCTGTGCTATTTTTAAACCTCTGTAAAGTAAAAAGCTTAAAAGCAAATCTCAGTTATAGTACACATTTTCCTTTGACTGTTTTTATATACAGGACTTATCCCAGCCTGCTTCTTACTTGCCGTTCAGCCAGTCTCTCCTAAAAAGGCTGCCTTCACTTAAAATTTCCAAGGATTCAAGCTTTCTAACTGGAATAAATAAATAAGCCGTTCTTTACAGATGGCTATAAATTAACCCAGCAGCCAGTGCAGCAGGAATGCCTGTTAATCCCCGCTAACTCACCAGAAACATGCAGTTCCCAGCAGGGAGGAAGCTACATTTCTTCTTTAAGCCCTGTCATCCGAAGACATCTCCTCCGAGCACCGTGGCAATACAAGGCTCCCCGTGCTCCTGCTCTGGGTATGCTACGAGCTGTGATTCATTCTGCTCCTGAGTCATGTGTGAAGGCCAGTCCAACAGGTGAGGTGCACTCCAGCCCCTGAAAAAACACACCTCTTTAGTGGGACCATTTACGGCATGAGGTGAATGACCTTTTGCCAAAGAATGAGCTGTAGCAACTTCCAGTTTATTTGCTCAAGTTATTGGCATAATCAGTATTAAAAGAGCATGCTGAGTAGAATGACACTCAGTAATAAGTTACCCTGCAGCTAAAATAAATGATAATGTTCACTCAGTCCTCATTGCATACAGGAAGCATGTCCTGATAAAGCAGATATTATCCTTTTTTTTTCTTTTTTTCAATGACTTGCCATTCCAAGGCTGTCAGACCATCTTACCAGAGCATGCAGGCAGAGCATGAAGCACATGTCAGAGATTTTGCCATCCCAGTTTCACAGACACTGGCAATGCCTGGCTAAGTCAATAGTCTGCTAAGAGGCTCTGCAGGCTGATGTGCTGCTTTTTGTGAGAGCCACACTGGGAAAGGAGGATTCCTCCTCCTTCCACCTGGGTCATGGATGGAGCTGCACACTGCAAAGCAAGAGAGATGCCTCTCAATGATAGGCTTGGAGCACACAGCTAGCTCTGGTTAGCTCCAGCTGAACTGCACATGGTGGGTGTAGTATCCTTATGTTTGTCCTGTGCTTGGTGTTCTTCAGCTTGAAATAAAGCATTCAAGGCCATGTTGGACAGGGCTTGGAGCAATCTGGTCTATTAGAAGGTGTCCCTGCCCATGGAAAGGGTGTTGGAATGACATGATCTTTATGGTCCCTTCCAACCAAGGCCATTCTATGATTTTATGATCTTTGGCATTGAAGCTTTGCTTCGTTGTGATTAATCCTTTGAATCCCATCTCACATCCAGAGTTTCCCTGGGCAGCCCCTGTGAAATCTCACCCAGAAGATGTGTGCTCCCCAAACAGAGATGTTTCATGCTCAGCCTCAGCCTGGCAGTGACCAGACGGGAGCTCAGAAATGCATCCCCCAGGAAACAAGAGCTGCTCCCTGCTGCTGGAGGCATGTCCAGCCAGGACATCCCACCACATGGAAAATCATATGGTCTTTCCTTCCCAATTCCAGCTGGACCTTTTTAAAAGTGTAACCACAGTGGGGAACACTTTTCTAGCATCATTGTGAGCTTTCTGTTGCCAGAGAAAGGGTACAGGGACAGGACAGCAAGTGGTCTCACAATCAAACCCTCTGGCCTTGGGAAAGTGCAAAGAAGACACCTGGCCCCTGCAGAACAATCTCTGAGTAGAAGGATGGAGACACTGGCCATGGAGAAGAGGTGACTGCAAAACCCCAGAAGGTTCCTTTTCATCCTAGTTTTCTACATGGCTTGATGTATATATTTATTGTGGGTCAGGATGCAGGTAGGTGGCTGAGATCTGTTTGGGACTCAGCGTGATGAATGTGGAAATAAAAACAGTTGCCCACTGGTTAGAGTTGGCTCTTGTGCCCAGTAATCCTCTCCTTTCCCAGAGAACCACAAATGTGCTCAGGAGTGCTCCTCTCCAGTGAGGGTATGAGTATTTGATTCTCTGTCTCCCCTGACAACACTGGCACGGGTTAATGGGACTTATCTTTTTATTTCTTGGAGACACTTTCAGCGTCTTTGGCCAGGAAGCAAAGTGGAGATAAGATCTGATTTGTGTTCTGTTTCCTCCTTGGATTTGTCTTCACTACTCTTGGGAAGAATTTTTCTGACCTTGGTGTTTTAATTTTGCTTATCTTTTTTGATCCCTTCAGTGTCTTTGACCTGAAATGCCTGGTTACAGAATAACTAAACATTCAGGGTCGAGTTTTTTTTTTTCTTTTCATGTACAAAAGCAGAGTTCAAATCCAGCAGGAAAGCCAGATGATTTTTTTTTGGTGAAACACTCAGATAGTTGCTTTCATTCTGAAAAAATTTATATCAAAATAAATCTTCAGTTAAAATTCACGAACACTGCGTCGAAGGCATAATAATGAATAACAGCCATAATGTGTTTGAAATGTGCTGTCATAGCAGAGCCAAGGATGAATTACATGGGAGCAAGTGTACTGGAGGGAATTCAGGTCCACTTCAAAAACTCACTGCAAATGAAACTTCAATTACTTTGTGTGTAAGTCTGGCAAAAGCTCAGCATGGAGTTACAGCATTTCCAGGAGCCTCAACTACAGCCAGAAGTGAGAATCCATCTCCAGGGCTTAAGTCCTGGAGGAGCAGCAGGTGAAACTCAACACACGGCGTCAATGACATGTTCAGTGCCTAGATCTGATACCTGGAAATTAACACCGAGCAGCAGCTGCATTCTGGGTTCAAACTCACAACTTTTGGGCAATCCAGACACACACGTACATCCCTGGCCTTTCTGAAGTGTTGGTGATAAACCCAGGGCTTCACCCAAGACCTCAGAGAATTGGTATTTGCTGTCACTACACAGGGTGTCTCCTTCCAGCCTCTCTTCCAGCAATTGCTCTCAGTGCCTCTGGAAACCATGAGTATTTTTCAACATCTGAGATATTATGAGGTCAAATTTTTCACCATCTGAGATAAGGCCTGAAATTACACTCTGTGCTGAACACTGCTCCTCTCGTTTGGGGCCTGACAGCCGTGAGTGCCTGCAATCACTTAGTTATTGTGCAATGACAAATTGTTCCCTGTTTATGATAAGTCAGACTGTTCGCCTTCCCTTCTTTCCAATCCACCTTCCAACATGAAGCACGCTGGGAGCTTTCATCTCTTCTCAAGCACAAGCCATCCCTTCATCCTTGCTAGCCTCTTGTTTATATTTTTATTTATTTTTACTATAACCTTTCATTAGGCACTGAGATGAGGTGACCAGAAATGAAGTGTCCTGCCTGTGACTAGACCAAGGATTTTCATGGAACTCCGCAGATAATAGAGAATTTTAAGGTTTTTTGAGCATTTGATTTTTACAAACTTATTAGGAAATTACCACAGTGTTTGATAGGATATTCTCCTTTTCTCAGAGTGCAGAAATGTAAGCACCTCAGTTAGGATGGCCTTACTCTTTTTTTCACTTGTAACAGCAATTTTTCATTATTTTCTTTTTATTACCACTGCTGGAGACAGTGGCGTCTTCAACATCTGAGAAGAAAACCCTAGTGATGGGCAAACAGACATGAAAAAGGGAAGAAACATATACAGCACTGCTTAGTACAGCACAAAATTTCACTTTCTTTATTGATCCTTCCCTCTTGTATCCAACATAAAATTCTGCCCTCCATTTTCCAAGTAATTTACATGTTTTTACTGGCATATAGGACATTTCCAAATTCTCACACTCCATGCTGCAGAAATTCCTAGTGTCAAAAACTGTAGCATAGACTGTGATTTAGATGTGCAGGGAATTTGTGTATGTGATTTACATTAAAAGCTACACAAATAAACCATCTTCCCATGGAGGAAAGAATGTACTTAGCAGAATGATAAAATACTTTCATACTTATGTTATGGGAGAAGACAGTTCTTTAAGTGGTGATCCTGACCCCATAGTTTACAAGAAGACATTCTTTGAGTTACTGTCACTGTTCAAATGAAGCTGTCCACAGAGGCAGAAACCGAAATCTGTTTTTCAAATGCTGTCAGAGCCAGATCAGTGGCTGTGGGGTCAACACCCCTTTCAGTCCTGACGTTTTTCTGCGTTATCTTCACACTGAGGCAGTGCCGACAATTCCCGGCCGGGGTTAAGGGGCCACGGGTGACACCACTCAGGAGCATCGACACTGTGGGGCTGCAGCTGTCAGGGCAGCACAGACCCTGAGAGCTGCCCTGATGGCTCCCACCACCCTACACCAAGATCACAGAATTGTCAGGGTTGGAAGGGACCTCTGGAGATCACCCAGTCCAACCCCCTACCAAGGCAGGCTCAGGTGGAGCCAGTCACACAGGTGAACGTGTCCAGGTGGGTTTAAATGTCTCCAGAGAGGGACACTCCACACCCTTTCTGGGCAGCTGTCCCAGTGCTCTGCCACCCTCAACATAAAGAAGTTCTTTTTCGCGTTGAGATGGAACTTCTTGTGTTTTAATTTATGGACACTGCTCTGCATCCTGTTGCTGAGCACCACCAAAAAGAGCCTTGCACTATCCTCTTAGCAGCCTAGGACATATTTTTATGCATTAATGAGATTCCCCTCTCGGTCTTCTCCAGGCTAACCGCAACATGAAAACATTAAGCTCTTAAGAGAGCGTCCAAAGGAGGCCACGAGGATGGGGAAGGTGCGGAAGAGAAGCTGTATGAGGAGAGGCTGAGGACACTTGTTTTGTCCAGCTTGTTAACTGAGAAACCTCATTGTGGTCTTCGACATTCTCCCGAAGGACAGCAGAGGGGCAGGCACTGATTTCTTCACTCTCGTGACCACTGACAGGAGCCGCGGGAACGACTTAAAGCTGAGTCTGGGGGGATTTAGTTGGCTACCAGGAAAAGACTTTTCCCCCAGAGGATGGTCGGGCACNGGGGGACGGGGACGTGAGGAAGGAGTCCGAGGGGGAAGATGAACCCTGAGGGGCGCAGAGCCTGAGGGGACACGGCAGGAGCTGGGGAGCGTGAGGGAGGGCTGGGCACCAAGGGATGGCAGATGAGGGCTGGTGATGAGGCTCAGAAGTTATGGGGGGGTGAGGTGGAGTCGGGAGGGGCCGTGGGTTGGGCAGGGAGGATGGCAGGGAAGGGAGGAGCAAGGAGCCTGAGCGTGGGACGGGGAGCAAGATCACAGGGACCGCGGAGATTGGCACAGGGGCACAGCGAGGTGTGGAGGTGACCCAGCCATCGCCTCACTCTGCTTGCACCACGCCTTCAACACCTTGTCCACCCCAGGGAGCCCAGCGAGGGCTCGCTCGTGTCCCGGCTGGAGGTGGTGACCCTGCCCTCCCGCCTGCCCGGGGACCTGCCCGTGATGAGCTGTGCCAGGGAGCTCCAGCTGCCTGTGCACGAGTGGCCACACACGGGACCCGTGGGGCAGTTTGATGTGGGCGTGGTGGCATCTTTCGGACGTCTCCTAAGCGAGGACCTCATTCTGCAGTTCCCATAGTAAGTGTGTGGACAGGACATCTGTCGCTTTTGCGTTAGCAAAGCTGCACTCTCGTTTTGAGGCAGCATCTGTGAGTTGCAGTCGGTGAGGTCAACTTCCCTGGGTTCATCTGCTTAGCCTGAGCCCTTTTGCTGTCATTGTGAAATTCAGTACATGGAGGTAAATTTATGCAAATATTCAGCAAAAAATGTTGGCCGTTATTCCTCACATCTCTCTGTGTTTGCTGAGAATCTGAAGTTTATATAGTGTGAATTTTCCTTCAAGTGCATATTTAAGCCAGTAACACATGAGAAGCTGTGAGCAGATAGTAGCTTCACTGTAATGTGTGTTGCACAGCCATTAACGTATGTTTCAGGTACCATTCTCATTCTGACTTGTAAATATTTCATTCCAGTGGTGTGCTGAATGTCCATCCCAGCTGTCTGCCACGATGGCGCGGACCTGCACCCATAGTCCACACGGTGCTTCACGGTGACAAGGTCACTGGGGTGACAATTATGGAAATAAGACCAAAAAGGTAGGTTTAGTGTGCTTTGCGGACAGCTCACTGTTGCTGTGGCCTCTCAGGACTTTAAATCATCACTGCTGAACTCATCATTTAACTCATTCTACATAACCANATTATTGCGGTGTCCTGCGCAAGGCTATGGGCTGGACTCGATGATCTTTGCGGAACCCTTTTACCTCAGGCTCCCCTACAATTCTATGATTTTATGACCACGGCGGCACCGCCTCAGCCGTGAGGGGCGGCCCCGGCGCGGGGCGGGTCCCGCTGCGTCATCGGCGCGCGCGGCGGGAGCCCCGCGATGCGGNCCGCCTGCCCGGGGACCTGCCCGTGATGAGCTGTGCCAGGGAGCTCCAGCTGCCTGTGCACGAGTGGCCACACACGGGACCCGTGGGGCAGTTTGATGTGGGCGTGGTGGCATCTTTCGGACGTCTCCTAAGCGAGGACCTCATTCTGCAGTTCCCATAGTAAGTGTGTGGACAGGACATCTGTCGCTTTTGCGTTAGCAAAGCTGCACTCTCGTTTTGAGGCAGCATCTGTGAGTTGCAGTCGGTGAGGTCAACTTCCCTGGGTTCATCTGCTTAGCCTGAGCCCTTTTGCTGTCATTGTGAAATTCAGTACATGGAGGTAAATTTATGCAAATATTCAGCAAAAAATGTTGGCCGTTATTCCTCACATCTCTCTGTGTTTGCTGAGAATCTGAAGTTTATATAGTGTGAATTTTCCTTCAAGTGCATATTTAAGCCAGTAACACATGAGAAGCTGTGAGCAGATAGTAGCTTCACTGTAATGTGTGTTGCACAGCCATTAACGTATGTTTCAGGTACCATTCTCATTCTGACTTGTAAATATTTCATTCCAGTGGTGTGCTGAATGTCCATCCCAGCTGTCTGCCACGATGGCGCGGACCTGCACCCATAGTCCACACGGTGCTTCACGGTGACAAGGTCACTGGGGTGACAATTATGGAAATAAGACCAAAAAGGTAGGTTTAGTGTGCTTTGCGGACAGCTCACTGTTGCTGTGGCCTCTCAGGACTTTAAATCATCACTGCTGAACTCATCATTTAACTCATTCTACATAACCACTTTTTTTTTTTAATGTGTGTAATTAATATTAAAATTTGAAACATTTAAAAATGTTCATTTGACCATATGAGGTTTGCCACAATTACAGTATTTTAATAAGTGTGTAATTTGCACGCCAGGCTTGTTCTCTAATTCTTAACATTATCACAGGGAGCAGACAGAGAACAGTCACACACTTCATCAATTGGCTTGGTATGATAGGATAAAAAAGATCTGGTTTTCAGACTCCAAAGTCACCTGTAATGTCCTGTAAGTGCACAGAGGACAAGAAATTGCCTGTCTAGGCATGAGAGAGATTAAATGTTTTAGTTTCAACCCAAACTCTGGCTTAAAAGGCTTGTGAAAATATATTATCCTAGTTATCTTTTCTTTCTTAGATGCTTGTCTAATAATGGATTTCAGGAAGGTGTGAAACAAATTTCTGTTGAGTATTTCAGGTTGTTTCATCTGAGATCTTGCCATCTGAACTGTAAATTGTATGTTCATATCAGTCTCAGCTTGCTGAGGAGAATCTTGCTGCCAAGACAGAGCTGATATTTTCTTCCTTGTGTTGTCTTGTGAACCAAACATTTGATAATGTGAAATTAAACATGAAAAATAGTTTTAGAGGGGATAGAAAAGGGTGATAGGTAACTGAGCTGATGTACTGAATGCAGACTTTTGAACTGCTAATTGAGCTTCAGCTTCTCCAGTAAGATTGGACATTTTCTGCCTTGCAGGTTTGATGTAGGTCCAATTATTAAACAGGAAGAGGTTGCTGTTCCTCCCCGCTGTACGGCGCAGGAGCTGGAAGGGATGTTGGCAAAGAGGGGTGCAAGCATGGTAAAGTCTTCTGAATATACTGAGCCAATTTTTTTAAAAGCTACAGGACAGTTTCACTGTTGAAAAATTAAGTTTTACTTTATTTATTATTGCTTAAATTTAGCCTGACTAATACTCTGTGCAAAATTTAATTTTGCAGCTCTTAGCAGTTTTGAAGAACTTGCCTGAAAGTTTAAAAAATAAAAAAGAGCAGCCAAAAGAAGGAGTAACATTTGGTAGGTACACAGTGTTTTTAATGTGACTTGTTCATTTTTTCCTTTATCACTGGAAAACTAAAGTTTCCTGCCATGCTGGGTTGCATTTTTTTTAGATTCATTTCTCAAATGCTCTCTTCACTGCCTTCTCTGGCTTAAAAATGTCATACAAGAGAAAAGTGCTTCAGCATTCTTCAGTCTTAGTACATTAATGTTTTTTTTCCAGTTACTTGTACAATATCAAAATCACTATTGATGTCACAAACGGAGTTTGTTATTATTCGTGATTGTAATGCAGACAGAAGGGTTACAGCTGTGCTTGTAAACATGCTACAAGTTTGCAGTGCAATGGGTAAATAAAAAGAACAACTGAGAATAAAAAGTAATCCAAATTGAGGTATTTACAAAATCTTTTCTCCAGTCATTGTCTGAGGTACCTTGACTGGATGGCAAACCCACTATTGGTCAGGAAAAACTGAGGTTTAAAATACAATGAAGTAGTACAGCAGTTTGCTAAAAGATGCAAAACAAAATAAGAAGTCTTCTAATTCCTCTTTTCCTCCAGCTCCTAAAATCTCTATAGCGAAGAGTTGTATAAAATGGGAGGAGCAAACAGCTGCACAAATAATTCAACTGCATCGTGCAATAGGAAGTATGGTGAGACTGGATTTTTTTGAATCCTATTCTGTCCTATATCTTGTCTGAGTTTGGTGTAGATATTTTAGGAGATACTAAATCTCAATTTTAGTTATTTTAGTCTCTGTAACCTAGCATGTGTAGTTTATCATTAGAGGTGGAATTAATGTGGAGGAGAATTTTCATGGACTTGATCCCAAGTGTGAAAATTTTATATTGTTTCTTTAGCTCTGAGATTTTCCCTGATGTATTTGAGAAGGTTTGGAATGCTACAGTGACATCTCTGTATGGCAGTAAACAGTGCAAACAGCCACAGTGAAGAGCTGTTGTAGCTAATTGCTTAACTCATTTCTGCATATGCTAATGGTGTGAGTTGAGGAAGGACAAGGAAAACTAAGTCTGATAAGGAAAATCTCGTATCTTGAGATACAGCTAAATTTTGCCTTAATGTTACTGTCACAGGTATTTTGCCTAAGGAAAAAATTGCCTGGAAATGCGAAAATATTCTGAATGTGCCATCTCTTTCTGTTTCCAGTTTCCTTTGCAGACACTCTGGAAGGGTACTACCATTAAACTCCTGGATTTTGTGGAAGTGGATAATATCCCTGGTTTTTCTGGTATTTACTCTTAAATTAATAAATTTTTAAACCATTTTCTTCAGGAATCTGAGTGCCATGGGTGGACCAAGGGGTGTGACTGATCAGGGCTTAGTGTGTGTTCATGGATCAGATATGGAGCAGTGCCAGAGAACGACTGTTCTGATTGTTTCTGCTCATTTGGTTATAATAAAATACAGAATACAATAAATATTTTTTAGCAAAGTAGTGACTCAAGATGGTTATCGTGCTTCAAAGGAACACAAGTGTTTCAAACCTTTTTTGTACTTGTTGGCATAAAAATGCAGGATGATCTTTCTTTGGTTTTAGATCAAATACCAAATGACTGTGGAGTTGTTCCTGGTTCAGTGCTGTTCCATAAAGTGTCCCAAACACTGATAGCTCGCTGCAAGGTAGGCTTTTCCCATTTGTTTTATATTCACTCCCCTAAAGATGAGGTTTTTAGTATTTGTGTGGTGCATAACTTTTGTCTTAACTGTCCACTGTTGGTCTCTGTACTACTTTAGATCAGCACCAGGTTTTTATTTGATACCTTAAACTTTTAATTTCCACTAACAGATTCTGCACTTGCAAGCAAGAATTTGACTTGTAAGTCTGATGACATTGAATAAAACATATTCTGTAAGCCAGCCTATAGGAGCTAAAGATAACTTTAAACATGGAAGAAACTAACTGCCTTTTTTTTGTTTGTTTTTATTTTTAGGAAGGCTGGGTTGGAATCAAAACGGTTGTTTTAAAGAAGAAGCTTACTGCAGTTGACTTCTACAATGGATATATGCACTCTTGGTTCCAGCAGAATCCAAGAACAGTTCATCAGGAATGCAGATTTCAAACACTCAAACTTAGCACAGCAAAAAAGACTCTGAAAGAGAGGGGAATATTGGCACAGGATATAAAGCAATAAATGTATTTTTAATGTCTGTAAGTTAATAGTAATATTAAATATTTCAGAGCCCACCTGTAACATTCAACTTAATTAAGGGATTTCTTCCCATAGTGTTCGATCTTACTGTCATCCACCTGTTTTCTTCGTGGGTTCCAGAAGATACTTGTTCTCTTCCCCATTAAGGAAGAAAATCTCCATGAGTGCTGTAGATATTGAATAAATCCCTGTTTCCGCTGTTGAGAAATAAATTTATTTTTATACAACATTTTCAGGGTTTTTTTTGAGGACTTTTGGTATAATTTTCTTAAGGCATAAATTTTGGACAATTACTTTAATTACTTTAATCTGGAAATACTAAAATCCAGTGAGCTTTTCTAATGCTAACTGAGGCTTAGACTGTCTAGTTTGATATTCTTGTGGATCCTAAAATTCTCTTTGTACCCCTGCAATGAGGTGAATAATTTAGCTGGGAACATTAGAGAACCTTTTCCTGTCCATGGTGATTTTCTTTCTTCCCCTTTCTGTTTTCATACCCTGGGATACATCCGATTTAAAATTTGTGTGCCCTCCATCCAGAAAATTTATGTTGGACTATTTCACTTTCTGATGGGAGAAGTTTTTATCTGATGAGGAGTTATTAATCTAATCCAAGATTTTCCTCAATCTGTCTTTGGTTAATGGCATATACCAGAAGTATTTCATGTCAAGAACCCCAAAACTTGTGATTCTTACACTTTTTTGTCTTAGAAGAAGTAATGTAGCACTGGGCAAAGACTGGCCATATCTTAGGAGCTGTCCTAATATTTGCTAACTTTTTCCTGCTTTTTATGAGTTCTTCTGAAGTAAAAGCAAAATATCTAGAAAAATGTGTCATATCACAAGGATTAAAATGTTTCTGAAGAAGCATCTGTTAAAGCAGCTGCTACAGTATTTTTCTTCTATTGCCATTGGTCCATCAATTAATTGCCTCTGACAGGTTTTCCAAAACACATGGTCCTCCAAGAAATCCAAGCCTATGAATCAGAGTCAAAAACTGGAAACAACAGCAAGGTGGAAGTCAGGCTCCTGTTGAGAATTCCTGTTGTTCCTGACCGCAGACTCGGTGCAATTTGTGCTGCAGAAATTCTAAATCTGGCAAGTTTGCTTCCAAGAAAATGATGTATTTTTGTGTTTTGCTCCCTGCTACTCTTTGAAGTGAAAGTTGTGGAGTCACTTTGCTTTTACTCTGTTTATATCAGTTTATAAAGGTTAGTTGTGGCTTTATGCCAATAGAAGGGTGGGTGGGTGAGTTTTTTGCGTGTTTTTGGGGATGGTGGGTGGTTTGGGCAGTTTTCTGGGGCTTGCTTATATCATAGTATGGCAAACCCCAGCACCACAATTTAGAGATAATTTTAGGCACTAACGATAAAGAATTTTGGGCTTTATGAGAAGTGTTTTAGTTGACTGAGACTCAACAATTTCTGTGTTTCAGGACCCAACTTTTCAGATGTTCCAGCTCCTTAGGCACTGGAAAATGAGTTCTGGTTCATTATAACCTGAGCAAAATGAACAGTGAGGTATGTCTCCCACAGAATACAGCATCAAAAGTTCAGGCAAAAGAGTCCAGGTTAAAAGCTTTCAGATAACCAAACTGTTAACAGGTTCTTCCTAGGAGTGACTTGAGGAAAATTCTTTTAACTCCTTTATCTTTCATTCTCAGTTTTAGATTACGCCCAGTGTGAGACCTATTGCTGGCAGACAATAATTATCTGGTTCTCACTAAAGTGTAAAGCAACAGGAAGAGTTTCCCTGTGTTTTTGGGAAGTTGGAGGTGGCATGTGCCCAGAATCCCTGTAGATGGAGCTCGCTGCATCCGTTTTGGGTGAAAACCAAGGACAGCTGGACAGAAGATGGTGAAAATCTGGTACAGAACGTCTTCAGTTAGTTGTTTAATAATAGTGAATAATGTCTAAACCATATTGCAGCCAGGATCCCATGTACTTGTAACTTAATCTTTTGATCTGTGCAGAGTTTGCTTCTCTTGCTTTCTGTGTGAGAGGTTATAAAAGATTAGACAGGTCTGTGTTGTTTAACAGTTAATGTCTTAGCTCTGAATATGCACAACTTTACCTCAGTTGTTTTATGGAGCAAAAGAAGGTAAGATTAATTTATTTTTTTATGGAGAAAGTCTCTGGCATGCTATTTTTGGCATGGTAGAGGAGTTTTAAAGGGAATTGGTGTTCCCCAGGCAGCTGTTAGCCAAAATGTCTCTTTGGAAACTTTGCTTTCACCTGGCTCTGCAGGGATTTAACTCAGTAAGTAATGAAAATCTGATTATTTTTGCAGAACAGACAAAACAAAAATGGGGCATTCACTGATGAGGTGTGGAATAGCATGTCAGGGTTGACTCTGGAACACAGACACAGTGATTCGATCCCCAGTACCACTACTGAGGTTGAGTACAGCTACCCTGGCCACTGGAAAGGGATCGTAGCAAAATAAAACAGCTGTCCTCCTCTCAGGGGAGAGAGGGAAAGCAACAGAGGTGTTCACAGACCCAACGTCCACTACCGCTCAATTTAACATCTCTGGGACCAAATTACTGGCAGAACTGCAAAGTATTTGGGCACCTGAATGGCTCTGCTGTTGGATAGGGATGATTTCATCATGGATTTCAAATGTTGGTAGAGGGAGTGATATTTCCTAGGATGCTGGTGACTCACAATTAAATGCATCTCTCTCATGTTCTGCAACCTTACTACTCCCCCTGCTTCCTAGGAAACCTCTTTATTCTGATTTTCTGAATACATTACAAATAAACAAAAAGTATAAGTGATTAATTAGAGGAGTACTGGAGTTTTTATAAAGTTGCTTGTAAAATCCCCCAATAATTTGCTGGTTGAAGGTAGACAAGAATATCTGTCCTTTTGTTTATCCTTTCTGCTAGCATTCTGATAGCTTCTGGGTAGCAGTAGTTTCCTTTAAAAACAGGGGGGATAGGTCACTGGATTTATCTGAGAATTGGAAACTAAGTGACCTTAATGGGAGATGCTTTGCCATTAGCCGCAAACCTGCTGACGTTTAGGAGCCAGGTCTCCTTCAGCCTTGTTCCTCAAGGTTGGTGGTCCAAAGGCAAAGGCCAAGGGAGGAGCTGAGTCCCAGCCTTCCTGCATTCCTCCAGCTGATGCTCTCTGATATGTGGGAGTGTGGGTTAGGTTTCAGGCTGCAGAAAGGACACTGCGATACACCAGCCATAAACAGAAGCTGGAAGAGTCAGAACTGACATTGAATTGTAGCATCAAGTTTGTGTGAGTAGCAGATGCCAGGACCTGCTGTAGCTTTGCTCCCATATGAACTTTTCTTAATATATTTGGGATGGTGGCTCATCAGTAATGGCGAAGTGTTAGCACTGAGTGGTGGTCAAGGTTGTTTTCTGTTGGTAGTGCTTAAGCACCCGTGTTTGAAACCTCTGTCTTGCTCTGTGTCCAACACAGTCTGCCAGCAGCCTCCTGGGAGAGCTCAGGGACTCAGTGCACAGCTTAGTTTGTTCCTCCAAGTCAGCGCTAAGCTGCAGAGGGGGACAGTTTGGGGAAACTTGGAGAGCTTCTGGCTGTTCCAGGCTGTAGGGCCGTGACCGTTTCAGTGCTGTTAAGCACACATTTCTCCCCAGAAGGAAGAGCCCTGTACTCTGCTGTGCTTGACTGGCAAGCCCACATGCAGCACAGGGATCAGATCCTGAGCCTGCTTTCATCCGTTTATCTCCTGGGTTAGTCTGTAGAAGTCATTTGTGTTACTTCACTCTCAAAGTGATGAAACTAAGTTTGGGATTTGGCTGTCTGTCTGCAGAGGAGGAGGGGAGCAGAGGGAAGAGACATTTCTCTGCACAAGCCAAGAGCTCTGTGGGAAGGTCCAAGCTAATGCTCCCCACTGGCTGCCTTGGCTCTGGCTCCTGCCAAGCCCTTGCAGCAGACTAGACACAAAAGAAAACACACTGAGTCTAAATTCATTGGTATGAAGAGGATGTGCCAGAGTATTCTACAGCTCTTCCTTTTCTGCTTTTCTTTGATAACTGTCAGTTTGCATTAAAAAGTTGATTATTAAGGAGTTTTTTTACCTGTTAAAGCATAATTCAGCCTATCCTGTGTCAGACCTGAGAAACTGATGGGCTGTAGGTATGGCAGCATAGGCCTAGAACTGGCTTCATATCCATAGGAGAGGACTGGGTAGGGGAGAGAAATCCATGCTGGAGCATGTGTTTGAATTCCAGTTTGCATCCAGTAGCACTGCCCACCTGTTTATAATCTCTCTAGGGGGGAATTTTGGTGTCAGAGACTTGCTGGCTTGTCTGCATCCTAAACTTTATTGCCAGTGTTTACCTGTAAACCATGAGATATCTTCTGTGCTGTGAGGTCCTTGATTTCACTCTAAAAAGGGTGTGGGGTTGAAAGCACTATTTAATAGGTCGCTTGGAGAGGGATCGCTGGCATGTCAGGCTGGGGAGAGATTCCCTGACTGCAGCATGCCATGACCAAACCTTGGAGCTGCAGGAGAACCAGGGACCCATGAAACCCCTTACCCATATCCAGGATCAGTCTCACACTAGTAAAGCTGTGGCCTGTTTGTGAACAGAAAGGTGAAATCCTGCGAGTTATTCTTTGCTCAGCTCTACCTGTGGTTTATTTACTTGGGCATTTCAAACACAAAAGTGACACACGTTGTCGAAGTTACAAAATTACTTTTTTTATTAACCTACCCTATCACTGAGCATGAATTTTCTTGTCAAATAATGCAAGAAGCGAGAGAAAACTCTAGTTGTATCCATGTGGATCCTACAAACCACATGGGTTCTCTGTGCTATTGAGCATGTGAGTTCTTAGAAATGCTGCTGCCAGTAGTTTAGCTTGAATACAGTCATTCTAAAACAAGCTAGAAATAAATAAAATACTTACATTTCAAGTACGAAACCTTGCAGTTGAATTCAGTATGAGGAAATCAGTTTATTCCTTTTCATGTTACCAACTACTGTACAGGTACTTGGGCTGGCAAAGTCTGCAGATGCAGAACAGAAGAACGTTTTATGTACATGACTTAATTGAATCATGTGTTTAGTCTTCCCTTTAGGCTATCATGTGAAGCTATTTAATGTCAGGCAGAAAGAAGATTTTTATGGATGCATTTAATAAGACACAAACTCACTACCTCTGCTGGCCCCCAATTCTTGCCTTATGTCTTTCCTTTCTGGTGGGGAAAAAAAAATGGCACCTTAATTATGTCTCATAAATAATGACACCTACCAGCTTTCAATTAGGTTATTTAGCAGGTTGATGTTACTTTCAAATTATATATAATTGAGTGTGAGTGACTTTACCGATGCTCCTATACAGGTCTAGTAGGTGGGACGTTGACCTCTCATCGGGATTCTGGCTTGGTTGTTTCGGCGGCTTGCGGGTGGCCTACGGTACGTGGGGCTCTGCCCTGGCAGAACCAGGATGGACTGCTGGCCCGAGTCTCTTGGAGACTGCTGGCCTGAGTCTCTAGGAGACTGCTGGCCCAAGATCCTTTGAGACTGCTGGCCCAAGTTCCTCTGAGACTGGAAGATGCTTTGCTCCGTTGCGCTCCTCTCCGTACAGGTGAAAGTCAGCCCAATGCCGACATCGCTCTTCATGGTTCTGGAGGTGCCATCGGATGTGCCATCAAAACACCTGCCCAGAGCGATTTCCTTGGCAATCCTCGGATCTTGGTCAGTGACGGTGTAGATGCCGTAGTTGTGTCCCAGCGGGTCAAGAGGTGCCAGCATTGTGTACTCGCTGGTGTCATTGTTGGTGGCCATGGGGAGGTGGTTCACCAGGTACTCATGGAGCATGCTGTTGACGCTCACTCGCCGGCAGTTGCCTTGTGGGATCACTTTGACGAGCGTGCGGTCCACGCGGTCCTGGTCGAAGAGCATTCCACTGCACTTGAACTCCAGGCAGGCTGCCGACACGTCCCGCTGCTGTGGGTCACGGATGCTGCGCACATCCCTGATGCCATAGAGCCTGCCAATGGTGCGTGGGTGTGTCCCACCCATGTTACGAGATCTTACATTCACCTCCTGGGGTCCGTTTATTTTTACTTTAATGTAGCAGGCCCTAAATTCCATGGGCTTGGGCCACCATGCCAGGTAGTCATCGGTCCAGCTCATGAGGTCATCTTCGCTGAAGGGAACAGTGTTGTAATCATATCGGTCTCCTTCTATCCTGTAAAACCTGAAGTGAGCAGCACTGTGTGGAGCTTCCTCGCATTCACTGAGGTTTTCGTAGGCATAAATAGGGCCATTGTTCTCTTCTGGGGAATTAGGGCTTGGCTTGGCCATGTTAATGCTGAATGCTGTTTTCTTGATGTTGGAGTCCTCGTGGTCTGTCCTCCTGTAGTTGAGCTTGTTGAGGTATGGCTGTGGGACCCCAATAGCAGCAGGGTTGAGTTTGGGAGCAGAGGGTACAGCTTCGAGCTCTTCACCCCCCATGCTTGCCAAGATATAAGCTCCATAGGCCTCAGGGTTTTGCTCATCGCAGAAGGCAGGCACACAGGCGCCGTTGGGGCCAGTGACTACGCTGTCAAAACGGCCCCATGCTCTGGGGTTGGAGGAGAACCCTGGTTCTGGCTCCATGTTTATTATAGAAATCACAACCCCTTGGATCTGCTCACTTTGCAGAAATCTCTCACTTCTGTAGGCTCGGACTTTGACATAGCACCGTCTGCTCTCAGGGACATCCAGGTTAAAAAGACGCCTCTCTTTGATCTCCATGTTCCCAACCAAGAAAGTTCTCTCCTCCCTTTTGCGCCGTGTGCTTTTCTGGATGTTGAAGTCCCCTTCTTCCTCCCATAACCCTGTCTCTGGGTTCAGGGACCAAAGTTTCATTTCTTGCAGATGCTCTGGCATCTTGACCTGAGCAGCATCCAAATGAACCTTCACCTCTTCTGCATTGAGGGACTCAGTGCCCTGTTCATCTGTGAAGTCCACGGAAAACATGCCGTATGTGCGGAGAGGAAATACATCTCCTTCCTCATCTACAAAGTTCAGGTCACTTTGTGTCACAGGGGCTGTGGACATGTTTCTTGGGTCCAGAAATGTCACGCTGGCTTTCACTTTGCCACTGTAAACCTCTCCATTTTTCCTGTAAAATGCATTGGGAGGAATTTCTAATTCAGCAATTGGATCATCTTTTTCCATTTCCCCCAGAGAAATCACATTGGTTTCAGTGGATTCCAGTGTAACAGGGGCTTTCTTTCTTAGTAGCTTGATCTCGTGAAATACAGCACCTCCATTTTCCTTGAAGGGCAGAACTTTTGTTGTGTTCACAAACTTCTGCAGCCGATCCACAAAAGTTAGAACCAGTCTTTCCATATCTGCTGGGACGTGGATGGAGAAGGTTCCCTTGTAGCCAGTCATACTCACTCTCTTGTTCCCCATGTAGATGTGGCCAAACCTCAGTGGCTCACCATTATCTGCTGCTGTGGCTCTGCCTCGAACCATTATTTTGGTCTCGGTGCATACTTTGCAGCCACATTCGATGATGACTTTAGTGGGGAGCGTGTAACCATCGCAGGAAATGTCCCTGGTTTCCATCTTGGATACCCCACAGCAGTAGGAGACATTGTCCTTACACCGAAGTCCCTTATCCAGCTTCCCCACACACGTCTTTGCTGGGCACTTGCCCACGTCATAGTAGAAGGAGTTTGTTGCTTTTTGGAAGCAATCATGAGGAAGTCTGATGAGGTGGCTTTGGGGTTGGGGGTCACAGGCTGCCTCTTGTCTTCCTGTTGAATAGGATTTCTTAATGAGCAGCATGAAATAATTGTACAGTCATCACTGTGTTGTCTGAAACCTCAGAGCTAAACATTGCTCCTAAAAGCAGCAAGGTTTTTGCAGGGTTTTGGTTATCTGGCTAACTCATTTCAGTAAAGGAAGTAGCTCAGCTTTAGCTTTAGGACCCCAATTAAGAGCTGTTTGCAGGACATCCCTGCTCCTGCTTATCCACTATGGTCATCCAACCCACCCTCAGCTAGATGCTCTGCTGCTGCCTGGCTTTTTGACTATGGCAAGACTAAAATGTGTCCCAAGACTTTAAAAACAACCTTGAACAAGCAGAAATATTTCCATGTCAGGCAGCAAGTATAGTGAGAAATCTCCTGACAGCAGCAGGTTGAGCTTGGTAGGTCACCTGCAATCCAGAGCTCTGGTTTGTAGGGAGCATCTGGTTCATAACCAACTCACTCAAGCTTATCTGCAAACAGATGAATGACATAAACTTCAAGTATTTTTCCTGTGACTTTTCTTTACCAGATGTATCACAGTCTCTGGTTCCTGCACACCAACACCTCCCCAGCTGCTTGGAGAACATCAGGCACATTTTCTCTTACCTATGACAGCCAGCTTGGCAACTTGGGACTTTGCCGACCCGCCGGCACTGCTGGCCTTGCAGAAATACTCTCCTGACTGTTCTCTGTTCAGGTTCTTCAGAATCAAGTTGTTTTTATATTTGTACAAGGAGGGATCCAGCAGTGAGCCATTGTGGTACCTGCCAGGAACAGTTAAAGGGAGAGAGGCTGACTTGCTGGCTGGAGCACAGTGATGACCTAATCCTGCACCCTACTATGTGGATTTTGCCAGATTTCCTGCCTCAGTTTCCCTGGTTTTAGTTTGGCTAGGTGGCATCACATAATGATATTTCCCCTACTCCTGGCAGTACTGAGTTGTGGCTTCTGGACAGCTGGCAGGCAGGCAGAGCTGTCAGTTGTGTCTGATGAGGTTTTTAAACCCTTTCTTTGTGTGTTCTTTCAGTGAATCCCTAAGCAGATGACATTGCTGGGCCATCTTGAGGAAGCCATCACTTGCAGCCATCAGTTCTCAGTGTATTTAACTGTTTTATAGCTAAACCCTCCCATTTATGGAGATGGTAAGGAGATAAAACTGGCATCCATGGGACAGCTAAGACTTCTGGCAGATCAAACTCAAGCTCCTTACCACAGGTAGCGGTCAGGGGCCGGGCTTCCTCGGGCATCGCAGCAGAATGACACACTCTGTCCCACTCTCCTGGCTTTGTCCTCTGGGCTCCTGAAAACGTAAGGTTTGCCTGCAGGAGAATGAAAAGGCTATCTCATTACTCTTCCTTTCATAAAACCACAGCTTATTTCTGATGCCTGCATTCCCCCCTCTTTGGGGCTACCTGATCGGTGCAGCTGCACTTGGATTGCCAGGTTTTTCCGGTTGCTCTCAGGCACGGTGACAGTTGCTGTTGCATATTTGGCTTTCTTTATTTTAAGGGTGTTTTTCCCATCAGGACAAACTCCTGGGATTCTAAACATGCCTCTGTTATCAGCTGTTGTCAACAGCTTGAGTTTCTTGGCTTGCAGGTAGACCCGGGCATCGGCAGCAGGTGACCCATCCTCGAGAGACACCTTCCCATGCAGGGTGGCATCCTCACACATGCAGGTGTCACAGTCAGCATTGACATGGCCCATGGGACAGGTGATGTTGCAGGCTGGAGAAGAAGCCGACGGGTCAAAAAACAGCCCCAAGTCCCCACAACGCTCACAGCACATTCTCGCATCTGCTTTTAATTTAGATGCAATAAGGCAAATACTGCATAAGGAGTAAATTGTATCCAAAACATATTTTTCCTGATTATCCACAGCTGTGCATTAGAAAGGCAGGGACGATGTCATTTTGAACCTGACAATTAGTAGAAAGCAGCCACGTGGATATAATTATAGCTAGGAACTGTTATTTACCTTCCCCAAAGGGCTGAATTTCAGGGAAATTTGAATCCAGATCAGCATGCAAGCTCTTAGCTCAACCCTGGCAAAATTACAAATTCAGTGTTGTAAACTTTCTAGGTTTCTGTTACCCAGTGCATGCCCAGAAGTTGTGATTTTGTTCTATCCCAAAAGGTGTCTCCTTCTATTTAAAGGTATCCTGGCTTGGGCACATGTGATGTAATTGCCAAGTGAGCATTACCCATTGAGTTTAACAATTGGTCTCTCAAATATTATTCTGTACTCATTTACCTATAGCAATTAATCCTAAATAATAATCTGTCTTTTCCCCAGGCTCAGGTCATTCCTTTTACAATCACAGAGCATCCCTGTACAGCAACTACCTGATATTTCAAAGATGTAAATAAATGTAAGAAATCAGGAACTTTTCTCCACAAAACATGTTTTCAGAATCTTTTCAGAATTATTTGGTTAGAGGGGTATTATAAGAATAATATAATTAATTACAAGCCCCTTCAGCAGGGACTATGGAAATTTGGTATTCCCAAATAATTTCTTTCCTGGAGGTTGCATGGAGGCAGCTGTCTGCAGTTACCAATTCCACCTTGAGAGCTGCTGTTATAATAAAATTAATGAGATCTTTTCTAGATCCCCAAGATATTGTGAGTCCCTGTTATCTTTCTGTTTGGCTATAAACTCCCCCTACTCTCTTCTTTTACTCTCCACCCCTGCTTGGGAATCACTGAATTCTGGCAAAGGAGAGAAGGATGGTAAAATGACAGCCAAGGGAGTACAACACCTGCACAGTGGTGAGACCAGGACATCCTCCCCTGCCCATAAGTGAGGTTAGAGGAGCACCTGAGCAAACATGTCCAATGCAGAGCCGCCCTTCCTCAGTTGCTTCATTACAGTGCACGCCCCAGAGGCGCTCAGCTAGGCAGGATCTGGTACGCTTCTGCACCCCGGTTTGGCCGCACTTTGCTGAGCACTCGCTCCATTTCGACCATGGAGACAAAAACCTTTTTGAATCTTGCACCAGTGGACCTTGAATAACATCAGTGGTGTGTTACTGAGACGCACATTACACATACAGCTGCCCAAAAACGGGCACTTGGGTTTTAGCAGCTTCTACAGAGCTCAGACTACACATTTGGATGTTATGCAATACATGGATTAAACAAACTCAAAGCATGTTCGGGGAGCTGGGAATTAAAGCATGAGAAGGCGTCTGGAGGCTTCTGACTTAATTCCCTGCAGGCTACCAAATTCAGGATGATTATGATAAACCCAAAGGGAGCAAAGTGCAGGCAGCTCATGCTTAGTGTTGAATAACTTTGGCTTAAGGAAATCAAACACACATTCTCATTTAAATGTTTTTTGAGGGGCAGCACTTGTCTGTTTCAAATGTGGTTAAGTAGTTAAAAAAAAAAAAGGTAAAACAGTTAAATAGTTACAAAGAAAGGGTAAAATTGTTGGTATGATCATGTTGAATGTCTTTAACCGAATTTCAACATATGTTTTCTATAGGGGCAGCGTGTGTCCTGTTGTGAGCACCACTTTTACTGAGTGCAAACCAGAAGCTTAAGATGCTACTGAGCAGGCTGAGCATGTCAGGAGCCAGCTGATTGGTAAAGCAGAGAAAATTTGCAAAGCACATTGAGAATTTAATATGAGGTTAGATTTTCAAAGAAATTTCTTTAACTGAGCTACTAGATGTTATTAATTCAAGCTACTTGAAATGCATGACATCCATTCCAAGTCTGTGGTTTGGGCTTTTTTTTTAAAATGACAGTGTTCTAATGTTTATGAGGATGTGCTAGTGACTAAAGTTTCTAAAAATGAAGCTTCTTGGACACATGTGCTATGTCATCTCTCATACCTATTCTTCCACACAATTTGTAATAGAGCAGGTTGATTTGTTTCCTAGAAAGGCAGACTGTTCAAACTGTGAATGGATGTTTAAAAACGACCCTGGCTTATAAAAGCAGGTGGGTGGAAAAGACCCTTTAAGTGAGAGCAGATAGGGGATTGTCATGTCTGGCTTAGAGTGAGCGCCTGGCTTAGAGGGGCAAGGTTTTAATCTGTTGGCATGTCGGCATCTCTAGTTCAGCATCCCAAGTAGTGGGATCCATAACTTATTATTTAGCAATTTGAGGCATGCAGGAGGAGGTGGGCTTGGGAATGTGGTCACATCCTGTGGATAAATGCCTATTTGTGCTTGCCCCAAGCAAAAATTTAATGCGCAACAGGTTAAAGTGGGATCTCATCAAGATCCAGAGCTTGTTTGGGATCATCTGCCTTAATCTGCAGGACTGGCCATGATAGGAAATGAGAAGGGGAATCCTGTGGAGGCAAATGGCACTATATGGCTCCGGTTAGCGTTTTGACAGCAGAAAAAGCAGAAAGTGGAGGATGAGGGAGAAGCTGAGGGGTCGAGCATTGGTGGGGACATGGGAAGGGACAGCGCTACCCCGTGGCACCGGCCGGCAGGAACGTACTGCGTCTGACGTAGGTGAAGGTCGGCTCTCCCCGGCGAGAGCTGCTCCTCGTACCTGCGGGCAGAGGGGTGATTCAGGCAGGGTTTGCCAGCCAGGGAACAAAAGCCCCAGCATCGCTGCCTTGTACCATCCACTTTGAGGGGAAAACTATTTTGCCGGCAGTTTTCCTAAAAATACCTCTCAGCAAGTGGAGAGGACCTTTCAGTGTCCGTGGTTTTGGTGCTTTGATTCTTCCCAGTGGCTAAGAGAACTGCTGGGAATTGGGCAAAAGGCTGGAAAATCCCCAAATCCTTCAGCATGGCCAGCCCTTTCAGTGCCTGCTGGAATTTAAATTCTGAGCCGTGGACAGTAAAGATGAGAGGTCGGGGTATCTGGGGATTAATGAGCAGAGTGGGCTCTGCGGGTTAATTATTTCCCACAGGTTTTGATTTTAAAGGAATGGTGTCACTGATTGTCCAGGGCGTGGGGACAGGCTGGGCAGGGTAAAGGCAGGTCAGAGCATGTGCTGGCCCATCCCTGGGCTCTTCTCACCCTCCCAGCCCGTGCGTGCCTCCCGCAGGAGCTGGGGCTGTGGTCACACGTTGACCTTCCCTTTTCCAGGAGAGGAGCCAACAGTGTGTCAGCGATAGCCAAAACCCTACAGGAGGTCGTGGATGATTAACATTTATTCCATTGCCTAAATCATAGAATCATAGAATGATTCTAACCCTAAATGTCCTCTTCTACTCAAATAATATTGGTTAGTTGTAAATTGTTGAGACAATTGTCCAGTGAGGAAAATCCACCCAAGGTGGGAATTAACTTACTCTCCAAGCTGAGCATTACTAGTGGGCTGAAGGTTTTCTGTCCTATCTGGATCCTAGTGAGGGCTGGTTTCAGAATCCTTTGTCCTAAGGGTCAATAAATGAAAGAATAAATTAGATTCAAGGAACTGGGCATCCTTAGACTCAATATTACAGCTTTCCCACTGGACTGTGGCTGGTTAGAGCTGCTATAGGATGCAGTGCAGAAGATGCCAAGAGAAGGACATAATAGAGATGTCCCACAGCATCACTGCAGCTCAGGTATGATACAAATTTTCTATTTCTCTTATCACCCAAGAAAAACTTTTTTGTATGTTCTGTGTTGGAGCAGCTCAGATTGATTATTCTCTTTATAGCTTGGGAGCTATTTAGCTCCTACCTCTCCATTCTCAAGGAGTAATGAATCCAAGGTGAATAATGTTGGTTGTCTTTATGGGACTAGAACTGGTTTCTGCACTCACTGGCCACCTGCATGTCCAAGGGGAGCTGATGGCCGTGGCTGGTTCCTGGGGTGCTTGCTGGGACCAGTCTCATATAAACTGGGCAGCTGAGCTCTCCCCTGTGCCCAGCTCCTGTGGGTGCAGACTGGACACTCTGGGGTCTCAGGGACAGCAGGCAGGGATGGTCCCAGCATGGCCAGTGGGCCAGGGAGCTCATCACTGGTCAACCAGAGGCTTGCTGACTCGCAGACAGGCTTTGCTGGAACTCTGGGGGCTGGATGGGAGCCAGTCCTTGTGTGGAAGTTGTCTGGCTGGGCAAATGCCACAGTGACCCAGACCAGCACCCAGCATGGATATTGGGCTGTGTCTGCTGGTTCAGCGGCTGCTGACAGACGTGCCTGCGCTGGCGTGGGCAGGGGACAGCACAGGGACCAGAATGGAAACATTTAACCTTCACCTAAAATGGACGTGGCTCCCAAGAGGAGAAGGAGGATCCAGCCTTTCATGGTGACCATCCAGAGGTGACCAGGGGCTTCCTGGAGTTTCCGCAGCCGTCCCACGCCTTCCGCAGTCCTGCAGAGACAAGCCTGAGCGTGTTGAAGCTCACCCAGGTCCTGCTGCTTTTGGGGAGTTTCTCCCAGGCTGAACCACTCCAGAACATGCCACGGGGCTGCTTATACCCCCTGCTCACCCACCCCCAGCAGCTCTTCATTTACTCCCCCAGTGGGGAGCAGCAGGAGCTCCACATCTGTGCTCGCAACCCCCCTGCTTTCTCACCATCACATCTGAGCCCAAATCTATTCTGCAGAGCACTTCTTTGTAACAGCATCTCCTTAACATGCCTTGGAACAGCTTAAATACTTCTGCAGGGATCTCTCACAGCCCATGCAGCTCCATGGGCCCCCTGGCACCCAGCTCTGCTCCCAGAGACATCTCCATGCCTCCATCCCTCTGCCTACAAACTGGACATAGTGTGAGGATAGCATGCCCAGTATATCCCAGTATATCCCAGAGCATGAGGAGAGGGAAAGCTCCCGAGCACCTCTGAAAGCAGAAAACCCCATGCACAAGCCAAGTATTTCCTGCAAATGTGGCAAGAAGCTCAATATTTTTCTTTTCCCACAGGCACAGATATGGGACTGAGGCTTTGTGTCACTCTTCACCAGCTCAGCCACTTCAGATTTTGTTTTCAGTGAGTCCGTTTGCCCTAGAGCATCAAACATTTGGGTATTTAATTTCTGAATGTACCCATGGAGCTGGTGTTATCCCTAGTGACACCAGCTGGAATTCCACGTGCTTTATTTTATGCACCCAAAATTAATGAACTGGGAGGAGGGGAGAATATTGCCCCAGCTGTTTGGTGCCTCAGTTTACCCTTAAAATAGGGCTGACAAAGAGCAGCCAGTGGCAAGGACACTGTTATTTGTAAGTGGTACTAACCATTCCCTCTGAGACCGGGGAATGTGGGACTAGGAAATACTTTGATTATGGCTCAGCAAATCCCAGTCAAGCAAAAATAACAAGCAACACATGAGCAGTGTTTTGTGGGCTTACGGTGGGGTCGTGAACTTGCAGCCAGACAATAACCAGGAAAAAATTAATCCTGTTTCCCACTTGGCAACTATTTTTGGAGCTGACTGCAACTAGTGCAGCACTGGGTTTGGGATACATCCCTCTGTACCCAGACACGCGATGCTAGAAAAGGGGGGTTCAAGCAGCTGGATCTTGGCAGCAAGGAAGGTTTGGAATTGCATGTGTCCCCTGTCTGGCAGGGGGCTGGGGAAGCCAGCGCGGGACAGAACCGCGGGAGATCAAACAGCCCCACGTGAGCAAAGCCCCCCAAACCCCGGCTCCAGCTGTCCTGTAACCCTTCCCCAAGCCCCTTAGCTGGGACGAGGAAGGGAGGAGCGGGACGCAGGGAACTGCATTCCCATCGATGGTTTTCAACCTCTGTGCTGTCACCTGCCCGTTAATTAATTTCCACCTCACCTTCAATCACAGCCGCTCTTAATTACGCCGCCTTAACACAACAAAATTATATAACCACTATCTACTACGGAAGGGAAAATAGCCGGGTTGGGCTGGGGTTTTCTCTCTTACCTAAAAAGCCATAAAAACCCCACTCAAAGAGAGTCCCGTCTTCTCGCCACGGAGCCGCCAGCCGAGCTCCGATCCGCGGGCGAGACGAGGGGTTGTCAGCTGCGGGTTCAGGGATTTGCAGCCGGTTGGGAAGAAGAGAGAGAGCCGCAGCTTACCGAAACCTCCCCTGCGCCGAGCGGAGCCGGGCTGTGTGCGAGCCTCCTGCCGCCGAGGCGGCGAGGTCGCTTATATAGCCCGGCGTGTAGTTTAGGGGATGGCAGCGAGCCACCAGCCGCGAGCACAAACAGATCGGACGCGCGAGGAAACCGCAGCCTGAATAATCCCTTAATAAGGTGATGGTAAACAGAAACCTGTGGCGATGCCACGGCGTGGTGGCTGCTGCTGGTGGCGGGGCAAGGCACAGTGTGGGTACCACGTCCCGGTGTGGGCATCGCATCCCAGCACTGCACTGTCACTGTTAGGGGCTCACACGGGGTCTGGATCTGAAATAGATGCTCCTGAGTGTTGAAGGTGGAGATACAGCGAACAGGCAATGAGTTTTGGGGGTGCTTTTTTGGCTTTACCCGGTCTGGGACAAACGTGGTGCCCACCCAACAGCACACGTGGACTTGCCCCGTTTTGCAGGTGTGGGGTATGGCTCAGCTGGGCACCGTTCCCTGCATTGCCTGCCCACCTCTGCCCCTGTGCTGGCTCTGGCAGGGGTCAAATGAGGATGCTTTAGGGATGTGAGGATGTGGGACAAAGCCAGTGGGATTTGTTTGGACACCCAGGGTAGCACAGAGCTATAGAAGCAGGACCATCCTTGTAAATAAATGTGACTGCATCTCCCTTGAGCTATGGGGAGATCTAGCTAGGGAGACCCCTAACCAGAATTCTCTGCTTGCCCCAGACAGGCTTCAGCCTTTCAGGCTTTTCCTCTCTCTGCAGCCACATTTTGCTCACGTAACTTGTGGCAGCTGGTCTGTGGACACACAGGGCTCCCGAGTGTTGACAAAGCATGTGGCCTTGTGCTGCCACCCATGCATGCAGCCCTGGAGCCACTGGACTATGCAGACGGTTGCTGCAGGAATGTGGTGCGAAAACATGTGCTTTATGTGTCAGGAGCAACCCCCAAAAGAAGGCGGTGGGTGTTGGGGCAGTCAGTGGGGGCCAGTGGTGTCCCAAGCTACCTCCTAGTAATCCTTGTCAGCCCTGCTGCCAGAGGGAGTGGTACAGGAGGAACACAGATCAAGATGTCACATAAAAAATAATCAGTGGTGACCTACACCAGCTCCTGTTTATGTTTACAAGGGAAAAGGAAAAAACACCTGAGATATGCCAAAAAATGGCAGAATGTTTATCTGGTGGGTAAGGAGTGCCCAGTGAGCTGGAAGCTCCAGACCTCTGACATAAACACGGACATCATCTCTGTTTCTCCTCCGTGATGCGGATGAGATGTGGGAAAGGTGCTGAGGCAAAGAGCAAGGAATTCATCTTCCCCAGATGGCACCTACCTCCCACCACGGCTGACCCACACTACACACAGCAGTGATGCCTTGGCAAGATATTTCCAGTCCCACCAGCTGCTTGCCCACATCCTGAGGTCAATTTCCATGGGTTGCACTGCTGGGTAAATGTGCTGTTCTGCAAAAGGAATAAAATGTTATTCCTTACGTTATGGAAATGGGATGATAGCTCTAACCCAGTGCGGGTACAGGCATCTTTGCAGGGGATTTTGCAGGCTCCTCAGCATGGCTGTTTTCTCTCTAGCATGTCTCCTTTAAGACAAGCTCTGGAGATGTGTGCACCTTCAGGAGCAGGTTTGGGACATGTGAATTCATGCAAACCCCAAGTCTCTAGAAAAGTTCACTTGCAGAGTCTCTCTTGGCTTGACCATCCCTTGCTGCAGCTCCAACATGTGGCTGACTTTGGAGGGAACAGTATGAGAAGAGCCCCAGATGTTCCCAGTGCTGAGCACCACCAGCTCTGGGAGATGCTTTACATCTGCCTGGAGGTGAAAAATGCCCCAGCCCATGGCGTGGAAGAGACAAACCAGGGGCTGCCCCATGCCCAGGGTAGTCTTTGCAGAGCTGTAACACCTGTGGCTAGTGATAAGGATGCATCTCAGACCAAACTGCTCCTCTCTTCCTACCCATCACCAGTGGCTTCAGCTGCCTGAGGCTGTTGCTTCCCATCAGAAGGCAGCAGATCCACAGCCTTTTGGACTCATTCCCCTCCTGGATTAATGCTGGGGAGCCTACCCAAATCTCATGGGTTTTTTCCATGGTTTCATCACTGATGTGTAATTACAAAGCCATAAGCTATTTATGTGAATGTTGCCATGCATAATGCTCCCTCTGACCAGTGCCGAGGCTGGGGCAGTGTCAGAGGAGTGTGACAGCAGGTGGTGCAGCAGCATCTCCCTCCCCACACTCCATTGTGGCTATATCCATAACTTTTCTTGCATTCATCTAATAAATCCAGGAGAAAACTGGCTGGTAATGCTCATCCTGGTTCTTCATGCCTCCCATCCTCAGCATGGACTGAATGACCATCACCAAAAGCCAACTGCACCTTGCCAGGAGACCAGCAGGGTTGGAGGGGCTGCTCTCAGGGCTGCATGTGGAATTCACAGGCGGTGGGGCCTGTGAAATACTTGTGAAATCCTCTTTTGGGCCAAGGCCGTGCTTAATTCCCCACCGGCTGCCCTTGTCCTCCCTCCCTGCGCCCTCTCCGCTCCGCCAAAGGGAGCTGACGGTTATTTTCCCCTGCTGCATGTTTCTGGGCTTGCTTCTGTTTACGGAGATGGGAGTTAAAATAACTGATTGATGACTTTGTTCCATCCCAAACACTTTGGGGAAGTTTGCGTGGTTTAGAAGGGAGAGTTGGGAGCTGGGATTTCATTAAGCACTTGGCTCCCGGTGCTACTCCAGCCATGCTCCAGGGGTGGCTAATGTTGTTTTTGAAATCCTGTTTTGCTATCCCAGGAGCCGGAGTGGCGATTTCCATGGTTTGTAGGAGAACTTGGAGATGTGGCAGGTCCCTGAGGTTCCCTCTGAGCTCTGAAACACCAGCAAACCTTGCAGCCACCACAATATTGTTTCACTTAAGCCCTCCTCCACCGCTTCATCAGCACAAAATCGCACTCTAGCTGCCTAAAATCTTTGGAAAAGAGCCAAAAAAATGAATTACTGGAGTTTGTTTTCATTGTGCAGATGAGGATTTACAGGCTGTGACTGAGAGAAAAGGAGTGAGTGGACCTTTTTCCCCTCGGGAAGGATTTGCTTGGGAGCCAAAGCTTCGGCTGGGGCTCAGTAGTGCTCAGCTCCATAAACATCATTTATGGAACAGATACAAAAGGCAGCACACAGTGGGGACATCAGAAGAGCCAGAATCTAGGGGAAGACTGATATTAGCTCTGGAGCTCAAAAATGCTTTTTCTGCAGTGGTGAAAGAGCCAGGAGTGAGGAGACAATAAGTGTCTGTGACTGCTGGTTGTAGGGTCTGTTCCATGGGGTAAGCCCCCAAATGTCTGCTGGCACCAGCACAACACAACTGACCCCTGACATGTAAAAGAGGGTTCCCTCTGTTCCATGATTCCATCTGTAAAGGAAAAGGGCTTTTTCTAGTGCTTTTTCAGGGCATGTTTGCTATTGGAATGCTCAGGGACCTGCATCCCTGCTGCACACTTACAGACCCACCTACCCTGGGGAGAGATTCACTGGGATATCCTGGACTGCAGAAGGGTCCCACTGGTATTTTCCTCCTGGGTGCCCTGGCCATATCTGCTGCCTCTCCTTCCCTGTCAGAGCTTGGAGAGGCAGAAACCATGATGCTGTGAGAGCACCAGAAGTGCCCCAATAGTGAATCCCTTCTTAATTACTTTGCTGAGCTGGGGAAATTAAGATAAGAATTCTAACTCATTTAGAAACTCTCTTCGAGATGGAGAAGGCCATTATTTTCTAGTCCTCCATGAATAATGCATATCCCAGCCTCTCCCTGGAGCATTAACTGCTCAGGGACACTTGAAGAGCAGCATCAAGGTGGTGTGGGGAACATCCTGCTGGCAGATGTGGGTTTGTGGCAGGGCCTGAGCTATTGCACAACCCCTGATCAATGATGCAAAAGCGGTCACAAGATGGGAACAGGCGTGATGGGAATGTGGCCAGGTCAGAGCCAGGACAGCACCTCAATGGGGACATTTACACTGCAAAGGAAGGGCAGGAGCAGAGCTCCAACCCACAGTCCACCGGCTGTTTGCTTTAGCTCTGGACAGGGTTGGATGGACAAAGACCATCCTGTGTCAAAGTCCATGTTGATTTGGGTAATTAATTGCTCCTGAAGAAATCCTTGATTTACTGCTCCTGTTTATGGGTATTGGCTTTGGGCTGGGATGACTCCAGGCTGTGCACCCATGCTGGCACAGAGAGCAGCCTCCCACACGTGGGATGGTGATCCCTGGTCTCATCTGTGCCTTTTCTTCCATTTTCTTGCTATAAACCAAGTTGAAGTAGGGAGCTTTGCAGTGATTAACACCAGCAAAACATCAGCCAGTTTTTCCTAAAAACCAGCAAAATCCTGTCTGATCCCTGAGTGTGCAGGGGAGGGCTTGGTTCTTCCAGTTTGTCTTTCTCCTGTTTTGCAGGGATTGCACTGGCAGCACATGGGAGAAGTGTAGACTGTGTAAGTCAGGCCAGAGGCAATGGTGATGGCAATGAAAGTGAAGCTTCACGTTAAAAAGTGTTTTTTAGTATTCAAACAAGCCTCTACATGGAATGGGCAGATAGGTGGAAGAGATGGACCCATATGTGTAGTGGGCACTAGTCATTGAGCCATGTGGGGATTTCTGTCAGGTTAATTATGGCACTGAGCAATTGGAGCCTTGCCTGGGCTGGGGTAACTGGGGTTGATCCACCCCCAGGTTTCAGCTCTGAAAGAGTTTGCCAGCATCCCCACTGGCAAGAGAGAGCAGGGAAATGCCTCCCCTTCCTGGAGTGCCTGTGGTCATGGGGGCGACCGGAGATGTAAAATATCTCACGACCTCGTGCACAAAGCCAAGGACATGCTTGGAAAAGCCAGTCTGTGCCGAGCTAATTCCAGCGCTGCTGGGATTCCCCCTGGAATACGTGGCCAGATCAGCTTTCGCTGCTGGGTAAATGTGGGTTTGCCGGGAGCACTCCAGAGGGTTTGGTGGGGCCAAGAGCTGCTGAAGGAAGGCCTGGCAGCTCCTGGTGTGAGCGCCTTGTCCCATCTGAGACAAAATTTGCTGGGAGCAGGTTTGGAAGGCAGCATGGGAGATGAGCACTTCTGCAGAGAAACAGCAAGAGCAAATTTTGCTCTGGCTCCCAGAAACACCACCCTGGGCGGCCAAATCTGGATGGGGGGAGATGTCAGCACTGATGCTCATCTTAAGGGTTGGTCACTGGGTTCCTGCAGCACCATGGCTTGGCTCAGAGCAGATTCCTTGCAGGAGGGTAAAAGCAGGGTTGGGGAGCAGAAATTGTATTCCTCTGGCTCGTCAAATTCAGCATTGATGATATCTGTCCCCACCAAGCCACTAATCCTTTCCTAAAAGCATAGAGAAGGATCATGTGCCTGCATAAAGTTCACCCAGGAGTATCTTTAAGCTGTGAAAACTGCTTGGCGATATGAAGCTCATGGGAAAGAGGTGTCAGGGGAGGTGTTCCCTGCTTTTTGCTCCCGTGTAAAGCTGCCAAGGGTCCCACAGGGATGTCAGCTTTCCCCACATCTCACCTCTTCCCCAGTGCAACAAAGGAGACCAGCCCTTGAATCTGGCCAATGTTTTGGTACGAGCATCCAAAGGGAGCACTGAAGTATGGCCTTGGGACACGCAATCCTATTTGAGAGCTTGGAGGAGGGAGAATATTTGGAGCAACACGATGGACAGGCCCCACAGGGAATAAAAAAAGCAGAGGATAGAAGAGGGCACAGAAGGCAAAGGCAAGAAGAGCAACTAAGCCCTGTCCAAAAACAAGGGCAAAATTATTCACTTCCATGGTTAGTCACAACGAAAACATTGGCATTTCATAATTTCTTCCAGCTCAAGAAAAATACCCCGTTAGGGCAGTGAAAGCCCTGACTGGGTCAGTGTGTGCTGAAGCTGAAGGGGATTCATGGCCCCTCCGCTGACCCTGTGGGTGATTTTCTTGCTTTACAAGGGACTGGGGTGCCAGGTGAAAGTTCCCAAATAATTTCCCCCCCAGATAAATTCCAGCCTGGGCAAGAAAGCAAAGCTGCTGTGGGGAAGTTGAGCTGAGTGGAGCTCAGGTTTTATCACTTGGTGGTGAGGAGATGGGACTCGGTAACAGATCCCACCATGTTTCATGGGGCTTGACCTCAGGATTTGGTCTGGGGTGATAAATTCCCTCCTCTTTCTTTTCCAGTTTAGAGATGATGGAAGGAGATGTTGCTGGGGTTGACATGTCCTGGTGAAAGACAGAGGAAAGACCCTGAGAGCTGCTGTTCCGCATGGCAAGATGTAAATTTGGGGAACCCCTGGGAATGATGCTCTGGACATCTGAGCTCAGCAGCATCAGGAGCACCAGCCTCAGGTATTAAAAGATGGGAATTGCAGCAGGTTTGAGCATGTTTTTCCCAGTACCCATGTCCATAGTGTGATACATCCCAGAGAAGGATTTTATCAGTGATGTTTTGATATACAAAGCTCAATCAGAGACAGAGCATTGTCTCATCAAGAAATGGTCTAAAGGCACAGTTTACCAAATAATTGAGCCCAGAAGGCAGGACAGATCCCTCCCTCTGCTTTAAACACGGGTTTTTAGGAGGGGGATGGGGTAACCCAGATTATCCCCAGGAGGGGCAGCAATTACCATCTCTCCTTAGCAGGTTTGGCAGAGCGGCCAGGGCCGGCTGAGCAGGCAGAATGAGGTGCTGGTTTATCCCTGGTGATCACTGGGCTTTGTGTCTCTGTCTTTTGCTGCAGAGATTTAGGGGGATTTTGGGTGATGCCCTGTTGCAGACCTGTTTGTACCTTACAGCACAGTGGCACCGGGCTAATTTTTATGATGCTGTTATTTAATGAAAAGGCTGAAAACTGGGAGCTTCCCAATCGCTTGACTTGTGAACTTTGGGTAAGAAGAGAAGCTGTTCCAGAGGTGAGCTCATTTCTAACCCCGGGAAATGACTTCATGGACGCTGGTATTTACTCACAAAAACATTGCATGTCAGATGTCCCTGACTAGACTTTCTGTTTCGAGTCCAGTATGAGACAAAAATTTCCTTGGATGAGCTGCTCCTAAGACAATTCAAGGTTTAGAGAAGGAGGAGAAGAATTGGAGGGGGGGAAAAAAGAAACAGCATTAAAAACACTCTGAAATCATGAGGTTTTTCTGAATAAAGGGGAGTTTTTGGGCAGCCAGCCTGGCAGAAGCACCTGCCTGGGGGAAGGGTGCTGGTGGTGAGCCCAGCAGAAGAATCATCCATGCTTACCCTCCATAACAACCAGCAGCTGGAGTTTCTCTCAGAGAGAAAAATACGAGTTTTTCTCTCTTTGGGAAGCCAAGACCCCAGCAGTGATTTATCAGGATAAATAGCAGCAGGTTCCCTGCCCTGTGTTTGCAATAGGTTAATGGAAATTATATCCCACACTGCTTTCCCTGGATGAGATCCTAGTATATATGGGGTGTCCGGTGGAAAAACACAGCACTTGCATTTTTATTTTAGGTCTGCTCATGCAGAAATTGTCACTGGGACTGTATTACCCAGTGTGGTTCCTGATTTCTGTTTTCTCCAGCATCCTGGGATGGTCCATATGGATCTGGGGAGATAAGTCCTATCTGAGGACACTGGGGGATGCTCTGTCCCCTCATGACCCAGCTCTGGACTGCAGCTCTGGGGATGGAGTGGGGCAGCATCCCAAGAGGAGGAGATTTCGGGAAGAGCCAAGCTGGGATGTATGGAAACAAGCCCTGCCTGCCAGCACTGTTTCCTAATCCTGGACACCAAAACCCTCTGATCGTTAAACCAGTGTTCAGAGATTCAGCTGAAGGCTGCCATGCAGACAAAATCCAAACTGACCTTTGAGGAGATGAGCAAGAAAAAAGAAGAGAGAAAACACAAGGGGGTTACTGTGCAAATGCTGGAGAAAATCAGTCATTTCAATAAGGGACCCCACCCTTAAAATAAGACTTATTGCTAATGCATGCCCAGGACATTTCTGTGTGATGGTATGCTAAAAAAATCCTCTCCGAACAGGGACTAAAGGCTTTGTTGTGGCATGAGCAAGGCTTACAGTTCCCAAGAAAAATCCTGTCCCTCTCTTGCATCATATGACCAGGGATGGAGAGGACATTTCTAGACAAAAAGGCCATTAGCCAGGACGAAGGACAAACAGGGAATACATTCCTGACTTGCTATTTAATTGCTTTCGTGCAGGTGCAAAGGGCTAAATGAAAGGAAAAATAAGGATGAGTGTGTGGGGCTGAATTAATCTCAGCTTTAAGCAGGAACTTAAAGTCAGGAGGAGGTGGCTGCTGGAACAAACAGGCTTCCACCCAACTTCTTTGTGGATTTTGTGGTATTTTTTCCCCCAGGGGCCAAGGTCGTTCCCAAGTCACTGGTGGGCGATGCCCCCGTCGTAAGGAGGTGATGGGGACAGTCCCATCCCATCTGGCAGGGGTGTCTGGTGCTCCCTGGCAGTGCCAGCAGGGTCTGCTTTCCTCTTTCCCCGGTATGAAAAGCACTTTGGATGCAGGAATTGCCCTCTGTGGCTCTGAGCAGAGAGTTTCCATCCTGATCCCTTTTGGCAGCTCCATGCAGAAATGATGGAGAGTTTAGGGGATTCCAGGGCAAACATAGTCCAGTGCCTGCAGGATCTCCTGGGTCTCAGGAGCTGGTCCCTCTGCCACACAGTTTAACTCATAAACCCACAAAGGTTTAATAGTAAGATTGGAAAAGGGGCAAATATCTTTTCTGCTTGTGCCCAGGAGCACTCCTGCCAGCACAGCAGCCTCAGAGATGGTGCAATCACCCTCAGAGCTCAGGAATTTCCTCCTGAAATAACTGGGAATAGTTTTAATGATGGAAAATCTATTCCAGAAAGGGAATCTCTTCCTCTTGGGGAACAATGCAGAGCCACCTCTGCCAGCCTGTGATCTGCAGGGACCTGTACACCACGTACTCTTTAATTTAATAGCCTGGAAAATGTGGAAGTCTATCTGCATGTCATTAAAGTCCTGGTGAAGCCCCTGGGAGTGTGTTTGCCAGTGCTGGCCCCAGCAGGGCTTGGGGCTGTCCGTCTTTCAACCCCCACAGCTCCTTTGCTGGCCAGAGGAGAAGGGCGTCCTCAGTTTCCCTCCCTGCCCTCACATTGCACATCTTATTTTTTAAGCTCTTGTGAGCTCTTTGTCCCTCCCAAGGTCCTTCCCTCTCACTGTATTATGCAGAAAGAGATACAGAAAAAACAAGATGAGAACTGATAGACTGCAGGAAAAGAAAGTGTATTCATTAAAATGGCAAAATGAACCACGTTTCCCCTTATTAATTCTCTCCTTACAGTATTTCCAGTCCAGGCACGTACCTGTGATGCTCCCACGGACCCGAGTGGTCCAGGAGCATCTCTGAGGTGTGTGTGTGTGCGTGTGTCTGTGAGTCTCTCGGTTGTCTGAGCAACGGGACGTTCATCACTAACTCCCAGGATAATTAACTCATTTTCCTGTATTTATAACAAACCAGTACAGGGACTGTTGGCACTTATCCCTGATGGAGCCACATTTGGCCACAACGTTTTGAATTTTGGCCATTTCTTGCATTACGGCAGCTTTGTCATCATCCCCGCTGCCTGCTCATTAAGTGGGCAGCTCATTAAGCTGACAAGGACAGGGGTGGTGGAGTCTGCCTGAGCCAGGCTGCCCATGGGTGCCCACCTCTGTGTGCCCTGCTCCTGGTTTGCTGGTGCAGGGGGTGTTTGCAGCAGCATTCCCATCTCCAGATGCCTGCATACGCCTGTGCTAACAGCAGCGTCGCTCCCGGCTTGGCCGCTGGCAAGGGGAAATTTTACTGCTTCAAGGTTTGTTGCAGAGATCTGATGCAAGGAAACGTTGGAGCATCCTGACTCAGCACCGCAGCGGTGGGGGACCCGTGGGAAAGACTCAGAGCATCTTCTCTCAGCATCAGGGCATGCATATGCCAGGTATGTTCCCATCAGCTGGGATAAATCCTGACCTGGATACGGATTTCTCCTTGTTTCTTCCAGACAAGAACTTTTTAGCTGTTCTTTCTTTTTGCTATTTGTTTTTTGGGTTGGTCTTTGGGGAGGGAGGGGGTGAAGGCAGAGAGGGGAAGGGGGCTTGGGGTGCAGGTGGTGGGGCTGGAGGAGGGCGCATTGCTGCAAGGTGTTGGCATCTCCATCCTGCAGAGCTGGGGAGACAGATTTGATCTCTGCTGTTCCTGTTGTTTGTTCAAAGGTAAGGAATGCTTTATTTTGGAATCAGCAAACAGGAAGGTGCTTGAAACAGTAAGAGATGTGCTGTATCTGCAGCTGGGACTGCAAACAGCTCATGGACACAGGAGTTGGAAGTATTTGCCCTTAAAACATGAGTTCTGCTCAGGTAAAAAGGGCAATGAAATCAAGTGTGGGGACCACCACACTGCTCATTGCTCCCCAGCCCCCCCTGACTTAGGGAGGGCTCTGCCTTCCCCATCTCCTCCTGCTTTGCCTGCAGAAGGGAAAGAGACAGAGGTGTTGTGCTGGTGCTGCTTGGGTCCTGGGAAGGTCCTAAATGCCACTGTGAACCTCTCCCAGGAGCCATTGTCAGACTCTGGACAGTGTGGGATGCCCCTTCTCCCTGCCTTGCCACCCCCAGCTGTTCCTGACCATGACCCCAGATCTGGCACTTTAGATGGAGGTGGACCATTAAGGTTTAACACACTAATGAGAAGGGATGTGGGGTTTCTAAAAAGTTGAGCCCTGCTTACAAAGCCCCTTCGGAAGGACGAGTCCTTGAACCGAGCACAGCTGCCCCAGCACAGGCTCAGCCAGCTCTGGTATGACCCGTTCCCAGCAGGATGCTGGCAGACAGTGCCTGGTTCCATGGTCCTGGCCACCACTCCTGCTTTCCCAGCTGCTCAGCCACCCTGCAAAGAGCTAAAAATATATGTCTGTGTGAGCAGTCACTGTAGCTACAGCAGGGGTGAGCCAGAGAGGGCAGCCAGGCTGGGTCACTGTGATAGGGGGATACGGTGGCTTCTCAAAATGGGCAACATGGAGGGGACAGGCAGGAACAGGACAGGATGGGACAGACTGCTCCTGGTGCCTCCAGTGCAGATTCTACCATCTCCCCACTTGTCCATAAGTTGAAGCTGCAGCACTCTATGCAGCCCCTAAGAAGGGGTTCACTTTTCGGCTTGCGTTTCAGCAGGGGATGAGTGAGGAGCAGCTCCCTGCATCTCCCCACTGCCCCACCGCACAGGAGGACACCAATGTCTCAGCCTCTGCCTACCCCCAGTACTGGGTGGAGCCCCAGTTCACCCAAGCCGCAAAGGTCCGTGTGATCATCACAGCCATCTTCTTCCTGCTGGCGGCAGGCAGCAACGCGGCGGTGCTGGGCAGCCTGCTGAGGAAGAGGAGGAAATCCCACGTGCAGCCCCTAATCCTCAGCCTGGCGCTGGCCGACCTGCTGGTGACTGTGATGGTGATGCCCCTGGATGCAGCGTGGAACGTGACAGTGCAGTGGTACGGAGGGGACATCTCCTGCAAGATTCTCAACTTCCTCAAGCTCTTTGCCATGTACGCGGCTGCCCTGGTGCTGGTGGTCATCAGCCTGGACCGGCACGCTGCCATCCTCCATCCCTTCTCCCGTGCTCACCGCCGCAATGGGATGCTGCTCCGTGCTGCCTGGGCTGGCAGCGTACTCCTGGCTTTGCCCCAGGTAAGGCTGAGTGCCCTCCCCATGGAGTTTGCCCAGGCGGGGGTGGCTTTGGAGAAGGGCTTCTCCATCCTGACATCCCCAACCAGTCCATCCCAATCCATGGACTCCACCAGCACCAGAATAAGCCATGAGTTAGGTGCCCAGAGCCCATGTCCCAGTCCAACAGCAGCAGGGAGGTGCTCTCCATGCACAGCCAGCGGCATCTCCAGGATGTGGTGCTCCATTCCAAATCCTCTCTGAGTTATTCTTTGATTCTCCATTTCAGCTTTTCCTCTTTCACTTGAACACAATCCCAGGAGGGAATTTCACCCAGTGTGTTACTCACGGAAGCTTCCGAGCGCACTGGGAGGAAACCGTCTACAACATGTTCACCTTCACCACCCTCTACATCACCCCCCTGAGCGTCATGATTGTTTGCTACATCCGTATCCTTTGGGAGATCAGTAGGCAGCTAAAGGTCAATAAAGGTAAGTAGATCCCAGCCCTTTAATGTCCACCATGACTCAATGACTGAACCTCTCCAGCCTGGAGTTCTTCTTGGGTCTGTCACAACATCCTTAGAAAGCTGTTTTGCACAAACTTATTGACCCCAGTCCTTGCTGTCCTCTGCTTCCTGTGGGACATGGACTAGATTATGAGTTGGTCTCCCCTCTCTGGCAGAAGCAGAATCATGGATGGTTATGTTGTCTTGGTTTTCCCCTATCTTCAACTATCTTTTTGACTCCCCTTGGCAGGTTTGACAAGAAATCAAAATGACCACATCTCCAAGGCACGGATGAAGACTCTCAAGATGACCATAGTGATTGTTGCCACCTTCATCATCTGCTGGACCCCATACTACCTCCTGGGCTTGTGGTACTGGTTCCAGCCAGCCATGATCCAGAAGATGCCGGAGTACGTCAACCACAGCTTCTTCCTCTTTGGGTTGCTGCATACCTGCACTGACCCTATAATTTATGGACTGTACACCCCCTCCTTTCGGGAGGACGTTCAGTTGTGTCTCAGGGGCATTGAAACAGCCATCACCAGGCAAAAGAGACACAAACCCATCTCAGCCTCAGAGAAGAGCATCAAGGATGGTGCTGCAAACGGTGGGGTGGCATCAGGGGGCTCCAACGGGACAACTGTCAGTACAGTCTGATGAAGAGACGTACCCACAAGGGAATGGCAGGCATAGCTTTGGGACTGCCTTGTCCTGGAGGACCATTCTGGAGACTTTCATCATGAGGTTCCCTACTCAGCCTTGGTGTGTTAGGGTCTCTGGCCAGAAATTGAGAATGTGTCTCCTGCTTGTGCTCAGGGTGAAAAATATTTGGGGGTATTTATGGTCATTCTGCTGTATTCTGGCAGTGCTGTGACAACTAGAAAAACACCCTTTTTGTACCTGACATGTGCTCCAGCCCTGATCTGGGATCAAGCTTCTCCACACTTCCAGCATCAACTCCTGGGAGGAATTTACCATCTCTGTCGTCCAGGGTCATCTCTCGGAGTAGCTGGTCTTCAAGTGCCCTTTGCACCTACACCCAGCTGTAGACCTGCATGGATGGTGTCACCCTGAGCCTGCAAAGGTGTGATCCCAGGCTTTTACTCCATTTTCTCCACCTATTGTTGGAAAAGCTCTCTGGAAATTCCAGATCTCCTGACTCAGAACCTGCCTGGTTCTCCCATGGCTGTGTGACAAGCCCTGGGAAAGGTCTAAATATCTGGCAATTAGCTAATGCAGGGACATTCCTCCACCAGGCATGGTGGGGAAGGAGGGAGTGCTGTGGGGATGGAGGGGCTCAGACAAGAGTGGTACAAAGAACCACAGTGGGGTGGGTGAGGTTTCTTCTCTCTTTTGAAGTCAGCCAGAAGGGAAAACAGTCCCTGCTACCACTTTCTGATAGGAAGGGGATGGTACAGACAGACACATCCTAGCACAGCAGCTCTGTGGGACACAGGGCAAACCAGGAGGGAGACTAGTTGGGGTAATGAGAACCAGACCTGACACTGCCCAGCCCCCCTAGATCTTTCTGTGCCCATGTCCCAGAACACAAGCTGGCAGGTTGCAGGCCACATGCTGGACACATCTGCTTTGCCCTAAGCAGCACCAGCCCCTCAGCTCTTCCCCAGCAGAGCAGGTGCAGCACTCCACAGGTGTTGTCTGAGGTGTCCCAATGATGGAAGTGATGGGAAATAGCTGGTAGGTGGAGGGGTCCATCAGCACCTTTAGTGCCAGATGGAAGCAAGTGAGGGCAAGGAAGTCTTCTGGAGGGATCAGCTGAGCCGTGGTGAGTAATATGGGTTGTTTGCTTTCTACCATTGTGCCAAAAGTTGCTTGTGGAGGCAGAGGTTTCTTCTCTGGGTGTGGGTTGAAGAGATGAGTTTATTCCACTATGTTGTCCTTTCCAGGTAATTAGAAATAGTGGATTCTTTTTTTTTTATTCTCTGATGATTGTTATTAAATGTGGGGTTTGCTTTTGAAGAGAAATTTAGTTTTGAGCCAGGTGGGTTGTTGTTTTCTTAGTTTAGTTAAACCTTTGGATGGCTCAGGAGCTCTGGACTTGGCAGGAGGCAGTTCCTTGGCTATTTTTGTGGCCACCGCAGCTTTGAATGAGCATCTGGACTTTATCAGGATGAAAGAGCTTTGTTTTAAAAACAACTCTTGTCTTGCTGTGGTTGCATATGTAGGGAGCTGGGAGATGTCTTCCTCTCAAAAAAACAAATCTCCTTTGGGCACTGAGGGGGCTTTTTCCCAGCTCTGTTTCCAAGAGGTGTTGGTTCCCCATCAGCCAGAAAGGATCTGCACTGGTCTCCCAGTGCCCCAGCTAACAAATTACTGAAGTTGGAGGGGTGGCAAGCAGTTCTTGCAGGCTGGCTGAGGCTGGGCAATGAGGACACAGGAAGCCACAGTGCTCAGGGTGAAGCAGAGCTGCACATGGGTATTCAGTCCTTGTCTTTCTGGTACTAATTATTATTTATGCTAAACATGTAGCCTAAGGAGGAAAAAAAAATCAATTAGAACTGCAGGAGCCCAGACCAACTGGTGGGGATTAGTGTGAGCCATTTAGGAAGCATCCAAACTCCAATGAGATGCGTAATCAGAGTTTGGCTTTCCTGGGCTCTGCTCAATGTTAATTAGCCAGTGCTAACAGAGCAGGGGTTGGCTGATGCCAGGCTGGCAAAAAAGGGCTTCTTGAAAGGTGATGGGAATGGCTTGCAGTAGGGGAAGCTAATTGATTCATCAGACACTCCTTTGGTCTCTTTGTTTATACTGCTGATGGGAGACAGACCTTGAAGGTGTGTTGGTTTTCTGGCAAGCCTTGAATAAGCAGGAAAGTGTCTTTAATGTACTGAAAATTGTCTTCACCCACTTTTTGCTGAGTGGGAAAGAACAGACCCAACATTGCTTGTGCACGTCTCCTCTTGCCCAGCAACAGGAGAGCTCAGAGGTCTTCTCTGAGGAGCAAGAAACACTTTTTTCCTTGTGGGAAGGATTCACCAGCTTTACACCCCATGGGTACAGTGAAAAGGCAAAAGCAGGTTTGACTTTAGGAGGACTTGGTGATCGTACAATAATTTAGGTTGGAAAAGATCTCTATGAGGAGTAGGAAAATGTGAATTCTGGCAAGTATATATACCTTAGTCCTTAGGGGAAGCATGGCACATCTCTTGGTATGCTTGCAGGCACTCCAGCACTGCTCCTTTTGCCCATCTTTTTCATACCTTCCCTCCTGTTGCTGATGTTCAAAGTGACATCTTGTGGAGCCTGGAGTGTGGGCAAGGTGCCCGAAGTGACAGCTTTAATGAGAGAAGGAAAATGTCACTGGAAGCGTGCGCTGCCAAGCCATGTCCCCAGTGCATGCAGGAAGGGGGAGCAAGTGGGTGGGCAGCACCTCCCTGGGGAATCTGGGTTCAATCTGGGTCCTGCCAGAGGTGGACCAAAGCCCAGACCTGGTATGAATATTCTTGCATTTCTGATTCTGCTTTTCTTATATTTGCTCACACTTTAGAGAGCACAAGGTTTTTGCATCACTTATCAGGAGGGTGAATCCCCGAGTCTTGTTTTCCCATCTCCCCTAAAAGGGTGGTCCTGCTTTCTGTGGTGCTCCCGTCTCTTTCCCCACATTGCCTCAAACTCTTTGTCTCCAACAGCTCCTGTCCTTCTCCTCAGCTGGCTCCTGAGATCTCCATATATAAATAGATAAAAAACAGAGAGAAATTTTTTTTATATATATTATTTATTTCTGCATGTTGGGGGAAAATTCCCCCACTTCCTCAAAACCTGCTCATTCCCACCAAGGAAACACCAGTTACTACACTTCTTGCAGTCCCAGCCAGGATCAGATTTGTCTGATTCAGTAACAATTCCTTAATATTCACCACAGTAATGTAATGAACATATTAATAAGAGCAGGTAGCTCTGTATTTTACAACTCCTCGACCTCACCCTGGGCTGCCTGCTTCAAACACAGCGGCCCTTTGTTCAGGAGGAAATTCTGATTCATTCCCTGTTAGTGTTTTTATAGCACTGTGCATGTTCAAAGAGCCACGCAAGTGGCTTAAGAGGCTAACACAAACCTTGGGTTAATTCATAATACTGTTAGTTACTCAGCACAATACCCGCATTAATTCAGCTGGCTGCACCTCGCCACGTTGGGAAACACATGCTGAAATCAGCAGGGAGCTCAGAAAACAAGCGTGGGAGTAGGATATTAAGTATTTTGCCAGGCTGCTAGGTAGGATCTGAGCACCTTAAATGTATTTAAAATATTTTCCCATTGCTGTTGCCTCGCTTCGCAGCTGTGGAGCTGAAGCAATGATGAGGCTGTGCCCAGAATCCCTGCAGGTCTGAGCATGAGGGATGGGGCTAGAAGCTCTCCAAGGGATACTCCAGACACATCCATCAGGACTCAGCCCCCACCTGCAACCACCTTCTTTTTTTTTGGGGTCTATTCAAACTGATCAAAGCGGAAAAAGCTGTTTTTTTCCTTTGATACCTGCTGATTTCATTGCAGAGCTGGACTGTGTGTGTCTGCCATGAGCCCCCACAATGCTTTCTCTCTGGGGACATAGCCTGGAGCTATTATTACTTCTTTTGCTTACTCTCAGAAACTTTGCTATGCAAAGAAACCCTAAGAAAAGAGCTTTAAATCCCTGCTGTGTTCCTTTCATCTGGCTCAGGAGCTCCCAGGTTTGTGCCTTTCCCTGCAGTGCCAGCAGTCAGCCATCCCACAACTGCTGCTCAACCTCCTCCTTTTCCAAAGGGCCCCAAATAACCCATCATTCCAAAAGATGGGGCTTTTTTTGCACAAACCAGGCTTTTAACAAACCAATACCCTTTAGACAGCATCAAATACCTCCAGGTTTTCTGGCTGCCACATCACCTCCCCTAAACTTGTATATTTACATGGCACAACATTTAATATGACATACTGAGGAAGACCAAAAATGGGCAAATATTCCCAGGACCCCTGTGCATGTCTCAAATTCCATGTTTCAGCACTGAAATATCAAGGAGTAAACTACTGTAAAGTAGTTGAACCTGTTGCACAATAAATTATTATTTTATGTATTTTTTTATTGCAAATCTCTGCTATAATTAGCACGGACACTTCTTGTGTGCTTTGACAGTGTGCATTATTAACGGACTGTAAAAGGCAACGGGGAATTGGATTATAATGTTCTTGTTTTGCAAGCTGTATGGTGAATAAATAAATTTGTTCTGGCAGCAAAATTAACTGGGATAAATGTGTCTAGTTCCAGTCACCAAGAAGAGGCATTGCTGTAAATGAACTTGTTCTCAGCCTTGAGTTAAAAAACCTGATTACCAGGACATTATTTCTGGCAATTAGGTACCAGAAAAACATCAGAAAAAGATTTTCTTTGAAATACTTAATGAGTAAGGTAGTAATCACAGACTCATTTGCTGGAAATATGTGATGAGTTGGGGTTTTCTGTGGTTAGGGTTCACTGTGCAATGAAAATCTGTGTTTATCAAATCTACTAAAGGCTGGACTGAGAGACTGAGCTGTGGCACATATCTGGCTTTTCTCTGCCTAGAATCCCTTGGTCTTCACAGGGTTATTCCATACCCTGTCACTGATCAGAGGACAGTTCTTTGCTCCTTTTTCTGTTTCAGGCAGTTGCAGGTTGCTTTGTGACAACAGCAAACACAAATGACTTGACAGGAGGGAGAGAGCAGAGAGTGTTGCCCTGTGTATGCTGCATTAGTAATTTGCACATGGTGTGTTCTCTTAACAAATCCCCAGTTTGGTAAGAACAATCCTTATTCAGTATTGAAGCTGAAAACTCCACATTTGTCTAATCTGCACAGTAAGCTAGGATAATACAGATCATGGCTGAGACCACAAGTCTTGTAGATGTTTGTGCTGTTTTTGTCCAGGATAGAATGAATTTACCTCATAGCAGTGGAGTAACTATGTTTTGGATTTGTGCTTAGCTGCCAGCTGGGATTAAAACACAACAATGTTCTACAGAGGGGAAAAAAACATACTAGAAACCATTTAACTTCTTCCATTTTGGCGGTTGTTTTATTTCTTGTTGGTTTTTTTTCCTTACAATCATTATGCTCAAATATAAAAACTCCTGGCCAAAGTTAGTTTTAGAAGTTTAGAAGTAATTCCATCTGCATTGATACATGCCAAACATCACTAGATTCAGTTTCTGAAAACATACTGATAAGACTCTTAACAGGTTGCTTTGCCTGGCATCCAGAAAAATCCTCCTTTCCAACTTGTGCAAACATACTTCAGCTTGACAGAAAATAAGTTACACCTGAGTGTTTCCACGCTTAGTTTTCATTAATCTTAAATAACCTTTTTTCCATGGACCCTTAACAATTGGCTCATGCTAAGCTGCACCACAGTGATCCTTTTCAGCTGTACTAGGCATCCTCATGAATCCCAGGAAAACAGAAATAGGAATAAAGGTAGAGATGCCATGAGGATTAATATACTGGTGACAGAACTGGAAAGCTCCAGGCACCTTTACTTCCAGAGCTCTGGAATAGATGCAGTGCACTGCAGATCAGTTATTCTTAAGGCATGTGGTGAAATTAACAGTTTATCATCTCGGGTGGTTCATCTCTCCGAGTCAAACATTCTGTGCCAGTAGTAGATGAAAGTTGGCGAGTTGCTGGCCCCTATCACTAACAGCAACAGCAGGTACAGCATCATCATTATGGCAAAACGGTGGGTGTAGAACCAGGAAGATTCATTAGAAGGCCTGAAAAGACAAAAAGGCATGAATTCTGTCAGAGATGCACTAATACCTTGGCAAAAAGTGTCACAGGTTTCATTATTTTAGGCAAATGCAATAAAAACAAAGTTGTTCTACAATCCCTGTAACTAAAAAAGCCTGATTTTCACCTCACCCCTTTTCCTTAACTCTCCATGCACAATCCTGTCTTTTCTCCCCACGTTCACACCTTTCCCTGCGGTCTGGAGCTGTAGCTGCCTGGCCTGTAGACATGTGTTGAGTAGCTGAGTGAACACTGCCACTTAGGATAGATAAGGGCAGAGTTAAAACTGAGGCAGTTTTAAGAGCTGCACTCACCAGACATCCACTCTTGGTTTCTTGCCACAAACAGATAATTAGAGCTGTCAAAGACACTAAGTGCTTACAGGTCTGGTAAAAAAGCAAATTTAGCTGAGCCTGGAGCAAGACAGAAGCAACATGATGGTGTAAGACTTATTTCCATAGGAAACAGGATAAAAACAAATTCTGGCAGTGCAGTGTATCTTTCTTGGTAGTTTTCTGTTGTTTTTCAACAATGAGATGTGTTTATCCGGCTGCTGTAGCAGCTCATCCCTCTGACAGCTGAACTCTTACCTCCTATGCTGCTTCTGTGAATACACTAGCAAGTATTTAACTCGTAAAAGCTGGTTGTTTGTGACAACAAAGTATTTCTGTGGTACGTCTCCCCCTTCGCTGTTTTTCACTCTTGCTCTTTTTCTGTCTATTTCTTCTGAATCTGAATTGGGAAGAGAAAAGCAAAAAAACATGCAGATCTTCAAGAAACTGTAAAAAAAGTAAACAACCAACACCCCCATACACACCCCCCAGAAGAATGAGAATGAGATAACCAAAGATCTAGTCTTGGTATTCCCCTGAATCCCTCAGCATCCAAGAATAGACTGAGAAGTTTGCTTGAGGCTATACCACTCCTAGTCATCCTTGGTATGGATGACATTATGGCCCAGACCAGGGTGACAAGGAGGGGAGTCTCTCACCCAGTGCTCCAGGAGCCACTGATATTAACAGGGAAAGAAAAACAACATGAAGGATAGAACTAACTACTACACAGTTATTACTGTAATAGACTCACCTTTCTTTTTCACCTGGCACTTTACATCTGGGTGGTCAATGATCTCACAAACAGCCACACAGCTGAGGATAGAGCCCAGTGCACTTCGCTGCCAGCCGAGGCCATGAGGGCTGTACAGCAGAGCCAGGCTCAGGTCACTGGTCAGATAGGTGCCTTCACCAAACAGGGATGTCTGAAACAGAGTAGAAATCTATCCTAACATCATGTACTGCAGACCTCAAACAACATACAAGTGTTCTTTCCTTTCAGACTGGCAGTTCTGTTCCTGAAGGTAAATTACGAAAGGCCTTTCTGACCCGTGTTGGGCCTGGTCCATGCACTGTTTTCCTGGCACAACTTCCTTGGGGTGGGGCTGCTGCCCTCTCCCATCCCTCAAATTAGCTGCTTGGCAGATCACTTGGTGTGGACAGATTCACGCTTTCCCGGATTTGGAGTTAGTTTGCCAGCATAAGTATTTTACATCAACATGACTGCACTGCTCTTAAAAGGCATTTCATCAATTTATTGAGACTGTCATCATTCAAGTAATCCAAACTCCCCAAACAAGGCATGGCTTTACTTCTTTTAAATCCATGCTTTACTAGAAAAGAGGAAAGTACTTTTCGATTTGCCACACTGGCTAAAATTGTTACTCCAGTAAGTCCATTGTACCCAGTAAACCATTACTCGTAGAGAATGTGGGGAAAAAATATAGTCCAGAGGTTGACTGGAAAGTCAAGCAGGTGCTGTGTCAAAGCCGCCTCACAGCTGACACAAAAAGCCAGGAGTCTCAACTGCCCTTCCACTGAAATCAGAAGAGGTGCAAATCCTATGGGATGTCTCCCTAAACCAGACCATTTTAAGAAGGCTCCACGTGGGAGAAGCACCTGAAACTTTGCTGATCTAAACACAAGGCCAGGCAGAAAATCTCCACTATCCTCCTCCTCTGTAGACAGGCACTTCCCAGCTGCAGGCTGTCAGACAGGCCAGGATTTTCAGAGGAATTACACTTCCTTATAAAGAAGCAAAGGACAGTCAGAATTTGTCACGCTGGTGAAAAAGGGTTTCATGCCACTTTCAGCTTTTACCCTCAGGCTGCACCAGAAAATCCAACACAGCCATCCACAAAGGCCTACACTGAAATGAAAACAGTACAAGCAGTACAAGATCATCAGCACATTTCATACCCCGCCAGGAATCTGGGCCTATTTTTAAAAAGTGTCCCCAACTGCAAGAGAGCAAGAGAACATGGTGTCAATGGCAGGAGCCTCACCCTGTTCAAGTGGCAGTGCAGGCCATGGTGCAGGATGGAATGGAAGTTCTCCAGGCGGCTCCCATGGAAGGCGTAGATAAGGTCCCGCTCTCCCTTGGTCTCAGCAAACTTGGTGTTCATTTGATCACAGTACACGATCTCAAAGAGGTAGTCTGGAGCAGGAACCGCAGTCCCAGACATCCCTGTGAGGTCCTGGATCTTCTCGTACTTAAAAACAGGAAGGAATATCAATGTCGGTTTATGTGGTTAGATTACTCACTGGAAATTCTGCTTCCCATCCTTTCAAACTTTAATGTGCTCTGATTATGCTTTTCTGAGTTAGAATTCAACACTTGCACAACTCAGAAGGAGTAAGTGCACAGTAAAAATCCTATCAGTTTCTTGCTATCAAAGTTAAATCCTAATTCTTCTCTCCAAAGTCAACCTTGAATTGTAATTATTAATTACTTTATGATGCAAGGACAACATCACTAATCTACTTTGCCTACTACGACAATACGTTCATCAGCTGATCTTGCAAGAGAAAAAACCATGAAAACAGAAGTTGTTTTCACCTTGCTGCTAATCTCTACAACTATTTTGATCCCTGTTACAGAAGTGCCTCAGTGGCTCTAAACTTTTCCCTTTTTGCGGCAGTATGCAGAAGACAAGAGTTCTCTTTCTCAGTGACACACAGGACCCAGCTCCATGACACCTGAGTTGGACTCTCCCAGTCTAAACCATGCATGTACATGTTATGTTAACTGCAGTAACCAACTACAATCACTGCCCATCATCAACTACTGACAGTGATAACTATTTCTTCCAACCAATGCTCCTGAAAATTTTACTTAAAAACACAACAAACATACCTCTGTATATACAGAGAATAATGGATTTATGTTCAACCGTCAAGCTCTCACAATAACCAACTTAACTCTAGCAGGAGGAAATATTCTCTGAAGTACAAGTGTGCCTTAAAAACCAAATCTAATCAAGACTTTAAGAATTCAGAACTTACCTCCTGTTTCTTAGTACTTTGTATCATGAAGACTTTAGATGATAGAATCCAACTAAACAGGTCCCAGGTTCTTTTATCTGTATTTGGAACAGACTCCAGAAGCTCCTTCAGGCTTGGTAGAGCATTAGTATCTGCAAGCTAACAACAGAGGCATTTAGCACAAGCTCCTCAGTGCCATTGCGATTAAACAGGGACCTCTAGTGAAAACAAAACAATATTTCACCCCAACAAACTGAAAAACAGGTTCTGTTCTGAGATATAAACACTTGTATCCAGTTTGAGGGGAAGTCTGTCAATTGCTCTGAAAGCAAATAGCAGGCAAGTTACACACAGTGATGTTTACCAACAGTATCTATAGGATTTGCACAGGAACAATCAGACTCCTGAGAGAAAACAAGCTGTCACAGGGCAGTATGTGCAGCGGGCCTGACATGGGGATGTTCAGGCCATGTAACATGCAAACCCTTCAAAAAGAATTTGAATTTCACATAGGGCAAGTTCTCCTAACACTTCATAGAATATTAGAAACATTAAGACTGGAAAAGACGTCTGAGATTATTGAATCCAACCATTAACCTGACTTCGCCAAGCCCACCACTAAACCATGACCCCAAGTGCCACATCTACATGTTTTCTAAACAGCTTTAGGGATGGTGATTCTATCACTTCCCTGGGCGGCCTATTCTAATGCTGAATCGAAACCTCTCTGGAGCAGCTTGAGGCCGCTTCCTCTCGTGCTGTCGCTCACTACCTGTTACCCATCGCTTGTTACTTCATGTGCCCGCACCGGATCTGGGTGTTTACCAGTGTGGGTTTATCGGTCAGAATCACAAATACTCTTTTAAACCTGGATTCCTTGACTGGATAAACCCTTCATCCTGCTTTATTCGTGACCCTGCGGCGCCGCTGCCCTCACCTCTNGGGCTGGGGGAATGGGGCCTTCGCCTCAGGTAGAGACCGGAGACGTTTACAGGGGGCAGGGGCATCTTCCCCTCAGGCAGAGACCGGCAGAAGGTTCGTGGGCAATAGCGCCTTCCCTTCAGGCAGAGATCGGAAGAGGTATACAAGAGGGAATGGCACCTTCGCCTCNACACCTTTGCCTCAGATAATGACCTGAAGAAGAGTATGAGGAGGGAACGGTGCTTTCCCCTCAGGGTGAGACTGTGGGCAATGCAGTGGGAAAATGGCACCATCCCCTCAGGTGTTGATCAGTAAGGGGGTACAGCAGGCCATGGCATCTTCCCCTCAGGGAGAGACCAGGAGACGGTACAGACAAAAATGGCACCTTGCCCTCAAGCAGAGATTGGAAGAGGGGTATAAGAGGGAATGACACCTTTGCCTCAGATAATGACCTGAAGAAGAGTATGAGGAGGGAACGGTGCTTTCCCCTCAGGGTGAGACTGTGGGCAATGCAGTGGGAAAATGGCACCATCCCCTCAGGTGTTGATCAGTAAGGGGGTACAGCAGGCCATGGCATCTTCCCCTCAGGGAGAGACCAGGAGACGGTACAGACAGGAATGGCACCTTGCCTTCAGGCAGGGATTGGAAGAAGGGTACAGGGGAAAGTGGCATTGCCCTCACAGGTAGAGGCTGGGAGAGGGGTATGGGGGAATGGTGCTTTCTCTTCAGGTGGAAACTGTGAGAGGCCTACAGGGTAGAACAACATCTTCATCTCAGGCAGTGACCTGGAGGGGGTAAAGGGAGCAATTGCATCTTCCTGTCAGAGACTGGAAGGGGTTATGGGGTGGGGGGACAAATGTCACCTTCACCTCAGGTATAGACCAAGTCAGGTCTGTGGCCCATGGGGCAGGGAGGATGTGGAGGGGGAACCCAGCTCTCTGTACCCACAGTGCCATCACATCGGGACCCTAAGGCAGGGGACAGGTGGGGGCAGTGAAAGTGTGCTGGGGTGTTAGTTGCACCATGGCCATGTCAGATGGCATGTGCCCCATCCTCTGCACAGCATCAGGAGCATCCCAGGCCCCTACCCTCAACTGCTGGGGCATGGCAGATGCAAACTCCCAGCTTGGGTATTGCATTTGTGTCAAACAGCAGATTAACCAGAACGGTCATCCAAGGAGAGTGTTTTTTGTGTCAAATTTGGTTTTGTGTAGCTCTAATTTTAACAGACTTACTTAAGTCAAAAACATGTTGATGTCATTACTCCTCAACAGTTCCCTTTATCATCCAAACCTGTAGTCTCAAGGAAGAATCCAGGTTTGTTTGAGTCACCTCTGCATGCTGGCATTGTAGGATTAAGGGAGAGGAATTCACTTTTTAATTGAACCTCTTCATCAGGTTGCCTTCACTCTGTTGCTTGAGATTGAGGCTCAGTGTTCCTCCTTGGAATGCTGGTGTGGTATTAATGCTGTGAAGCTCCTTTCCAGTCCCAAAATGTCTTAGAAGTCCCCACCATCTTAACCCAAATGCTGTTGCTGTCCTGAGTAAAATTTTGGAAATGTATAGCCATATTGGGTATCTTCTAACACCTTTCTTGGTTTCTTCATTCAGGAGGGATATTGCACATATCCAATGAAATAACTGATACAGGCACTGCACAGATGCTGAGAAAAATGCTAAGGTCAGTTGTGAATATCTGTTACTGGGCTCTCATCTCATAGCTGGATCTCCAGAGATAGCTAGAGCTGCAGTTTGCAGCCTTCCTGATCAGGAACACCAGCTGTGTTACATCCTGTCTAAGGGCAAACTGGTATCAAAGCAAAAAATATGGGAATTTCACTCCCAAGTGAAGAATTCCTATTCTTACTTATCCACTTGAATGGCTTGAAGTTTTTAATAATTCTGACTACATTTAATCATGATGAGGTTTCAAAACTTTGGATAGAGCCAGATAGATCATAGCCTGTGCACAGTTACATTAAATTGTAAGATATTTCACAACGATATATATGATTGAATTGAGTTGTGGCTTTGTTTACTTGCTTTTTCCTAGTTTATAAAAAAAAAAGTCTTTCCATAAGAGCTGCATCAAAAAGGCTGCAATAGGAAGCCATCACTTCTAGGACAACACAAATACTCGCTTGGGTCTGACTTATTTAATGGCAACATGTAGACAAAATTATTTTAAAAGTGCCTTTAGTTTACATTACCCAATTTAGTAGATACCTGTACATGTTTTTATTTAAAACATTGTCCAGTCTGTGAGGTCTGTGCTATTTTTCAATTTGCTTGCTCCAGAGGGTCTCCCACATGCCAGGAGCATGAATAGGTGCCTTAAGAAGAGAACTAGCACCACACAAAGCCTTTTCTCAGGAGTTATGGAAATTACCCATGCTTCAAATGCAGCCGGAGTGATTCCTTTCCATATTTCTATATCCTTGAGAGGATGTATTTTACTTTATCTGATGTGGTGCCTTATTCTGCTGTAAATATCTGATATCTCTGACAGGCTGTTAGCAACATCATTCACTGATCCAGCTCAGGACATGTTTGTTATCTCCCATGATATTAAATTGTTCTGTGTGATCCTTTTGAAAAATCAGTCCTTGGCTGTCTAATTGGCTGATTTCATTCACTAATAAATCATTAGATGTAATATTTTTGGTGTCTGTTAAAGAAGATTAGAAAATGGTAGAGATGTCTCTTTCAATGTGTTTGGGTGGAATTTTACATTGTTATTTTGAGCTTTTGAATTGATATAATTCCAGTGCCCTCATTTAAGATACCAATTACTGTGTTAGAGGAAAGAGGGGGAGTATTGCTCTGGATATCTGTGGGATGGGTAAAAATACTCCATGTAGCAAAAGGTGTCTCTTGTTTGGGAATTTCTGCGTGATGTTTCTTTTATTTCACAGCATGCCTGGGTCTGTGGTTTTGGGACAGAACATGGGGTGGAGAGCAGCACATGCAGGGCACTGCCAGCTGGGGCCCTGCTGAGGAGAGTGGGGTGTCCTGGCATGTGATTAAGGAGTGGGAATAGGCAGTAGTCCCTGAGGAAAAGCTGGAAGAAAGACAGTGTGGTGAAATGGGAATAGAGAGCTGGAGGGAAAAGGTTTTCTTTGGAAGCACATCAGTTCTGGGGATGCTGGCCTTCCCGTGCCACCACTTCTTATATTATTCTAAGAGAGTCAAAATGCAGTGAAAGACCTTCTGTGGCCTTGTTCTGGTTTAAAGAAATTAACCCAAAATAGATCTCAAACATCAGTGGCACTGTAATAGTTAATGGAGATTCTGAGAGCATTGATCCAAAACTGATGCCTACCTTTGGGATTCCAAATGGATGGTGCTTCCATTACAGCAGCTCAGCTGCATTCGGCAATGACAGATATTGATGAGATAACAAGTTTGCTGTATCGATGCTGCCTGAGAGTGCTGCCTGCTCAAACTCGTTTAACATTGGGCTAAACCCTATTTTACAAAGCTGCCCCTAAGCCAGAGCTGAAGCACTGAACGCTTTTGGGGCTGTTTTAGGGGAGTTGCCACTTGGTGTACTGGCGATCCTGGACATCAACCACTGTAGACTCAGGCCTGCAAAATGTGGGAGGATAAGCTTGGATAAAGTCATCGTTCCTTTGGAGGGGAAGCACAATTCCCCTCAGGGGATAAGGTTTTACAGTGTGTGCCTTGCAGAAACCCCAAATCCAAACAAAGGCTCCTACTCATCCTTCTCCTGACAGCTCCAAGAGGCACCATGTTGGCAAGGCTCTAGAGTGAGGAGAAATGGGGAACAGCTGCTGGTTTAGCTTTGGTATTGCTGCTTTTTAATTAACTGCTGTGAGTGTGTGCCGTGGGCTGGAGGCTGAAATTCAAAAGCATCTTTCCAGTCCTCTTAAAAACAACCTGATGAGCAATGCTTGAGCAATATGTTATGCACCTCAGCATTTCTTAGTGATTGCATCCCACATTCCAAGCTTTCTCCCACACCTTTGCACCCCTGCTTGGTGTACTTTGATACCTACAGGCAGGCAAGACTGGCTGGGGCACTGGCAAGGAGCTCTCCTTTGGTTTTTTCAGAAGGGCCCTTCAAATGTGTTTCTCTTTTCCCACTTTATTTTCCCAGATAGAAAAGCTATCCTTGGTGATTTGCTGTGATTCTGTGCAAAGACGGTTTTGTAAAAGATACTGAAAGGGTCGTTGCCGGTGCAGGAGTTTGAATAACATAGCTCTGTGGCTTCTTACGAAATTGAAGATCTGATTATTAAACATAGACCGTAATAAAAATAGTTTCTGGTGTTGGCGGATGCATTTCAGCAAAGAACTGTGGCTTAAATGTCTTCATTTAATTCCAGTGTGTTTAAAATTGATCTCATGGACCGGAAAAGAGGTTTTTTTCCCCCTTAACTAGGGTCTGTGAAGGAAATTAATACAGGGAAGGGAAAATAGAAATACAATACCACACTCAGTGAAACAAATGCTTATGACTGAGGGCTCCGTTCCTTGCTAGCACCATTGGAACAGCCAGCTGTATAAGGTATGTTTTATTATGGAATTAACCTTGACCTAAGGTTCAAAGAGAAAGGTTAGTTTGAAATAAATCAGTAGTATGGTCAGGTCACTTCAAAGAGTCTAAAGCTGAGCTTGAAGATTGCATGCTGTTTATGTGTATCCAGTTGGAATAGAACATATGGTAAAGATAATAGGAGTAAACTATTTATCTCTTCCACCCGCCCCCACTTTGGATTTAACGCCTTTTTGTCCTTTGCATAGATCTGCTGCAGGGGATGTTTTTATCCTGGGATGTTTATTGAAAACAGAAATGTGGAATAAAACAACCTTTTAGAGTCAGCTGGGTAAAGCAGTTTTGCCTTTAACGTTTTTCCAATTGCTCAGATTAAAGTAAACCATTTCAGAAGTAGTCATGAATATGGTGAATCATATTTCTTTGTCACTTGTCTCAGTGAATTCAGACAGTTAGGAAAATCAAAACAAAATGTGCTCAGTTCTGAATTATTGTTTTTCTGATCTAAAAGCAGGATCACATTTAATTGTTACATGTGAGTTACAAGGATTTAAGAGCTTCCCAAATACCAGATAATTCTTGAGACATCCCAGTAAAATGGGCACAAGTATCCCAGCTAGCACAGGGAATGGGAACTGAGGGTGGTGAAGCAGTTTACCAAAGCCACTTGTAAACTGTAGCAAAACTCAGATTTGTGCTTGTGGCTGCTTTAGATTCCAGCCCTTTTTGATGGAGAGGACCAGAATGCCACCTGGGAATTCCTGAATTACAGTCTGCTGCTTTATCCACAAGAGTAACTTGCATCTTTTCATCTATGTGCCCTTATTCCTTTGCTCTCTGTGCCATCAGGGACATATCAGGACCTGAAAGGCAGTGTGTCCACCAGTCACTTGAGTCCAGGTTCAGCTTTGTGTAGGTCACTATACAGGGGAAATAAAAGAACTTTTCACTTCTTCCAAACCCATGGGATGCAATCTAGTCTATTGAAAGGCATTCCTGTCCATGGCAGTGGGGTGGAACAGGATGATATTTAAGGTCCCTTCCAACCCAAACCATTCTTGGACGGGATGAAAGACAAGGCAGATGCAGTGAGGGGCTGACAGTCATCTTAGATGCAGAGGTTCTCCTTGTTGATTGCAGCACTGAATTGCTGTAGTGTGAGGCCAACACTGTTGTTTTGCAGTGCTTACAGGGAAGCAGTGGGAAGAGCAGTGCTGCTGGGTGCTGGGAAGCACAAGGGATCCTCTGCTGAAATTAAAACCAGCTGCTGAGCCAAGACATGGCCACTCGTAATAGCTTTGCTCTACAGACTGGTTTTTCCATAATGTGATACATGCAGTTTGCAGGTAGTAGCACGTTTTAAGATTTATGATTGCCTGACTTTTCCCATTAATGGGGAAATCTGATAATTGTCCATTTTAAAGCAATTGCTGAACAATAGGAAGGAGTATGCTTGTTAAAAGTAAACATAAAAGAGAGCTGGATCTATGTTAGGGTGCTGAGCCTTTGATAGATTTTCTCCTTACAGCAGTCTTTGATCTGCCACACCAGAAAATAAACTCAGTGGGAGACTGGATATGGGATATAGAGCAGTTCACCTCTAGGTCATGGACTCCAATCCAAGCCAGGTCAGGAGTGAGGCTCTGGGTCAGTTCTGGCATGGGCTGGGGGTGGCAGCATCCCCAATGTCTGTGCTGCACCTGTGTCATGGCACAAGGGGTGTGTGGGTCTGCAGAAACATTCCTGCATCAAAGGGGAGACCTATTGCTTCTTCCCCACTTCCCAAATGAGAGCTTTGCAGCTTTGCCAAGGAGATAAATGATATGGGAATACCCAGGGCAGCACAGGGGCTTCATCAGGATTTGGCTCTCAGGAATGCTCTTGCTGGAGAAAGCTGAGTGCTCTGGCGTGGGATGTGTGCAGGTTGTGCCCAGTCCTTCACAGCAATCTCTGTGTTCTCCATCTTCTCAAAAAATGCAACAGCTATGCCTGTTAATTAGCAGGTAATCTAAATAAAAGGGAAGTCTGCAAAGTGGTCATATCAGCCTTGTAGTAAGAGATCTGTTGATGTGCAGCAGTTGTCCCGGAGGCAGCAACATCTCCTGGCAAATCAAGGGCTGTTACCTGAGAAATATTTGAGCCCTATGTCTCCCCACCTTTTTGGAGCTGATTTCAAAGGAAAAGTTGTGCAGCTTTGTTTTGGGAGGGACTGGATTCAAAGGACTCCATGTAGGAAACACAGCACAGGTCACAAATAAACTGATGCAGTGGACTAGTGTAAGGTTTTGTGGATATGGAATGTGAATTTCCAGCTATGAACCATGATCTAAGCTGAGAAGGAACATAGCGGAGTTTAAACATTGAAACTGAAATCTCAGGATTTCTCACTGTCAGGAAAGTCACTTGAGCTTCTTTCTGATGGTTCCAAAAAGAGCAGAAACAGGGATTTTATTGCGCTTCAGCTGTGTCAGATGTGGAGGGCTGGTTCTGTTTTATCTCGTGCAAGAGACAGCTGCCAAGATTTATCTTTGCAGGAAGGGAAACAGAAGTGAGAAAGGTCTGGAATCTCATGTAGCTCTGGCCAGAATCATGTTATTTGAAATAACTGGTTATCTGAAGTTTGGCCAAACCTCACTCTGCATGAGAGTCTCAATACCCGACTAGAGCTGTAGGGATAAATAGCAAGACCCAGACTGTCTGCATGGGGACTGGACCCTGAAGCTGTGGTCCAAATTCAGCACTGTGTGAATAGGAGCTGCCAGAGTGATCCCACTTCTGCTGAACTCCAAAATACCCAGCCTGGGATGCAGTGAGGCTTATCCTTAAGCTTCTGTGACTCTCATCTCTGTGGCATCGGAGAGGATAAAGCAGCATTTAAAGGCAAATTTTGCCCGGAGAGGTCCAGCTTTCTCCTGTGTCTGAGCATCCCATCTGCTGTGTTGCTCTTTTTGGACCTCAAGGATTCCTCTTTTCAGTGAAAACAGGCAAGGAGGGGCTTGGCATAAGCAGAGTGTGTTGTGATCTGCTTTAGCTCTTGTCCCAGGGACAGGCCCTGTGCTGGATTCCAGCTGCCGGCTGATGGCAGCAGCGGATCTGCACAGAGGCAGCTCTGCCTGCTCACCTGCCTCTGCCCTTCGCTGCTCTGACCACATTACCCCAAACATTGCAGTTTCGGGTTATTCCCACTGCCCTGCTGCGGACCAGCCATTGCTTCTGATCAAGCAAGTCATGCACAGGAGAGTGATCGGAGAGTGGTGTGGAAATAATGCTGCTGCTGCTTCGAAGGGGAAAAACTGCCAGAAACTTTCTTTCTCTGCACACCCACCTGCTGATGTGTCCCTTCACGCACAGAACTGGTGAATCATCTCCAAAAATATATGTCAGGCACTGAGTTGTTCCTTTTCTAGAGACAGGACTGATGTTTCCTTAGGAGCTGGGAGGTGACAGGACAATTCCCCCTCCCTTGGAGGGACTGTGGGGTTTGCCTCGCTGCTATCCTGCTTTTCCCTGGGGTGTGTCAGTGCATCATGGCATTACTCCGAAAAGGAAAGATTCCCCGCTTGCCTTCTTAAACACAGACTATGATTTTAGGGGAAGAAAGGGGACAATATGCTATTGTTACATTTTTCCCTACCTCAGCCTCATACTGAAATGTTTAAGGTCCCCCATGAATAATGCAGCCGCAGCCCCAAGTCTGTTTTGCACTTCACACTAAGCAGGCCCATAAAACACCGGGATTGCTCCCGGCATACATTATGCTGTATAGAACATCTCCTACTGAGCACAGCTTTGTCTTCACTGCCACAAAGGCTGTTGGGATTTTTTCCCTGTCTCCAAGAGAGATAACGAGCACGAGAGCTCTTGTTTTAAAATATTAGTGGGAACAAGTCACCTGTGGTGTTTTACCTGCTGCTAACTACTTGTGGTCCGCACTGCATCTCCCGCTTTTGCTGATCCCATGTCATTCTGATTTTATCCAGTGGCTTGTAGCAGGACAGCTATACAACACTTAATCTATGGAAAAATATATCATATTTAGCTGTCAGGCAGGAGACAAACTGATACATTAGGAGTCAGGATTGCTCCATAACCCAAACGAGGAATTCTTTCTTTCTTGGCTAGGAATTATGTACCTAAAATGCAGCAAGGAGCCAGGAGCAGCATGTTGTAATGGCTTGAGGTTCATACACACTCTGTCACATACAGCATGTCCCTTCCCAGTCCCTTGTAAAGTTCAAGAGAGATCTTTGTAGCATTTTAATGATGCTGCTATTGAGAACAGGACCCCTTTGGTGTCTGGTTTAGTCACTTCCAGCCACACTGCAAAATAAAACTGAGGCAAGAGGAAAAAAAAAGCGTGGCCCCAGCCCCTTCCCATGAAGATACCTTTGCATTCACCCTAAACTACAAAGGTGAGGCTCTTGATGAATTTTATGTTAAAAGGAGCATTATGTCTCCCTGGACATCTGGTTTGTCATCAATAATGACATTAGGATCTGTCACACAGGAATTGCCATCTGTGATCCGGTCAGAGGCATTTCAAAGGCAAGGAAATGGGAGGGTGGAAATCAAGGAATGGTTTGCTGCAGGGAAGAGTGACTTAGAAGCCCCAGAGGTGACCATGTCCTTCCTTCAGCTCAGCAAATCACTCCGTTCCTCCATCAGGTCTCGGACAAAGGTATAAAAATCTTGAGTTTTAGAAAAATCTTGGGAAGCATTTGCTGAAGGGAGGAGATGAAGCAGGAAAAGGATTTTATGCAAGGTGGTTTAAAAAAAAAGGACCATGGAATCATAGAATGGTTTGGGTTGGAAGGGACCTTAATGATCACCTTGTTCCAACTCCCCTGCCATGGGCAGAGACACTTTCCTCTAGAACAGGTTGCTCAGAGCTCCCTCCAGCTTGGCCTTAAACACTTCCAAGGATGGGGCATCTGCTCCTTCCCTGGGCAGTCTATGCTGGTGCCTCCCCACCCTCACAGGGTAGAATTTCTTCCTAATACCTAATCTAAACCTGCTCTTACTGAGTGCAAAGGTTCATTCAGAAGTTTTCCAGCTGCTTTCTTGCATCATCTGGGTTACACCATCTTCTAACTCCCCCCAAACCAGTACTGTTTGGGAAGGTGAACATCTCTGGAAACCCACCTGCTGGCACAGCAATAACATTAAACCCCCCAGGGATCCAGTGATGCTATTTTCCACTTATTTTGTTTATCTCTTTATTAGCCAGGTATGAACTTTCCCCATTGATACCTAAGATTAATCTGATCACCAGCCTATCAGCTGTTTATTTAGAGGTAAATCTTCATCCTGTATCTTGGCCATCAATCTCCATTGGTTTCTCTATATGGGTGATTGAATAGTCCATTGCCTGTACTAATAAGCACCCATTTGTTGTCCCATGGAGCTTTAGCTTTATTAGAAACAATTCATGTCAGTGTAGGCCAGAAGAAAGGCTTTTAGCTGGATTGTTTTGATTGCATTACTTGGAAGGTGGCTTTTGAGCACCTGGAAGGTTGGGGGGGTGCTGCATCCAACTGGGCTGCTTTTGTTGGAGAAATGCAGATGATATAGCTGTGAGCAAGATGAGGATTTGCTGCAAGGGCACGCAAAATGCATTTAAATGTGCAGAAATGGCTCTTTGGTTTGCCCTGTTTGGGTCAGTCTAGAAAGAATCTTGAAGAATTCAAAGTAAATGTTTCTGACCTGTCTGGCTTTGGGCTTTGAAAGGCCGGTGGATCTCAGGACTTGCCATGGGTGTTTCTCTTCCTTTTTCATTTTCCCTCTTCATTCCTCACACCACCAGCCCAGAGATTTCCCTTTTTGCAGCATTTCAGGCTGCAGTAAGCTGGTTACGAGCAATTTGGCTCCCTGCTCTGCAGAAAAAAAGTGTGGAAGGCAGGAGGAATTGCTGCAAATCGCTATTCAGCTGCTCTTCATCACACTGGCTCTGGCTTCCATCTACCCGACAGCCCCGCTAAAAGGATAATAATGCTTTAGAAATTAGAGTCAGCCGAACAACTACTTCATAAATTCATGGCCTTGCCCTGATCCTTTCCAGAAGTTTTTCTTTCAGATTGAGTCCACGTCAGACCTTGGATTCCTTCCCTTCAGAAATGTTGCTGCTTTTCTACTTCGGGAGCGCTCTCTGGGTCACCCAGCTATGCAGAGAGGGTTACTAATTATCTCTCATTACCTCAACAGAAATAAGCCTCATTTCAGGATAATCTTGTGCTCTCTCCTTCAGAAAACACAGGATAATCTCTCAGTGATGTTGTCTCATTGTGGGATTTTGTCCTTGATAGATAAACTGGTCCTGAAATCCTATTAAGAGATATTCTGCCTCCCCTTAAAATGGTCAAACTTCTGTGGAACTTGGAAGAGACCCTTGACTTTGCCTACCTGATGGGAAAAAGCTCTGGTTTGCAGCAGCTGTTCCCATCTGTGCCACCTCTGGAAGCAGCTGGAGATCTAAAACAGCCCTGGCTTTTATATGGGACTGATGGTGCTTCTCAGCTCCTCAAGTCCCCCTCAAGCTACCAGCAGAAATCCATGGCAAACGGACTGGGGGCTTGCTCGAGCTGTGGTGGGAAGGGAGCACTGGTTGAATAGGTGGCACAGCATCTTTTCAATCCACATCATGTCCTACCGGTGGCAAGGGATGAATTATCCCGTTAACTTTTCCACCTACTCCAAAGATGTGGAGTGCTAGAGAATCTGGATAGGAGAAGTCCCACCACTGCCAGATGGAAGTGGGACTCAGCACTATTTTTCTGCTTCATAATTTGAAACTCAGCAAGAAGAGTACCTGACTGGCAGCTTCCAGGGTTTTCAGCCTGGTCCCCTAAAGAATGCAACTTCTTAGTCTGTGTGTTCTCCCAAAATAACTCTGACCCCAGTGTCTCACTTTATCTGCCTCAAGAGAGGGACAAGACTGCCATCCATGGAGACATTAAAAGGCTCTGCAAACATTAAATCCCTTAAATTTAGGGTCTTTACATCATTAAGGAAGTTCAGACCATAAAAGAAAACCAAATTCATCAGTTGTGAGGGAAGTTTGAAAATGTCTTTTAAAAGGAAAGTGGGTATCATTAAAAAATTGAGTGAGGTGTAAAAATAAAATCTCTTATTTTGCAAATCTGACAACTCCAGCAAAGTCAAATTGCTTCTTAAGAGATGCTGATGGGAAGAGGGAGCCTACCCAAGTCTGGGATTTATAAAAACAGAAAGAAAGTAGTTGATGTTATGTTAGATTTGTTTGGGGTTTTAAAATTTACTCAGAGCTGTTCAGCTGTGGATGACTCTAGTTCCTGCTCTTTATCTATAGGTTTTGTTGTTCATGGGATCAGTGTCTCCCTGTAGCTGTTTTTGTGACTGAAAATAGTGACAGTGATCTATTCTCTTGGGTTCTTTTCTTCTTAGCATTTTGCTTTTGGCCTCCTCTGAGCTTTGGGAGTCAGGGAGCTGCTTCACCCATGAGCCAGGAAGCCCATCTCCTGCTTTTGACATGTATGAGACTGGATTGCCATGCTTCTCCATTTTTGGGGGGAAAATGTATGAATGTGTTTTTTGGAAAGTACAAATATAAAAGATACATATCTCATATGATAAGGACCATTCCCTTTCAGTGGTGTGTTGCCATGTTCCACCAGTTCTACACTGCCTGACCCTTTCTAGTCCCCATGAATAATTTCTCTTGATGCAAACAATAAATTTAACCATGGAGATTAATTTTGGTGGAGCTGCAGCAGGGTCCAGGTCTGGCACATCTCCTCTTTTAAAGAGAGGCTCTCTCCTCACTGCAGAAGCTGCTGGGGTTGTAATCTGTCTCTTGTGCTGCATCCTTGCCTGAGGACTGGCAAGCCTGAGCCCAATCTTCAAAAATAAATCCATCACAGCAGCAGGGAGCGGATGAAGACTCTGCAGATATAAAGGTCAAATGATAAAGGCCATGTTAAAATATGCTCGTAGGAAATGGCAGCTTATAAGTACTCTGTGATCTAATTACTTATGTCAGGCAGATAAGCCTGGACAGCAATTATTTTGAACCTAAATCACGCAAACAACTACTGTAGGAGCTTTGCCAGTTCTCAGCATTTCTTTCAGTTATTTTGGGGGCAAAATGTGGAGCTCTGCAGGACAAATAGCTGTCTTAAAGGATTGGTTTTCAGTTTCTTGAAGGTGGGAAGCTCCTTTAGTTATCTTTGGTTATATTTTTTTTTCTCTTCAGAGAAAAATAAACCCTACATGTTGTATGTACTCCATGGGCAGCCCACAGGGCTGAGCCTGGTTTGCAGTGCACATGGAGCAGGACTGGAGTTTATTTTCCTGCTGGCATTGCTGCATATGGGCAGAGGGGAAAGCTGTAGCTGAAGACAGCAGTTCTTCACGCAGGAAGATGTCAGCTCCTGGGACCTGCCGGGTTGCTGAGATGAACAGTGATTTGGAGAGGGAGAGAGTTGGTCCTTAGCCTGCCACAGGTAGTGGCCTTAGGGATTGAGCAAGGGACTGCTCCTGAGAGAGGAGCAACACAGGAGCGCATCAGCTCTTGGTTTCTGTGAATAATGGAGGTCTCAGCTTGTGACTCCATCTCTAACTCTGCATAGAGATGCTGTGAGTTGACCCTAAGCCCAGAGCAAGAGCACAGGATAGGAGCCACATTGCCCTTTTGCAGGTGGCTATCACAGCCTTTTGCTCCAGTCTGGCACGCAAAATCCAGGTCTACTTGGTCCAGCGTTATCTTTCAGACTCTGCATGACCTAAAAATTTCCTTTGTAGTTCTGGAGAAGCTTTTTAGCCAAAAGCATTTCTCTGTGCCTTACAGAGAGATTTTGGGACCATGTATCATCTTACATGATGCTTCAGTCTTGGCTCTTTGACCTGTGCCTGAGGGAGCTGCCCCTGTTCTCTCAAGGTCACTTGAATATCAGCAGAGACGTTCATCATCCTGGGGCCTCAAGGAAGATATTGATCACCTATGATGAATCGGCACATGTGTTGTGCAGGAGGAATGATTAGTTAATGGATGAAAGATGTGAGAGCTTGCGCTTTCATCCAAGTCGCTGCTTCTTTCTCGTCCTTGACACGAGGGTCCTCCTGCCCCAGTGGTGTGGGAGGTGCAGAGGAGAGAGAGAACAGCACTGGTAGCCAGTAGATGTTGGTGGCACCTTCTCCTGGGACACAGTCTGGGTGTTCCTACCTTCTTTTAGCTTTCCAACTTAGCCTGACTGGCCATCCCTGAGCAGTGGGTTTGCAGGAACACTCCAGCCATATATAATCCATAGGGAACAAAAGGGATGTGTGTGGGTGCCTGAAGTGTCAATGTGTAGTGGGATAATTTTTGGTGTGCCTCTCAGTCATGCTGCTCTCCCAGCCTGCAGGAATTACTGCAGATGGTGATTTATTAAATCTTTGTAAACCAGCGCAGTATCGCATGTCCCCACTGAGAACTCTTCTGAACGAGGTGTTATTCCAAGGGGCTGTTTCTGATTGATTTTTTTCACCCCTGATTTTTTTCCTGTATGAATGTTTTGGAAGAAAAGCACGTTATTCCAAATGCGATTAAGTCATTTGGAAGAGGATTATGGTGTTTTGGAATAACACCCTCTTATTCCAGAATGAGATCAGTCACACGGGGAGTTAATCGGAAACAGCTATTTTGCTCCTCTGGGAAGCCTCCACCAGCATGACAAACAGTCAGAGCTGCTCCTACCCCTGCTGCCCACTGGTGCCTTGGTCCAGGTGGGGTCTAAGGCCAGACAGTGCGTTATGGCTCAATAATCTAGAGATATAATTTAATTGCTTCTGGTCTTGACCCCAGGATTTCTGTAGTAGTGAAACCTCAGAGTCCTCCATAGAAATCACAACAAATATAGGCATTTTGTGCCTATCAAGATGATGTGTAAAGGAGGTGTTGTCTTCAAGGGATGTTTGCTTCCCCAAGAGCCTCTGCATTTATTTCAGTAAGTGCTTGATTTGAACTGCGCCACAGACAACTGCATTCACCCCTCTGCATGGCTCTTCCTGTCAGCTGTGGTGAGCTGCATCCCTTGGCCATGGTCATGAAGCCATTGGTGTGACCCATGGTCTAGAGCAGCCTGGTCTAGTGGAAGATGTCCCTGTCCATGGGAGGTGGTTGGAACCAGCTGATCTTAGGTCCCTCCCAACCCAAACCACTCTAGGATTCTATGATGGTGTGATCACACTGCAGCCTCTGCATGCACACATGGCTCTGCTGTCACACTTCATGATGCAACAACCCAGAAACTTGTGGCTTCCATATGCCACAAATTATATTTTTTTTTTCATCCTCTGATATGTATTTATTATTGAAAATTAAAGGGTTTCCTAAATTTTTATTTCTGAGCTGGGCCAAACACAGCTTAGGCAGTAAGCAATGCATATTTATTTCTAGCTTATGAAGGAAAAATACAACATCTTTCCTTGTGTTTCTATAATTTCTTTTTTGTGCATATGCAAATTGCCGGTTTATTTGTGCAAGATTTATGCAACTAAATGATGGGGAATTATAGAGGCAATTCAGTGCTTAGAAAGAAGAGACACAATTGCTGCAATTTGCTCGTGCCATGTGCTAATTCCTTCGGAAAATGCTTTTGCTCATTTATTTGCACCAAGCACTGATTTCTGCACCCCTAAGCAAGCTTGGGAAATGTTCTCTGGGCTCAATAGACTGCAAATGGTTTATATTTCTTTCCGCCAGTGCCATCGCCTCCCCATAATACTTTATAGCAATTAGTAACAATAATGAAATATAGCCGTGATTTCTCAGCACTGGAGAAACGCAGCCAGCGCTTGTGAATCAAGCACATTTTCTGGTCAAATTGGCCATTTAAACATGCTGCTCAGGAAGCTTTAAATCCACCTCGATGGATCACTCCGAGCTAAGCTCCATGGGGGGTAAAAACACTGCTGGAAGCAGATTTTTTTCCTTTCCAAAGCTGAACCTGCTCTGTGAGGTGATGTTCACAGGTTTGGGAGAACCTCTCACCCAGGCATGAACTGATGCATTGTGCTTGCTGACAAGCAGCATCCTCACTGCTGCAGTGAGACCTTGGCTCACAGAGAGCGTGGCACCAGGAGCTGGGGCAGGTCCCAGGTTTTTCTCCACATACCTCCTTGGTGAGGAAAATAGGGAAATCTCACAGGGCTGGGATCACAGAATCATGGAATCACTTAGGCTGGAAAAGATCATTAAGATCATTGAGTCCAATTCAGCCTTCTTTTCTCCAGACTGAGAGAAAAGAAGCTCCTTCAGCTGCTGCTGGTGCCCAGGCCCTTCCCCAGCTCTGTTCTGTTCTCTGGACACATTCCAGACCTTCACGGTCTGTCTTGGAATGAGGGGGCCAAAAATGACCCCAGGATTAGAGGTGCCTCAGCAGCGCCCAGTACAGGGAGACAGTCACTGTCCTGGTCCTGCTGGCCACATCATTGCTGATACGGGCCAGGTACCATTGGCCTTCTTACCCACTGGGCACACTCTGGCTCATGTTTGCTGTCAACCAGCACCCTCAGGTCCTCTCCCACCAGGCAGCATTCCAGCCACTCTTCTCAAGCCTGTCATGTCACATGAGGTTGTTGTGACCCCAGTGCAGGACCCAGCACTTCATTAATGCCTCAGTTCCGGTGCCGGGATGCAGGATGGAGACAGGACACAGGGACGGAGGTCCAGGGCCCCGGGAACTAACCTGGAGGTCCTGCAAAAGGACTTGTTGTAGTTAAATGTCACAAGACAGCTGGTGCCCAGCACTTAGGAGAAAGGGAAGTGATTTAGTTTTGGTCATTATCAGAAAAACATGTGTGGAGGACGGGCAATGAGAAGAGCAGCCGTTTTCTATTAGGATAAGAGTAGGTCAGGTGTAGTTAAAACTGGGTAAATGGAGCAGGAAATGTGGCTGTATATTACTCACCCAAGATATATTGCACACATTAGCCTTGTTTGATCGGGTTATTCGGATATTCGGTGCTCTGAGTGGTGTTTTAGGGTGGCCAAATCCAGGCTTTGTACTCTATTAAAATATATATATTGCTTGTGTTTAATAAAGTCTCTGAATTTCCATGTAACCGAAAGTCTGCAAGTGGTCTTTGCTGGGGTCTTAATGAGTCCCTGCCTGCAATAGGCTTTTGAAGGTGGAAGGTGTGATATTAATATTGTTTATGTAGCAAAATAATTTATGAATATTCATTTAATGATGTTGCCAGCTTACAGCATGTTTCTGCTCTTGGGAGCTCTCATGGGTTTTCTCTCCTGGCAGAGAGCTGCCTCATGGAAGTGCCAGAGGCTTTGCTGCGAGGGCTTCTGGGCTGCCCTGTACTGTGGAAATGCATCAGACTGGTGGAGCAAGGCTGGTTAGAGAACTGCAAGACTGGTCTGAAATTTGGCTGTGAAAACTGCCCTGTTTTTTAAGAAAGATTAGGAAAAGTTGCTTTTCTCTGTTAAAAAGACCCATGCAATGCAGGCTTTATTAGCAGTGGACAAGATGAAATGTATTGGGTTGGGGGTTTTTTTTTGGTGTATCTGAAGATTTTGAGTCTTAATGAAGTGTGTCTTCTCAAAAGAAGTTGAGAGGGAGGTGCTAAGGTGGACAATTTTTATATGCCTAATTTAACTTTATTAGACAATATTCTAAGAAATAATGCCTTTTCTCTCAACTGTATCCTTCGCAGCATCTTTCTCTGCATTTACCTTTGGTGCTCTTTGACCACCCCTTGGTGCATGGACAGACTCTTTATCATGTCCCTGTAGCTCCTTCCTAACCTCTTGGATGAATATGAGGGATAAATACATGCTTCTGGCATGGCAGCATCCTGCTTTCCTTTCAGGGATGGAGCACTGAGGTCCAGGTCCCTCTGAGATGCTGGAGTCCACATGGGCAGGCTCATCCCATGGAACGGTGATGTAAACAGCAGAGCAAACCTCCCTGGGGGCAAATCCTGCTCTGGCTCAGCTCAACTCTGCAAGCTCTGGATTTAGACATTCCCGCAGGAGGGGGAATGAGTCCAAGCAGGGAACCTCAGCCAAGGGTTGGACCCACCTGAGACTTCCCAAATCCTGGTCTCCAGACAGCAGCCTCTGCTGCAGCTAAAGATGGTGCTGCACGTACAAACCGAAAACCAAACCAAGTGTGGGGGCACTTTCCCAGCTCTCTTTTCCCTGCCTGCCCCAGGGCAATGCTCGGTGCATTATCCACAACCACCATCCCATCTGTGGGCAGTAAATCCTGCGGCAGCAGTCGGGGCTGACCGCGTCTTCGTTCCCTGTTTGCCTCTGACAAAGCCGCATTGTTTTGGCGTGACCCGCTTTTAGGAGCCCCCTGAGGTCCGGCCGTATATCTGTCCTTGCCAGTTCCTGGAGGGTGGCTGGGACCCCGGCGGGGTCAGTGAAAGGGTATGTCACGGCTGGACGGCAATTATCCTCTGGGCTGGGAAAAGCCAGGGCCAAGGCTGTGCCATGACCTGGGGTCTGTTAAAAAACCTTTGAAAGGTTCCAGGCTAGTGAAGGTTGGGTTGCTTTGCCTCAGTGCATCCTCTGCATCCTCCCCCAGGCCTTCTGTGCTAAGAAATTTCACTTGTTCTGCTTAACGGTTACTTTATTTGGACATCACATAGCAAACACATCCCGCTTTGCCCTGCCCTGACACCCCTGGGCTGGAGGGGATGTCCTTTGACCCTTTCTGATGAAATCCTGCGGGACTGAAGTGCCATGCTTCAAATCATTAGTTCCTTAGTTTCCCATCCTCCAGCTCTGGGCATCATCTGCCTGGTGGAGGCACTAAATGAGGTTAAACCCAAAAAGAAATGGCAAATTGTGAGTGTGCAAACTGCTTGGCTTGTGTTAAATGGGAGACAGAAGTGGAGCCTGGATGGAAATAGACAAACTAAAATGAGAACATTGGTATCCAGGACAACTCAGAAAGGGACAGCTGGGGAGGTGACAATGTTCCCCCATGATGGGCTGGAGGGGAGGCAGCCACTCTGGAGGGAAGCTCTGCATCCCACCTCCTGATGCTCGGCATCACTTTATTGATTTAATTTCCCCCGAGCAAAAGCAGCTCAATTCCCTCTCTAAGCAAGCTCCGTGAGTCAGTGGCAGAGCTGGCCAGCCTCTTCCCATGGCTCCATCAGTCCATCAATCCACTAAAATAAAAAAAAACTATGGGCAGAAGGTGCTAGTTTTGGGGCAAGGATACTGTCGCACCAGGGAGATGCCAGTGTGTCCTGTATGCATTAATGAAACACTTTCTTTCTGGTTAGGACTTGAAGGATGCTCATTGAAAATCAGGCTGCCATGGAAACCAAAGGTGTTTAGTCTTTTGGGAATGCTGTTGGACAGAGGCAGGGCGAGGTGTGGGAGGGGGGAGTACAGCCTATGAAGAAGAGGCGTTTTAGCAAAACCCTTGATTCACCATCAGTCCGTGCCTGTCTGTTGCTTGCAGCTGCCAATTGCGGGAGGGAAGGGTTTGCCCCTGTACTGGATGCTCTTCATGGCTCCAAGGGCCTCCTTTCCCTCGGTGTGTCCCTGCGTGGATGGGACATGCGGACCCTCCCGGCTGCAGGGGCAGGGGTTTGCTGTGGCAGCGGCGCAGGGTGCGGCCGGAATCGGCAGCCGTGGAGCCCCGAGCGTCCTTGTTGCTGCCGGCACCAGGTCCCTGACTTGAGGCAGCAGGTCAGGGACCTTCGGCTGCTCAGGGACCCCGCTCCTGGCACCCTGCTCCCCCTTCCCTGCTCCTCGAGGATGAAGCACGGGAAGGTGCAAGCATGGAGAAATAATGGAATTATTGCTCTGTCATGTACCATTCATTTTAATGACGCAGCACGTCGGCGCTGTGACAGCAGTATTAACGAAGGTTGGGAGGTTACTGCAAAACGATGTCGTCTTCCTACACCTTGTCACTTCCCAGCGCTGTCCCCGGACCAGACCCCCTCTCCTTCCCCTGTTCATTCCACTTTCCATCCTCAGGCGCTTGCTAGGAGCCCGTGTCCACCGGCAGGAGCTGGGGGCTGCTCCCACTCCCCCTCGGCCCCACACAACTCCTTACCATCAGAAGTACCTACTAACGCATGTTTTAATTAGAATAACCAATGAGTTGCATTAGGAAGAGGATGGGAACGGATCCCTATTGCACGCACGGAGCAGCTCTTCGTTGTGGCTCATACAACACCCTGTGCTAATGCTGCTGGAGATTGTCATTAAGGCTAATTAATTGCAAAGATACCCAGTGCTTTCTGTTGGGCACCTTTGGATTAGGGGCTGCTCCGTGCAGCGGGGGCAAACCCGCAGTGGCTCAGCTTGGGCTTGAAGGCAAAATGCAAAGAAATAGATTAAAAGAGCTAACAGCCACCCTTCTTCCCATCAAATATTCCTGAAATCAGCACGTTCCTGCAGAAAACCTCAGTGCATTGAAAAATCCTCAGCGCTGAGGGCCGGGGCTGTCAGTGCCGGCTGCCTGAGGATCGATTCACCCGTGATTTGGATTTCTCCTTTCGCAGCAGTTAATGCTCTGCCAGTGTTTTGCCACCATATCCCGCTCCGTAATTACAGTGACTGCATGGATCAATTAGCGCCGCTTAAAGCCATTAGCAGCCCAGCCCCTTAGCCCGGAGCTCATGGCCAGCAGCCCTGTGTGTGGAGAAGCTGCGGAGGGACCCATTCGCACAGTACTTGCAGTGGGCAACCCCTCATTTCTTTTATATTCAATTTTATTCGGGTTTTCCATGTTGTAACAATCTAGTGATGGCCTCAGCAGAGACACTGGGACAAGCTTTGTCTGGCTGAGAATGTTTCGTTTCACTGGAATTTCCATGTTGCCTCTTGGGGTTGCCTGAAAGGTGACAATTCTGTTTTGTGATGTGGTTTGTTACCAGAAATTTGTTCTTGTTCAGTACCAAGTCCAAAGCCTCTGAAGGTCTGGAACTGTCTTGAAGCATCCAATTGCAAGGAAAAGCAAAAACATTTCCCGATGTCTCATCCGGGGGGGGATGAGGGAAGTGGGATGAGTAGCAGAGGAGGGATAAGAGCAAATACATTTTCATATCTGAAGGGGAAGACAAATATTCTCTCTGTGCCTCAGTTTCTCTGTTGGAAATGCAAACTTTGCCTCTACTGTCCACATCACCTGCAGATTCAGAGCTCCGTGGTTTTGGTTAAACAATTTATCAATGGCAGGAAAACCAGGTGCCAGCCAGCTCCACTGAGGTGGCTCAGTTAAAGGATGGAGATGAAGCTCCAGGCTCTTCACAAACTCATCGCACTGTATTAGTGAGCACAAACACCTCAAACACCAGGTTTCCGTTCCTAATACAACCATTTCCATTCACTTTTTGGCTTATACTAGAAGTGAATAACATCCAAAATTTTCCCCAAAGAGGGAATTTCTTCCAAGGTCTCCCCTAAAAAGACAAGTTTAAAAAGTCCTAGCAGAAGCCATGGCTGTTAACCAAATCTTAAAGCATTAACATTTTCCATGCAGGGACTTCTCTCTTTTCCTTCCTTTGATGAAAGGCTTTACTGGGTTTAATGGTAACATGTCCCAGCTGTGTGGCCTGACTGTCCCTGGGCAGGACCAGTGTCCCCAGCAGGGAGGATTCCTCTGCATTTAAAAAACATAAATAGCTCCAAGATGCTTTTATTTTTTCCCCTATTTCTCATAATTCTATCAAATAAGAAAAAAAAAAATACTAGGCTGGGGCAAACCCCATATTTTCAACAGGACTGAGGGACCTTATGTTCTGGAGACCCCATTGGGGATGTGTTGGTCCATGAGGCAACTTGGTGGTCCCTGGGAGAAGCTGGGGGCGCTGATTTCCCTAGCCCCAATTCATAAATCATGCATATAAAAAGTCACTCAGGGCACTCTAACCCAGCATGAGGCAACTGTAAATATTTTTGATCTAAGGGATTATTTTCTCTTTGGGCAGTGGCTCGCTCTGTGTGTGACATCTCATTCCTAGATCGATGTTTTATAGGCACGTGGGCCCTTGTATCTGCTCATGGTTAGTCGATAATGCCAAAACATATGGGCTGTCGTGTACTTCTCCATGTATTCCTGTTATATAGGCTCTGAAAATAACTTGAGGGTTAAAAAATAAATAAATCTCGAGGATGGTATTGTTCGTGCTAGATAAAATCCTGTGAACAAAGCAATTGGCATCATTTCACTTGCAAATTGAGCAGCGAAGCAAAATACCATTTATGAAACTGTAATTTATTCTTGGAAAATCAAGCACTTACAATGTCGACTTGTCGCAGGTTAAGTTACAGAAAAGGGAAAAAATAGATTAATGATGAACGTGACAACATTTCAGGGTAAATCATCACAGCGAAAGCCTTTGAAAAGCCTGTTTGCTCCTTGCAAAAAAGGGCTTTTTATTTTTTTCTCCCAAGAATATTAAACCAGGGACTGCTTTGGGTCTCAGTGGTGCTAGGTGCAGCCAAGCAGGCAGTGGCAAGGTCTAAGGCGGTCCTTGCACTCCCTTTACCACCATCCTGCTGCATCCGATGCTGGGGAGCCCTCATTGCTTTTGGAAGCCAAAAAGCAAAGTCTGGCTCATTATTTTTTTTCCCTGCCTGCAATTAGTCCATCCCTTAACGAACCTCTTTCTTGCAGTTGTTCTTATTATATTCACAGAATCACAGACTGGTTTGGGTTGGAAGGGACTTTAAAAAACATCCAGTTCTAACCCCCTGTCATGGGCAGGGACACCTTCCACTAGACCAGACTGCTATCACCTGGCCTTGAACACTTCCATGGTTGGAATATTCTTTTGTTTTGGTTCTGTACAACAAAAACCAGGCAATGTGAACAAGCAAGTCTCTAGTGGGGACATCACCAGTGCCACCACTGGGGCATCAAACCCAATCATCAACTCCTCCGTATGATCCACAGATGTTCCTTGACAACGGTCTCCCAAGGTCTCCCCTTTGCCCTGGCTTTTATTCCTTATCCCTCTTAGCCCTTTTTTTTTCCAGCCAGGAGACCACTCTCCACTGACAGACCCCTTGAGAGCTGGCAGACACCATGGAGTTGTTACAATGGGGATGGGAAGAAAATGAATATTATTTGCACAAGAAGAGGACAGAGCTCATCAGAGTTAAGTCCATAGGTGATGAGGAGACATAGCCTTGTCTCCTGGCATGTGGGAGTTTCTGGACCAGTTGGAGCCCAGCCTGGAGCTGCACTCTGGACGTGCATCTTACATCTTTATTTAGGGAAATATCAGCAAATAGTCCTACTCCCCATGATTTATGCACCAGCATCTTTAAGGTGTCACTGTTAAGTTGCAATCACCACAATGAGGAGGTATTTGGGGCAGGAATGGGTATTTCCATGATTCTGGCCGAGGCATCGCTCGTCCCCCGCGGCGCTCGCCGAAGGTGACGGTAAAACGGAGTTCACAACCTGAGGAGCGATTGCCGGCTGTAATAGTGTGTTACGTATTAAGGGAGCATGTTTGAAACCATGTTATATTATTAAAATTCATGGGAGTGATTTATAGGGGTTTTTAAAAACAGCAGCTTGCCAATATAAATTGGCTTAGGAAAGTCAACTGTAATCCACCCAGGTCCAAATAATGACATTTCCTCCAATACATCCAAAAAGCTGAAAAGCAGAAAATAATATTCAGGCTCCAGAGATAAGGCAAGCACCCAAGGGAAAAAGGACTCTGAAATATTCATGCAGCCGTAGATTGGATGGTGGAAATGGCCGTTCCCAACGGCTGCGTTTAGGGACTGATGAATTTAGTTACTGTACCTTTATATTTATCGCTCAATAAACAAGACAAGCTCCTTTACGAGGCCGAGCAAGACTAATTTAGCTATTTTAGCGCTAAGGAAATGGTTTTCTGGGCAAAGCGAGGGGTTGGTAATTTTGTATGAAATTAGGAGACTTTTAATTTAGCCGAGGCAGCAAGCAGTGGTGGGGTCTGAAGGTGCTGGGAATTACAGGGCTGGAGATGAGATTTGAGGATTAAACCCCCCCTGGAGCAGTGGGGTTGGGGTGCTCACCCTGGATTTTGGGGGACCCCACACTGAGAGAGAGCAGAGCCTTTCCAGGCCACCTGCACCTGCTGATGAAGATGTTCCAGCTCTTGATTTTTAAGATGATTTCTGGAGGCTGAGGCTGTCTCTGTAAAGGTTTTACAGCAGCCGTGCTGGAATCAAGCGTGGCTCTGTAAAAGTGTCAGCAAATGAAGCGGTGATGCCCAAGCGGTATTAACGCCAAAATGACCTTTCCGATAGTTAGGGCTTTATGGGATATTATAAATTCTCCCTGTGTTGGCAGGGTTATAACTAGGACATTAGCAGTAACATCTTCTCCAGTGATATCTGAGGCGGGAACGCGGTGTTTGGAGCTGAAAACACCCAACTTTTTTTTTTTTTTAGTGTTTCTGTAGCTGAAGAAGTTGATTTGAGATGTTTCCAGCGGAAATTTGAATGCACATGGTCAAAATGACCATGCTTCTACTAAAGATGAGTTTTGAGCACTCAAGTAGGGTTTTTTTGGGGGCTCTTAATATTTCCAACAGCCCAAAATCAAAGTGATTTAAATGTATTGCTTGGGGTTTTTTATTTCCTTAGTTTCTAAGACTTCAGATTAATATTGTCAAACCTTTTTTTTATTGCCATGAAGGCAAGGAAAGTCCTTTTTAATGAAAGCCACAAGCTCTATACAATACCTTGACTCTGCAGCTGCTATCTGCAGTACCAGATTTCACTGAACTTACATGAAAATCCCCCGAGTGAGCCCACTCTGATCTTTTTTTCACCTCTTGTGTTGCCACTGGGAAATCAAATCAGTTTTTATGCTGGTATTTATTATGAAGTATATATTTAGACAATCCATGCTGCAATTTAGCAGTTCCGAGAGCTTCGGGGAGTTGTTTGAAGTGACTTTTCCCTCACCTGCTTATTGAAAACCCTTCAGAAAGTGCTGCTGGGCTCAGTCTCGCTCATTTATTCCCCACAGCCTCTACTTTGCCTGTCCTTTGGCATCGAGGGCAGCAGCAGCAGCAGCAGCAGATGGACAGTGGCAGGGGTTCACAGCCTGTTTTGGGGCAAGGATACACCTTGGAATCCCAGAATGGTTTGGATTGGAAGGGACCTTAACAATCATTCAGTTCCAGCTCTCCTGCCATGGGCAGGGACACCTTCCACTATCCCAGGCTGCTCCAAGCCTCGTCCAACCTGGCTTTGAACACTTCAGGGATGAGGCAGCCATAGCTTCTGTGGGCACCCTGTGCCAGGGCCTCACCACCCTCACAGGTGCTGCCCCGTTAGTGCTGCAGGCAGCAGGAAAAGCAGCTGCATCAATAGCTGAGCAAGAGCCTAGATTAATTGGAAATTGATTTGCACTTCCAAGCACAGGTGTCACACTGTGACCCTGGAGTTCTCATCTCAACCAGCTCCCAAAGAGCCCCCACGCTCCAGAAGGACTCTGCTGATGGCTTGGCTGGAGTTTTATGAGCAAAGCATCAAAATAAAAACCTCTCAGCGCTTAAATGCTGAATTTTGGAAGCTGCTTTTCGAGATCAGCCAGATGCATCACTATCCACTTGAAATGGTGATGCCCCAAGTTGCCCTGCACAATCCCCATACCACAGCCCTGCATGTGAAAAGAAAAGCTCCACACAGGCTCATTTATTCTAGTTTTATTTTTCTTGTACAAGTAGCCACAGGCTAAAATCTAAACAGAGCAAACTACAAAAAACCTGGGTTTTATTTTATTATTATTTTTTTAATACAGAGCTAACAATCATGGGATCAGTGGGATTTCAATATCAAGACAGTTCAAAGTAAGAAAGGTAGAAAATAAACAGTAGAAAAGTGCTTTGCAATTTGGGTTTTTAGTATTACTCCTAACAGTTGATTCCCAAAAAGGACTGGGACAAAGGTTTAGCATTGGTTTTATTATGACTTTCTTACAAACATAAAGATATTGCAAGTTTAAATGATGGAAATAGGATCAAAGTACAAATCCCTCTTTGCTTTTTAAGTCAGACCCTGATCCAAAGCCCCGTGAAATCAGGCTTGTCCCTGACTTGCTGGGCTTCACACCAGCCCCATCCCTCCTTCCCGTACGATGCTGAATCCCAGGCTCTGCCCTTGGAGTAAACCTCGAGCCATTTCCCTGATTCCCAGTGTTCCAGGGGGTTTCAGTGCCACGGCCCTGTGGCAGCAGTGCTTTCAGCTGGGGGTGCTGGTGCTTCACTCATCCCCATCTCCCTGCCCGCAGGTCCAGCCCAGGCACCTTCCTTTTCCTTTGCCTTTTTTAATTTGGCGGGTGAGGGAAATAAATGAGCCGGCATCAAGTTGCTCGTTGGGATCTGTAACCTGCCTGCTCTGGCGCGCATGGGGAGGGATAGATTTCCACACACTGTTTGCACAGATGAAGTGAGGAGTTCCCCCCATTTATTTTCATAAGCTTTTAATTTCCTTTTTTTTAACCAATCTTCCCAGACTTAAGTGCTGTCACTCAGCTCATAGAGGGCTCGGACACCACACTGATCCCCCCTGAAATGCCATAGGATGGTTATCCCAGAGGAACACCCCCACAGACAGCAAAACTCTTCCCTTCACTATCCAGAGGCACAAAACTTTGTAGCTTCTCCTCTTTTATTGCCAAATTAAAGCCTATAGTCCCTTGGTATAATTTTGGGTGGAAGCTTTAAAATTCCCAAACTGGTCCAGCACTTAAATATATCAGCACCTTTACAAAACAAGGAAGAAGAAAGATAACGGTAGACAAATAAATACCTGAATCTAACAGTGTGAAAATACCCTGTCACAGCAATAAACTATTCCCTGTTCAACTAAAGTCAATGTGGATACTATCCCTGAGGAAGCAGCCATCTCCGGTTGAGATCTCCAAGAATAGGTTATGCCCATTATGGGTTACCAAAAATAAAATTTAAAAAAAAAAAGCTTTTGGATATTTGTTCCTTCCCATAATTTCATCTCACCACAGCCAGAAAATAAGAGGGTTTTTGGGATCAGCTGAGAAAAGGCAACAGGTTGAATTAGTGTAATTTGAGAAATAGTATAGGATGAGATTCCTGCCCCAAACATGGGCAGTTTCCAGCGATTTGCACTGGATCCAACACCTGCCCATCATCCAGTGGTTTTATCTATGGGTAGAACTGATTCCTCCCATCAGGAAAAAGTGGGGGGAAAAAAAGGAATAAGAAACCTGGCAAGCTGTTCCTTAAATGTTGTGGTGTGTAAAGAAGTGTGAAGGGAGCGCTGCCCTTGGCTGGCAGCTGGGCGCTGATGGTGAAAGGCGCTGGGAACCACCCTGGGACTGTCTGGCTGCCTCAGCCTCTGGTCTGGGGACATCAAATGATGCCTCAACCCCTTTCCTGTGGCACAGCCCCGCATCTGCAACACATTGGGACCTGCTGTCCCACATCCACCCGAATACAATGTGTCTACCCGAATACAACTTGTCTACTTGAGTACAATTGTGCATCCAGCACAGAATAAAATTCCATCAGTTTCCTTCAAAACCAGGGCAGCAGTTTGGATGAACGAAGGATAGACTGTCCCCCATACTGAAACCAAACACAAGCTCTCTTTTTGTTCTTTTTTCCTTCTCATTTCACAGAGTAAGGGCCAGACACACTCTAGGTGAAGTTTTGGGTTGGGACAGCTTTGTCTCCAGCCCAATTCAAGCACTGAAGGACAGCGAGTGGGACTGTTACATGTCGCTTTTCCAGCTGAGCGGCAGCTACAGGCACCAAGCCAATATGTAATTTTTAATGGGTTTTTTTGCCCAGTTTGGTGGATTTAGATAATTCAGGGAAGACCATGGATCCTCATGGATCACCAGACTTCAGCCTCATCCCTTCCGGGACTGAGCTGCCACAACCATCTGTGTTAGGTTCCAACAGTATGGATTGACAAGAGTGGAAAAGAAACCCCAAAAAAGAGGAAAAGCTAAACATATAAAAAATAGTCTCTAAAGATTTACCTCCATCTTCAACCATCTCAAATCAACACAGAATCTGCATTGGTTTAAGCCACCAAGTTTCTGCATAATTAAAAAAAAACAACAAAAGAAAAAGCTCTACTGTTGACATACTACTGTATTCCAACTAGTCAAATGGCACAGCATTTCCCTTTAATAAAAGGAAGTAGTGACAAATACTTGTTACTATTACAATATCACAATAATATGATATTAAATTAATAGCATGTTCACAGCTCCAGGAAGTCTGAGCTGAACACTACTCTAGGTTCTGTGTTCACTTTGGCAACAGTACTTATTCAATGTGAACGGCGGCGTTACACACACAAAAAAAAACAATAAAAAGAAAAACTGGGCTGGAGTGGGATAGCAGGAGGGGATAGGGTTGTCTTTGATATGAGGTTATAACTCGAGCTGTTTGGTGTCTTCTCCTCCCTCCTGCCTTTCCCTAACCTTGGCATCCACTGGCTCCTGCAATGGGGTGGGCTGTGCTATTGGTCTCACATGGCACTGTCCCTCTGCAGTCCCTTCCCAGGCTGTCTCCAGGTCCAGCATCACAGGTGTGAGCAGGGATCATCTGACAGCCCATTTAGCCTCTTTGGTGGGGTGGGAAGAGGCTGTTTGAGGGGGGTTAATGCCAAAATGTAACTCTTCGCATCTTTTCTGTCCTGCATGATGTCTACAGGAGGAGGAATTTCAATGGAAGAGGGCTAGGAACACCGAGCCTGAATAGCTCCTTGCTCTTGAGGTTGGTGCCATTACATCTGTGTGGGCCAAGCTGGATGAGGTGACATGGAAGGACAGAGCCCTGCTCCCAGGTAACCCTGCCCAACACCAGAACTCAGCTCAGGGAAGAGGCATTTGCTCATGCTCCTGTATACTGTACTATTTACACAGCCATCAGTTGCATCCCATTGCCAGCTGGGCAGGTGATGGGGGGTGTTTTTGACACAAGGGACTCTCCCAGTGGTACCATGTAAAAAAATACAATTAATATTTATTTTAAAACTTAAACTCATTTCCTTTCCCGATTGCTTTCACTGTCCTTGCAAATACAGCAATGTTTGATTTACCACCACCTACACAAAGAGATCAAACCCTCACATTTGCCTGGATTTAACCACCTCACACAGCAGGGAAAGGGCTGCCCTCTGGCACTAGCTGGCACCTCGTGTCCCTGTCCCCCATGTGTGCCCCCATCTCACCCATGGACGATGCTGATCACACACTGACTCACAAGGCTGCACCACGCCAGGACAACCCAGCCTCCACAGTGTCAGGTTGGTGGTTGATCTCTGGAGGGGACAAACCCTCTCTTTGGTGTCAGGAGCTCCTCTGCCTACCCTAGGCATGGAGAAGGGGTGGCTCTGGCAGCCCCCAGCATCCTCCTTGCCTTGTCCCTCTCAGGGAACTGAGCCCATTTTGGCTCTACTCATCCTTTGGACGTTCTCCTGTGGCTGGAAAGGCGCTGGAGGAGCTGGGAGCAGCTCAGTAGCGTCTCAAGGGGTTCTGGAAGTGCTCTGTTGGGGTTTCCCCATGGGTGCTCCTGATAGCAGGTAGGCTTTGGGACAAGACACTGACGTCCAGGTTCCCACCTCCCAAGGGTGTGTTGTGCTGCTCAGGCCCACACATGCCATAGATCATCCTGCTGGGAATCAGCCTTGGGGAGCAGCACACTGATGGGGCAGAAGGGTGCCCTGGCCCGAGCACTGGCATCTGAGCACCCCATCCCTTCAAACCCAGGATGGACCGGTGCCCAAATCAGCCCTGGAAGGGCAGTGGTGCCAGGGAGCCACAGGGCATCGTGCTGCTTGTTTGTGACAGCCCCAACAATCTTTGAAGTAAAAAACCACAACACAAAATCTCCACCACCCAAAACCACACCGGAGCCCCCAAAAGTAAAGCTCATAACACCAGTGAAGCATCGTGCTTCATGTGGGGCTGGGTAGGAGAGGCAGGAATTGGGGGAGAGGGGAGGACGTGAACACACACACACACACACACAAACACACACAGGAGTTTCTCTCACACTTGAGGTAGAACATTGGTTTCAAAGGTTTGGAAGTGCTTTACATGGGAACGACAACAAGGAAGCCACCGAGGTGGCGGGTACAGAGCGTGACTGCTGAGGTAGGACCATGCTTGTACTGACCAAGTGCTACGCTACTTGTTTGTTTGAACACGAAGGAAGACACAGGTATTTCTGCTTCCCAGAAGACATTCATTCCGGTTGAGGTAGGTTCTGAATTCACTCGGGTTGTCTGTCCAAGTCTTTCAGTAGCCCTCAGGCATCCTTTGACACACACACACTCTTTTTTTTTTTTCCTTTTTTTTTTTTTTTCATATTATTTAGAGTCAATCAGCACAAAAAGTATCCTGAGAAATAGTGGAAGTGTACAAAATCATCAAATCCACGGAGAGACAGCCTTTCTGGGCCTCGATTTTTGGAGTCAAGTTAGAAGGATTTTTCCAAATCCAGTCTTCTGGAAATAAAAAGTAGATCCAAAAAGTAGTCCTAAAGCTGCTGATCAGGAAAAAGTCTGGGATGCCAAGAGATGGGGGCTCCACCATATCCCCAGTCTGTCAGAGACTGGAGAGTTTGCCAAACTCTGCCAAGGAGTCTGTTACATAGCAGCTGCGGGGAAAATCCATCATGACCAGTCTCCAGAGAGCCATCATCAGAAGAAACACATTGAGAGGCTCGAGAGAGGTCAGAAAGATAAACTTCACAGAGTTTCCAAAAGGCTGTATACATATATATATATTTATATATATATATAAAAATAAAGCAAAACAAAAAAATAACAATCAGACCGTAGAAATCTTCAATTGACCTGAGATTGACAACTCGTAAAGACATCACCAGTCGTGGGTTTGGTTTCTGGTAACTCCTACAAGAGGCTTCGAGTCTTGGCAGTTTTATCCTTCATTGGCAGGACCGTGGTCGGGAGCCAGAGCAGCAGGATTGCTGCCATGGGGGTTTTTTGGGAGGGGGTCTGGCTGCTCCTCAATGATGCTGAACTCATCCAGAGGGAGTGTGGAGATCTGGGTTTCATCATGGGGGCCTGACGGGCTGTGAGCCAACTGGAGAAAGAGAGAGAAGGGGACAATGCAGTGACAGTGACAGTTCACCAGTGCACAGCTAGGTGTGCTCCCATCTTACTGGACTTACCGGGACTCCCTTCTCCTGCTCCTGGGACGGGGATGTTGGGAATAACCTCTCCAGCTCGTTCATATCCAGCTGCTTTCCGTTCAAGTCCCGGTCATCCCTGTCCCTACGAGTGGCCCCGTTCAGGACAAGGCCTGTGGTGCTCCGCTGGCTCCGGGGAATCTGAGGGGTTGACAGCTGCTCCTGCACATTTTTGCACATCAGCAGCCTGAAAAATGAAGAGATGGAGCCTGAGAGAGGTGGTTCACCCTTTATTCCTTCTCCCAAGTTGGCATCTGCCTTATCCCTGTGCTGCATTCCTTCATCCTTCATCCCATAAAGCCCAACATTGCACTGGGGATGTGAGACTCAGGTGGACACACCCACAGTACCAGGGACCAGCAGCCCTTGTGAGCAGTGGCATGAGCATCCCTACCTTCCTCGGTACCCAAACATAAGGAAGAGGATGCAGAATATGATGCATGTGACGCCGATGTGGATCCCGATGATGATGCCAGTTGTGGAGGTTTTGTTGTTCTGCTCATCCTTCATGCAGTCACAGGGAGGATTCAGCACTGCCAGGAAAGGGAGAAGAGAGAGGTCAGTGGTGCTACTCTTCTATTGTTTTTCCAGCTTTTGGGGAGCCCAGAGACAAAGCCAGAGCCTTGGGCAGTGCTGGGAACTGTGTATGGGAAGAGGAGAACTAAGTGGGAAGCAGGGGGTCGCTGCCTGCCTATGCATCTCCCTTGCTCCCAGCACCCCAGGAAGGGAGACACAGCAAGCACGGGAATGGAGTATCTGTAGTGAGCCAGACCCATTACCTGTCTGCTGTCATTAGACATAATTAATGCAAAAAACCCACTCTGACATTAATTTTTGCAATCCCCCATGCCGAGGTGGGAGGTAAAAGGCAGCCACCACACCAGAACAGGCTGAAACCTGATGGATTAGACAGATGCCAGTGAGATTAGTATTTACTCTAGCACAGACAGAAGAGTAATAACTATCTCTTGAAGATATTCCCACTGGAGGCTTAAAAGGCTTCCAAGAGCAGTAGGATGTTTTTTACACATAGATGAATATGAAAGGTGTGATCAGTTAAGAGATTCCCTCTAGAGGTTTCTCCTGTGCTGCCACATAATGCGGGGCTCATGCTCTCCAGCCATTTCCCTTTCCAAAGCCACTTGTCCTCCCTTTTGACCAGTGAAGGTCAAAATATCCAGGAGAGCTCTAGGAGAGCTCCGAGAGAGCAGAGATGCTCAGTGCACCACGTCTCACCTGAGGATGGCAGCTTGTGCCTTATGCATGGGGGATTGTTCACATTCATGGCCTCACCTCTGGCTCAAGATTAGGGGACAAAGCTGGCATGTACAAAACATTTGGTTTGTTTCTTCCCCATTGGTAAAAAAGCCATCCAGGTGCTCCCAGCCCTGCAGAGTTTTGCCTCAGCATTATTTGTGATGCTGAAAATAAATGAGTGTCTGAAGGTGAGATGAGGGTAATGCCACAGGGGGCACACAGGATGTGTTTGGCCTCACCACCTTCCTGCAGAGCTGTTTCCCAAACCAGCATTGAGACTCAGGTCCCATCTCACCTGTCCTCTCCACGGTTTCCCTCAGGGACACGAAGCGGACAGTGGAGTTTCCATCCCCGTGCTGGTTGTAGGCGAGGAGCTTGACTTCGTACACCACCGATGCGTCTGCCCGGGGGGACACAAGAGGGACAGGTCAGGTTTAACCAGCAGCCTTATCTCTCCCACCGATGCTTATTTGGGAAAAGAACATCTTGCCAAATACACACAGGATGCTGCAAACAAGTACCTGTTGCTGGGAAAGCACCCACAAAACCTGGGGGAGAGCTGTAGCATTTAGGGGCTGAGCTGCACATTCCAGCTCTCTCCTGCTGATCACGACAGGAGTGAGGAGGGGACATGGATCAGGGTGTCACCATACTCACCCAGGTGGGTGATGTTGTAGGCTGTGACATTGCTGGCCAGTAGCACTGGACCTGTGTACTGGGAGAGGTGGACTTTGCGGTAATACAGCTTGAAGCCTTCGTGCTGGCCCAGTTTGATGGAGGGCTCCCATGTCGCCTGCACCGTGGTGCTGTTAATGACTTTAATAAAGAGGGATGGCATGGCTGGGACTGAAACAGAGAGAGAAAGACAGTGGGTTGCATGTGCATTTTCAGTCTGCATGATGAGAAATTCCCCAGCAGCCTTTCTCTGCAGTCACTGCACCAAAGAATGTGTCAGCTGAGACTGAGAAAAATCTGAGCAGACCAGAATGTGGTTTAACAGCTTTGAACTTCTTCAGGGAACTGCAGGAGTTTGCAAGGGTTCCCTCTGCTCAGATCAGCAAGCAGAAGCTACTTTTACACTTTGGCTGCAATCTGATGCTCAGTCTGGCCGGGTCAGAGCAGGAATGCAGCGACTTTGGCAATGCGTTCTCAAATTCCAATTTTTTGCCCTCACCCTGAGGCACAGACCTTTCAGAGTGATTAATCCTCCTGGGAGGAAGGAACCAGAAAGGATGGATCTGGAGACATCCATCTTAAAAGTGTGCTAGGTACCTGCACTGGCTTGCAGAGGGTTTGCTCTCCCTGTCAGCTTTAGGAGGGAGGTTTGTGACTGTGCTGGGGACTCAGGAGAGAACCGGGGCATCTTCATCAACAGCCTTGAACAGCTGAGCAGCCTGAGATCCCTGCACAGCTGGGGCTGGCTTGTTTTGGGAGGTGTGCACTTACCTGGCCTGAGGGGTGCACAGGGGGTTAGCTGGGGAGATGTCCCTGCTGCTGATTCAAAGTCCACCAGGAACATGCTCCAGTCAATGCCCCAAAACCCTGCCCTTATTCTCAGGGTGTGCTGCAGAGGGGGTCAGACCATTCCCTCTCCAGCTCCCCAAAAAGCTGCCTGGCCCAATCCTGCCCCATCAGTCTGGCCAGAGAAGCAAAGATCTGCAAATCAAAGTCAATTCTCTTGTGATACCTGGGTTTTCCAAAGCTGACTGTGCTCCAAGCCCAGCCTTGTGCCCTGGGCAGCACTGGGGCACAAAGTGCACATTTCCCCCTCCCTCCCTTTCTCCTACACTGATCACACCAGTACTAGATGTGTCTCAGCAGGGTATTTCACAGATGATTTTTTTTTCTCATTTCCACAAAACACCCCCAGGCTAAACTCTCCCATCAGTTCCCCAGCCCTTGGCACCATCCAGAAGGTGCAAAGCACAAGGTGCTGCAGCAGGTTCTGCCCTGGGCACTGGCACCAGGAGGGAGAAGAGTTTTTGGGCATCAGGCACCAAGCTCAGCTCACCCCACAGCAAAATCATGTAGCAGAATAGCCCTACTTCTCCAGCAGCCTCCAGGCTTTGATGTGGAGCTATTTTTCCAATCCCACATGATTACAAGCTCAGCAGTTCCCAAATATAAGGCTTGCTGGGCTTGCACTGGACTGAAGCTGCTTTCTGGTTTGTTTCTCCCCAAAGGGTCTCTAAGGATGAGCAGTGCAAACCTGGCCTTTGGCAGAGAGTTCAGCACAACCATTAGTGAGCGATGGGGAAAAGCAGCTGAAACGTGGCCATGTCAGTCTAAGACTGATGAGAGCTAAAAAGGGCATTCCCTCAATTTAACAGTAAAACTGCACAGCACAACCATTTGCCTTTTCCCAGGTACTGAGGGCTCAAGCTTTCCCACGAGGAGATTTAGAGGAAGGATGGATGCCTCTCCAGCTGGGCAGGAGGGTCTGGGCAATCCTGTCTCTTCCCAAAGTGATGCTCTCCTTCAGGCTGCAGGGGCTTTGCTTGATGTCCTCTGAATAAGCACATGGAGGAAAGACCCAGTGTCCTGGGTCATGTTAATGAGATCCCATCCTGCCTGAGTGCTGCCAATGGGAAGAAAATGGGCTGAAGTACTCCTTCTTGCTAGGATTTATTCTGATGTGCATTTCATTGCTGGGAAAGCTGAACTTAACGATTCCTGTGTGCAAAACACAGAGTAAATTCTATTTATATCAGAATGTGCCATTCCTCCCAAGGCTGCATATTTTTGCAATCTAATTAAATAATCCTTTTTTCTCATTCTCCCAATTCCCCTCTAGGGCAAAATCCCCGCTCTGAGAAGTTGGACCCTTGCTTAAAGCATCACTTTTCCAGCCACGGGTTCAAACACCACAGAAAGGGAAATTATCACATTACCCCATGGACAAAGAAACACTGATGTGGGCCATCCTGATTTGTGAAGAGTTGGCTTTATTTTATGGTTGCAGAGCCTTACAGTTAATAAAAACCACAAGAATATCTCTCCTTCAAAGTATGGAATATATCGTATTTATTCAAACTTTGAGTATATATATATATATGTATAATACTGATTATAGGTATATGCACTCGCAGAATGCACGTGCTGTTTATAATGTGATTACACAAATAAGTGTATACAATGGAATATATCTGTCTGTGTGTAAATATATGTACACACACCAGCAGATAGGTGCTTCACAGAAGTATATATTAGACATAATATGGAGCTACTGTAAGTGAGGCATCTCCCTCATGCTAAGGGCTGGGATACTTGTTTTCCTCTTCCGAGCTGTTTGGAATTTTCCCCAGGTCATTTCAACTTTCTTCTTGAAGGCATCTTTAGCCGAAGATGACTAAAGGAACAGTCTTCATCCTAGAGAAATGTCAAAAAGTCCTGGAGAAAACCCTAAAAAGCATTAAAAGACAAGAACAAGGAGTGTGTGCTGCTTAATGAAGCAGAGAGCGTTGGAGATTTAAAATACCATGGCATTTGTGAAACGGCGCAAAGGAGAACGACAGGGAGGAGGCAGGAGGGCCTTCCCAGAGAGTGAGGTTTATGGAGGAGGATAAGGTTCCTTTGGGTTCCTTCTCTACAGTGTCTTCCCTTCTGCTTTCCATCCAAAATCAGCACTGGCACAAAAGAAGGAGCACCATGTCTCCAGAAAGCATCAGAGGCTTCAGCCAAGTGCGCTCTCAGTGTATTGCCAGCTCTGAGAAGCCATTTGGCCCTGAGCCAAAAGTAACCCTGCTCCCCTGTTTTCTGAGGAATAGTTCATATTCCTGCTCCAAACAATACCAGCATAACATGGTCACTCAGACCAGTCTCCAGCTGGCAGCATCTCTGCTGCCCTGGCTCCACTGAGCCGCCCCTGGCTGCTGGATATGGCATCTTGGAAAATCCATCCTTTTCCCAGGCTGTTAACACAGATCCAGGGGCTCCCCGAGCTCGGGCCGGGGGACAGCTCTCCAGTGCATGTGGGAGGGCACAGGTGAAATGGCTTGGCCACAAGAAGAGACAAATCTGCAGTGAAATCTGAATTTGGTGACAAAAGACACCAGGCCGTGGCTCACTGAGCTGCTCTCTCCTCTGTAAGCAGAAGGCAACAGGCACACGAGTGAAGCAAAGCGAACAAATGAAGCCAGAACTGGGGCTTTTAAATATCTTTTTACCTTCCTACACAGCAAACACAGGCTGGGGTTAAGTGATCTGAACCAAGCCAGCTTGTCCATCCTGGACAGGGAGCTAATTCCTGAAGCTTTGTTACACAGCACAAGCCTTTTTAAAAGGATAGCAGGACAGAGATACCTTAAAGTTTCAGAGAGACAGGAAATTTATGATCCCATTACTAGATACCTAACTATTCCTGTCACGATTGAAGGTAATAATGACAAAAATCCTCTCTCACTTAACCTGGACTTCTGCAGAGTCACCAAGCTCTATGGAGCATGGCTGGCTTGTAGCTCCTGGGGCTGAACTGAGAGCACCGGGTCAAGGAGTTTCAAGCTTTGCCTTAGCCCATCCTTCTGCCTCTAAATTGGAAGGAAAAACAAACTCCAAGGGTGACTGATTCCCTGCAGAGTACCAAGGAAAATAAACTTGCAGAGCAACAACCCAGCAGGCAAGGATTTACTGGTGTTTTTGCTTAAATTCTATAATAAATATCTGCAAGGGCTGAGAAAAGAATGAGAACTGGATGCCCTACCTGGAAGTTAACACACTTTTCCCTTTGATCCTAAATAACATCCTCACACCCAAGGCCCTCTCTGCTGGAAAATCATAATTACTGAATGTTCATGAGAATGATTCCTATGAAATTAGTCTCCATATCCGAGATAAGCCAGGATTGGGAAACAGATGATTCTCTAAGAAAACACTCTTCCAGTTCTAACTGAAAGATCACACTGGGGCTGTGGTTTCTGCCTGGTACCTGTATGCAAGGGTCCTGTATTAAAACACCCATTGTCTTACTGGGGAAGCTAACTGGTGGCCAAGTCAGGAAAAAAAAGCCTTAGCAATCACCCTAACTTCCCACTGAAACAGAAAACTACTGCAGGGCAGGGATTTGTAGGTCAGGACAGCTCTAGTGTGATTTGCCCAGGATAGAGCAGAAATTTATAAAATCTTTAGGAGTATGGCACCTATCAAGTAAGAGCTGTGAGTACCAGAGCTGCTGGAAGATGCTGAGATGCTGCTTGAGCAGGAAGTCTGCATTTAGCAAGAAGTTTAGGAACAGCCCAGAGCAGCTGCAATACATGAGGCCAGGCAGGTTTGCACTCACCCCCTGCTACAACATCAGCTGGGAGAGGCGATGCTGTGTTTAATCAGTCAACCCCCCTGCAACGATACAAGTGAGTTTTACACAATATCCCAGAGCATGAGGAGCAGCAGGAACAAGGAGCATCATCAGCCCAGGCTGCAGTGCTTGAGCGCTGCGGGGCAGTGCCGGGGTGACGGCGCGGCTGCTACGCACAGCGGGCGTCAGCGTCTGAGCGTTCCTTACCTTCCCCCAGCGTGCTCACCACCGTCACTTCTGAGGCTTTGCTGGCACCCCGCGAGGTGTAAGCCTTTATATAAAAGCTATAGCTGGTCGAGGGCTCCAGATCAGTCACCAGCTGCTGGAAGGTGCTCTTGCTAACAGCCTCCTGGTACTCCATCTCCACAGGATCTGAAATGCAAAGGGAGGGGAAGAAATGAGTGGTGTTAGGCTTTGCAAGAGGTAAAGAGAATAAATACATGTTGCAAGCAGTAATTTTGGTCCCTGGGAGGAGAAGATGTACCTGCTCTCACACATTTCTGTTTACATTTCAAGGCCCCTGAAATTGGTATTGTTGGGCAGAGCTTTGAGCAACCTGATCTACTGGAAGGTGTTCCTGCTTGTGGCAGGGCTTGGAACTGGATGATCCTTAAGGCCCTTCCAACCCAAACCATTCTATGATTCTCTGATTTGTGATTTCTGTGTGCTTTGCCAGAGAGCTATGTGGGCAGCAAGATTTGACTATGCGGCTTCATCCTCCCCATGCTTTTGATATTTACAATGGTATATTTAGTATTTGCAGGTATTTACAGTGTATGTATGGCCTCATCTCTGCCCTTCAGAAAGTGAGAGGTGATGGAGAACACCGATGGCAGCATGGACCACTGCAGGGCAGACTTGGTTTTACCTAGTGGGCTGTGTTGCTAAATTAGGGGAAGGTTGAGGGTGCTCTGGGCAGTGGGTGTAGCATGGTACCTGCAGCTTTCCGGATGTGCAGCACGTAGCCGATGATCTCCTTGGTGTTCTGCAGGGGCTTTTCCCAGGACACCTGGATGGTGGTTGCAGAGACAGTCTCTGCCCTCACGCCCTGGGGAGGGCTGGGCAGCCCATCAGCCCACAGCACGGTGAGGCGGGCGCTGGCCTGCGTGGAGCCCGCACTGTTCTCAGCCAGGCACTGGTAGATGGCTTCATCCGCCTGGTTGATCCCATAGATGGAGAGAGTGCTGTGTGGGGACACGAGAGGGACAAGCGTCACACTGACTGCCATGGCCCCCCTGCTGTCTCCCATGGTCTCTATTTCCACAGAAACCTTACAGGAAGCTGTGGGCTGGTGCTTTTGGGGAAGGAAAAGTCCAGGAAGTGGATGTGTTATTCCCTGGAACCCATGACTGGGCAGATTATCTGTCTCAGCCTGCAGATACTGTGGTTCAAGGATAGCCAGATGTGGACACAGGGTGGGACAGAGACCAGCAGGATCTAAAGCTGTGGATTCAGGAAGATCCCACCCTCACTACAGAGCCAGCTCTGTGGCAAGTGCATCCACACGCCCAAAACAGCTTTAACTGGCTTAGCTCCAGTACACACCAGTGAGATCCATCCAGGCACCGCACACGGTTGCTAAGCCAAGACTAATCAAACACATCCAGAAAGCCCTCTGGTGATGCTCTAATTGCATTATAGCACATTAGAGCTGTCTTAGGGTAACACTGGGATTAGCTGATTTATCCAGCAGGGTTAAAGCCTCAGCTCCTGCTTCTGCACTTCCAGAAACATCATCACCACGAGCCAACAACCAAAGCTTATGAGCAAGTCACAGGTTCTGTCTACAGAATCTCCCTTCCAAGGCAAGGGACGATCCCTGTCACCACTGAGTGCAGCTCTGAGCTGGAGCTGTAAAGGCAGATTTGACACTGGAGATGTTTTTTACCCAACTCTGAGGTAGCAGCTCAGGTTATGGTAAAATCTGCTTACAAGGCCTTTGGTCCTGGGAGGGTCTTCTCTCACACAGGACATCCTTGGGAGAACTTGAGAAGGTCACATGAGCTTTTTCTTAGTTTTCTGTAAGAAATTACCCAAACCTAACCAATTTACATCCATTACTTGTTTCTAAGGAAAAATAAATTACTTTCTTCTCCTACAGTGAATTCCAGGTGGACCTGGAACTTAACTGCACATGAGTAAATCCCAAGCATCCCTGCTGATGCAGGGGACACTTCTTGGCTTTTTGGGAATCACAATCAAAGCTGCCTTTTATGTAAATGAAAAATTGAACATTGGCAGTGGAAATGATAAATAACCTGCCAGTGCCTGCCTGTATGTCAGAACAAATGCTTCTTCTAATTGCAGCAAAATATTGGTCTTCCTATATTAAAATTTATTATTGCTGTTGATTTAACATTTCTATTTCTGCCTTGCAAATTATCAGGGGCCATGGTGAGTGAGCAAATGTTTAACAGTCATCTATTTATGTCCTGTGCCTTTGTTTCCTTGGAAACATTGTAAATGGAATATCAAATGTGATGGTTTCAGCTGATATGGTGATTTTCGAGAATCAGCCCTAAGCTCCTCTCATAGCCACAGGCTCAACGTATCTGATTAGATGGAAGGAGAAAGGCAGAGTTGGGAGAGGGCGCGGGGAGGAAGGGCCCGATGTGTGGCTCAGCTGTGTCAACAAGGGCTGACTCCTGTGAGGACAGATGGCAGAAGGCAGGATTACGCCATCCAAGAGCTGCACTCCCAGCCCTGCACAAAGCAGATGTGTGGAAGGAGCAACAGCACTTCCTTCTGCCCCGTCAATGCAGGGATTATTTCCATGTGGCTGCTGTGCATCTGGGCACCCAGAGTGGCCAGGCTGGGCTGGCACATGGGTCAAGAGCAGCCTTAAGCTTCCCAAGCACAAAGCAGATCTGGAGCAAGGAGTATTTAGGCGACGCCACCTCCAGGTGCATTTATTTGCTTTGCACAGAGAGAGGAAAAGATGTGGAGGAAGGAAGAGGGGAGCTAGGCTGAAAAGCAGTAAAAGGAACCTGATGGCAGTGCTGTGATTCTGGGGCCAAAGACTTCTCCCTCCTGGGAGGATTTGGGGGTGAGCAAAGCTCCTCATGTGGGACCCAGATGATGTGCAGGATGCCAGTGGTCCTGGAAGGATGGCACTTGGCCACTGGGACCTGGAGCTGAGCAGTGTCTCTGTCATACACAGTCAAATCAAAAGAAACAAATACATTATTTTCTGCAAAGCTGGCACGGCACATAGCTGGAAACTTGCTTCAGGCTTTAAAAAGTTCATTTTCATTGAGATTTCCCTGGATGTGTTTGGATGTGCTGTGCAATGAGAGCCTTGGCCATCCGTTACCTGGAGCCCACATTACCTGGAGTGACACACAGGCAATGGGACACTAAAACAGCAGGATTTTTGGCTATGAGAGGATGGAGAAACTAGTGAACAGAATGCCCAACATTTAAACACCAGCTCCATGAGAATCACCTCCCAGCACGTGGAGGATGCAGTGCAGCAGGGCCACTGTTCAGTCCCAGGTTTTGCTGCTTTTTGTCATTTTCTTTTTTTTAAGAAAGCTCAAACAAAAGGAAAATCTGTAGTTGCTGTGTGAGAAGGCGCAGAGCGTCTCTGTGCATCAACCATCTGAAATATGCAGTGTCCTTTTATTTCTTCCCGTCAACATGAAAAAAATCTGTCACTTTGGGACATCTGCTGCTGGAAAACTTTCCCGCGAGTGCCAGACTGGCAGCGCCGCGAGCACGTCAGACGAGGCGAGATGCCAGAAGGCTTTCTGCTGGTCACCAGAGCCGCTCGGGCTCCATCACATCTCCACACAATGCCCTGACAGGCATTGATGGAAGTGGGGAGAGGAGCTGCTGCAGATTCACACCCGGCTGAGCTGAAACGAGAGGCCTCCGCCGCTCGAAAGGCGCGGTATTCCCAAGCTGTCTTCCCAGTTCATAGGCAATCAGGATGACTGATCTGGCTCGGGTCAGGGGTCCAGGCCGGTGACCGGAGATCGGCTTTCCAAAGGCTCCTCTGAAAAAGTCTGAGAACTGAAGGAAGCCTCTTCATCGATTCAGCAGCACAAAGAAGAGGGGCCCATCTGGGAGGGCATCAGCCTGCGCGCGCACAGGCGCACAAAGGAGGGAGTGTGATGAAATTAATGCAGAGAGCAGGCTGTGGCTAGCAGGGACAGTGTTCTGAGTGCCAGCAGACACAGAAAGCCACCAGTGCCACATTCAGATGCCCCATCCGTGCTCTGGCTTTGTCTGTTACAGCCTGTGTTGTGCTGTGCTGCACTGAATGATCTGCTCCTGGGCTGATGGCCTGTGCTGCACTGGGAAGGAGCCTTTGCCCGCCAGCTTTGCAGAATTGCCCTGTATTCTGAAGGTTGCCTCATACAGGCTGAAATTAAGATACAAAGTTTGAAAAGTGACACTCAGCAACCCACAGGGACACTGCATATCATTCCCAGCCCTCTATATGCGTATTCTTACACATCCAGAAATTAAGTATCATACAGAGCTAGTCCTAGGTTGGGTTATTCAGGAGGACTGGTTTCTATTTCGGAGGTACTGTAGCTGACTGGCCAGGATCCCTGCCCAATCCTGTGATTTCAGACTCACCCAAGAGCAGCTTCTGGAAGGATGTTGCTGGTCCCAGCCACTCCGTTTTTATGAGCCACAGAGTACAATCACAGACTTAACTGAATCCTGCCTCAGGAAGCAGGGAAGTCCTTACATCTTCAGGACCATGGGGAAGCACAAAGCATCTCAGGAAAAGCTACTGGAAGGGAGGACAGAGCCTGTATTGGTAGGACTGCAAATGCAGACACCTGGGAGAGCTCTCTGCTGCTAAATGGAAAGTCTCCCAAACCTTTTTCCATGCAAGCAGCATAGATACTGGAGAAGAAAAAGACTCAGCCTAATTCAGGGGAGACTAATTTTAGGCTGCACCATTATGGGCTCAGTCCTGCCTCGAAACCTTCTGTGTAAGGACCATTCTCTGCTGATGGATTTTGCTGTGTGCAACAGTTGGAACAAACACTTAAACTCCTGACTCGATGATGCACTTCAAGAGCAGCTTAGTGGAGCAGCACACAGAGAAATTATACAGGCAACTTGGTAGCAAAATAATCACAGCCACATGAGAGGGAGAGACTGATGCCTGTTGCCGTTGGCTGATCTGGGGCTGCTGCAGGGCCTTTTTGTGGGATATGGCTGTGTGATCCCAGCACAGGATCCCTGCTTGGTGCAGGGATCACGCTGATTCCCCACTGCTTAGCGGGGCTTTGGGCGCTTGTGCAGCAAAGGCCATTTCCATGTGTCTTCCAAAGTCAAACCCATAAATTATGCTTAAATCAGGAGCAGCTGGTTCACATCCCCATCCTCCACATATTTATTTGTCATGCTTCTGGGAACTGAAATATGATTTGCTATAGAGCACCCTTCCCTCAATCACAACCATCAAACTCACGGCATAAAGAACTGCAGGCTTGACTATCCTCCCTCATGTGGTCCAAAATCCTACAAATTGAAGTGTTTGTGGGGACTGTGCCCCATGAAGGGATGTACAAACCCATCTGTACCTTTCCACACCCAGCTAATGTAGGGTTTACAGAAAAAAGCCACCTTGTGAATGAAAGGCTCTGTTTTCCCAGGGTTTGGTACCAGAAGGGCTGTCTGGTCCCAAGTGCTTGGATGTTTGTGCTTGAAGGCCCCTCTCTGTATCTGCATTGGGATTCAACAGCATGAGAAGTGCAAGAGGAGCAAAGTTGTCCTCATGTTTATTTACGAAGGAATATTTCCCCTGATAAACCCAGAACATTCATAGCCCTGGAAGTGAGACATTTCCAGGGCACTAAACCAAGTGCAAACCAGTGAGGAAGAATTTAAAAAGGGGACAGTTCACAAGCAAAGGTCAGCAAGGAGAGTGAATGCCACCTGAGTCCAAATTCTAACAAAGTCTTTTTCCAGTGGAACAAATGAAGTCCCTTAATTACAATTTGTAAATAAAATCTTCTTGGAAAATCAATATTTAGAGCCTGCCTTCTCTGAAGATGGCCTTTGTTCCTTGCTATTATGGCAATATAAACCCCACAGTGTGATACACTTCCAGGCTGAAAATTACCCCCCTGAATCTGACTGGGTCAAAGGAAGAAAAGCAATAAACCTTTCACAGTGGTAATTTGGGGACTATTTCATGCTTCCTTGTAAATTTTGAAGTAATAACCTAGAAACACAATTTTACACAAGCCCACAATTAACTTGGCCAATAACCACACCTTCCTCCTGCAGCAATACTCTCAATTTCAGGATGGGCTGGTGATGCCAGGTGTGCATTTTGCTAGAAATTCCCCTTATACCTCTCAGGCATTTGAATTGTGATTGATTAGAATCACTCCAGGAGCAACATGAGCATCTCTGATCAGCATAGAGGGACAGACCCTGCTGCTGCTGGACACAGGGATAGCTCCACCAAAGGCCAAAAGGCTCCATCAGCTTCCCCTTCAGAGAGCCTGGCTCAGCACAGCATCACACTGACAACAATCGGCTGCATCCCCAGCCCAGGGGCTGCATGGCAAGGCAGCCCCATCGTCGGCTCCTTCAGTCATTTTTATTCACAGCTTTTAATGGAAAAGCCCACAATTCCCTATGCCTGAGCCTTCATGCATTTTTCATTAACAATTATCCGCTATCCCAGAACTGCTTTTGATTTTTTGCTAATCATCGATTGGCTATTTTGTTCCCACACAGCTGGCATTTTCAAAACATAACAACCACCTCTGGAGAGGGCACAGCAGAAGGCTGATCTTTAATGCTAATGTGCCCAGAAACCGTCAACACATCAGGTGATGGGAATTCACATCTGAGGGACCACGAGGGATGAGGTATTTATTGGACACAGTCTGTGAGGCTGATTTTACTGTGCTAGAAGCCTGGAAGTTGCATAGCAAGTGAATGTCTGATGCTGTACCAGCAGCCACATCCAATCTCCAGTGAATCCAGTCCTGAAGCTGCATCCCAGCAATGAAGGGCTTCTGGAGTCCCCTTCACTTGGTGGGGTTTGCTCTCCTTGGATATGCAGTTACTGCATATGAGGGACAGTGTGGGGTGAGGCAGATGCAAAAGCTCCCTTTCACAGCTTTGGGAAGCAACAAATCCATTGGCTGTGGGTTTGTGCTGCTGCCCACAGGGCCTCAAGCTTGCAGGAGCAGAGCATCATCTCAAACACACTTCTGCAGGTCTGGACCTCAATTTTGGCTGTGTTCATTTACAAAAATGAAGTTGCTCCTAATGATACATTTTGCAATCAATTAGCACATGATGTTTTGGGATGATTTACTTCCTTTTTTACCTAAAAGTCCCTTAGGGGGCATTCAGACCTCTATGGCAAATATTAAGCAAAGTTTTAATCCAAATGAATTTTCTAGGAAACCATGTAATTTAATTAAAAAGCTCACAGTGCAGCTTAGTAGCTTCATTACTAGTAGATTCGAGATCCATCTTTACACAGACAAATATTTTCCAAGTGCAACAGACTGAACAATCCAAGACATAACCACAAACTGATTCTGCCTGGAACTAAGTGGGTTACAGCACTTAGTCATGCCCATGGGAATAAAACAAAGGGCAAACTTGAGAAAGCTCAGGAAGAAATCATGCGTTGATGTGTCTCCTCCACTTCATGGAGCTTGAAGCCCTGCTGCACCAGTGAGGGCATTTTCCAGCCTGACAGCTTTGGCATGGCCACTTGCCTGGAGCTGGAGGTTGGAGGAGACCAAGACCAGTGTGAAAGAAGACAAAAGTTCAACACTGTCGAGTATGGCGGCCTGAGAGCTCAGCTTTACAGTCGTGTTACTAGAGCTTGGGAAGATGCCACGTGTCAGCTGAGCCCCAGGAACAGGCTGAGCTCCCTCAGTAATCTGATCATTCATCTTGCTGTGGAAAAGACTGATGCTAAATTGCATCAAGTGATTCCCATAAGAAAATGATTACAGCAATATTCACCAAGTTGCAGTTCATGTGCATGGGTAGCACAGCTCCAGGGACAGAGACCTGACCATAACCAAAGACCCAATTCCTGCTCTCCTCAAGCAATGAAGAGGAATGATTTCACAGGGAAGACATCAGGGTGAGACAGAGCTGGATTCAGTGTCAGTTTTGCCATGGATTTAATGACCACTTGGATTTCATCACTTTTGGCTTCACTTCCTCATCAATAAAAGGGGATACACTAATTTCCCTCCTATCCCTTCTGCTCTGTTCACACCATAAAGGGCAGACATGCCTCAGAAAGCCACGCCATCAACTAGAGGACCACAAGTCTGAATTGAGTGACATCTGCCTGTGCACAAAGTCTCCTGAAGCTCTAAAAACTTCCAGTTTGGAGAAAACCTTTACTGATTGAGCTGATTTTATTATCACTCACATTATGCTTCTTGCGTCACACATCCTTCCATCACTCATGTAACAGCTTTAAAAGCCCCTCAAACAAGAAAACAAAAAGCCACATTATATGGACACTCAGAAAAATAAACTCACTCTTGTCAGGAACAAGCCATGGTGCCTGCATAGCACTTCCCAACTGTCTAAACGGAAGTTCCAGACCCTCCAGCAAGGCTGGGTACTTGCTTTCCTGAGACTCATTTGTTAATATAGAGCAGCTGTATGACACCACACAATACAAACCTCTACCAATACTTCAGGTTTACAACACAGGTGCTATTATTTTGTAGTATATATTTTCAAGCTATTTCCATGGAAACTACATCGTCGACTGATGATTTCCACACTAAGTGCATCATTTCCTCAGCACAAACATCCCCATCCCCTCACAGGAAAACACAGTTATTTAGTACTCAGAGAACACACTCCTCTCTGGTGAGATAAAAGGCTAAAGTTTAGTGAAAGTCAGGCTCCACACAAATATTATTTCTAATGTATTTGACCCAGGCAGGTCAATGTTCAGGCATTAAAGCACAGTTCCTCCACTGAGGAGTGAATGTGGTCCCTGTCAGCTCCAGGAACAACATTTAGCCCTTCCAGAAATACCCAGATGATGATCAGGACAAAAGAGAAACTTTTCCTGGGTTCCTGCACCAACAGTGAAAGTCTAATACTGGCACAAAAAAACGTGGAGCACCAGAATGTAAGACTATAAGGCACAGGCAGCAGGACTGGAGCAGTGTTTGAGTTTATCAAAGCCCAAGTTGAATCCGCAGCTGCCACCTTCACATCAGCTCTCTGCTATGCAGAAAGCAATCCAACATCTCTCCCACTCCCCTTTCCACAGCAGTGCCAGAGCCCAGTGCACCAGGACTTACCTGTTGTTATTCTTCAGCTTGATGTGGTCGCTGGTCTCCAGGATCTGCCCGTTCCTCAGCCACGTGATCTGGGGAGGGGGTTCCCCTTGGGCCACGCATGTGAAGATGGCAGTAGTGCCCACAGGTCTGGAAATGGACTGGGGATGCTGCACGAACTCTGCAGGGGCTGAGAGGAGGAAGGAGAAAGAGGATGAGAGAAGTCACGATGATCCCGCTTTGTCCCTGTACAAAAAAACACCTTCTCAATAAGCTTTATCTGCCTGGGAACATGGGATACTTGGCCAACCCACAGCACAGGCAGCAATAACTCTGGTTTGGATGGTGTGTCTGTGAACAGTGCAATGCTGCCTTTTGGTTGCCCACCCTGGCAACCATGGCTTCACAGGAGGCACCTGAAGGCCATATCAGAAGTGATGGAAAGCCCAGATGAGTCCTGCAGGGTTCAGGCAAACAGGACCAAGGTTTAAGCCGCTTCACCTCTCCATGGTCTCCCATGGAAAGCTACCCCAGTGCTGCAGCCAGGGAGATGTGCTGTTTCCTCTGTGGCAGAGCTCAAGCAAAACCCTGGCATTGTCCAAAGGACCTGAATGGCATTAGCAAACTGCTTGAATTGGAAAGAAATGTCTGGGTATCACACAGCAATCCGGCAGGGTGTTCTCTCTCCAGTAAATATCAGATTTGCTGCCAATTTTTGCTGTCAGCAAAAGATTGGGGAACCTTTTTACCCCAGATCTTCAGTCTGGGACCCTTGGGGTCCTGGCAAGCCTGGCAGAAGACTACACCATGCCTGGAACTGCTGCTCACCTTGTCACCAAGTGTTTCACCTTTGACAGTAACATTTTTAAACAGAAAGCGATCTCCTCCTTCCAGCAGCTCAAATTAGATTTAAAATCATTTATCAGAATAAACCAGCATAGCAGCCTACAGAAAGCAGGGCCTGACAGACACTGCCAAATAGGTGAGATTATCCAAGCAGTTCTGCTTCAGAGGGCAAAGTGATAAATATACTCCATGTTGCTACTGAAACCTAAAATCAGGTGGAACCGGCAGCAGACACAATGAAGACAAACAGATACGAGGCACAGGCCCATAATAAATTTACTAACTAACATCACATAACGGATGGCTGCCATTAATTTTTTTTGACAAAAGAAAGATTATAGAGGGAGACACATTCAGAGCCACTCACTGGCATTTCCAAGCTTAGAGATGTAGGGATTGGAGAAGGGAGCAAACTGGTCCAGTGAAATATACTGAGGAGCGGCCAGGCTGCAGGTGGGATGCAAGAGTTGAATCTTGTCGTTCATGGCCAAAACACCCCTTGGAGTTTCCTGCAGCATTTTGGGGGGATAAAACTCTTTCCTAGCTGCGTGCAGGTAAGGGAAGAGCATGGCTACTGCTGTAACATGGCCAAACTGCAGGGGCAGGTGCTTGTGTGAGAGTAAAAGTCCAATTGCGCAGATTCTAAGTCCTCCAAGCAGCAAGACAGAGAAATTCATCACAGAGCCTGTCCCCCTTGAAGGAGCCCCCTCCTTCATTTTTAATAATCAGAGGGAAGTGGAGCATGGCAGGTCTGACTTACGTTACTGGTACGGGGTATCCAGCAGCAGTTTATTGTCAGGCCACTGCTGTCAGCGCTTGGCTCCACTAATGAACCTGATCCCAGCAACCCAATGGACACACACTTCCAGAACCTCCTGCTAAACTTCCCCATGTGCCAGTCAATCTTTTGCCCTTTTACTTCCCTTCTATGTTTTTGCTGTAGACTTACAGATTAAAACAAAATTCAGGATGGGTTCAATAAAAGTTGGAAGCAAGGATAAACAGGGGGAAAACCCCGTATCCCTGCCATGAATGGCCCCTTTGTGGTGTACAGTGAGAGCATTAGAGACTTGATTTTCCTCAGCCTCCCGCCCCCCGCTTTGTGCTGGCGCAGTTTTGCAGGAGCAATTATTTTGCAAGTGGCTGTGCACCTCCCTGCTTTCATCTGGGCTCCCGAGCTGCACCCACAGCACTTGCAGGTGCAAACCCACCATGCCAAGTAAGGGCACAGCCACCTTCCAGCTCCTCGCTGCAGCTTCATTAAAGACCCTCTTGGCTCTTTGCCTCTGCCTCCCCCTCGCTTCATCAAGTCTCAAACCCACCGTTTGTTCCAGCAGAAACAAAGTTGAAATATGGAAAGAAGCATCCGGCACAGCCCTTCTGGAACGGCCGGCTCTCCTTATCCTCCCCTATTAGCCCGTGTCAAGAGGCAGTAATTGGAGCGGGGTCGCGTGTGACTCGGGGTAACAAACGCGCAGCTGCGGCCGCTGGCTCAGTGCCAGCGACACCGCTCGGTGCCACGGCCCCACGGTTCCTCGGGTCCCTGCTCCCCTCTGCCATCCCTCCTCTTTGCTGCCTTGCTAAACACAAGCCCAGCCCCTGCTTAACTCACTTGAACTCTCTGGGGAGCAGGTTCCCACCTCTGCTGTGCCAAGCTGTTCCCTGTTCCATGGCATCCCTTGTTGCAAGACATAGATTGCCCTTCCCACTGTTCCTGCTCTTCCTGGCTTTCCCCAGGCATGGCTCTGCCCTGCTGAGGTCTCAACAGTGTGATGCTGTAGTGCCAAGATGGCCCAGATTGAAACAGAAACCCATGGAGTCAGAGGACATGGTCTGGGAACAGATGAAGTTTAAAGGACATGGACCGAGTGGGTGCCCCTGTGCTTCCTGGACCAGGATGCACCTGACCTGGTGCTCACAACCAGTGCCCCAAGGAAGGTGCCTTCAGGCAACCGCTGGTGTGTGGTGTCAGGGCAAATGGCTCCTTTCTGGGGTGGAAAAATGTTTGCTCTCCTCTCCCAGGTCCTCTCCCCAGCCCCTCCAAATAATTTCGACAGGATCCAAGAGTTTGCCTGGGTTAGTGGGAAAAGAGCAGAAGCCAAGCCTGCCTGCTGCCAGCCCTGCCTTCAGCCAAGCCCTGCTCTCTGACAGCACTTCACTCTCCTCATCACTCATAATTAATAGAGCATCTTGTCAGGGCCCATCCCATGCTGCATGGAGGCGCAGTGGCCTGAACACCTCTGCCCCTTCCACACTACAAGCCAAAAGGCCACTGCAAGCAGCCAGAGGAAGCGTTTCCCAGCCCTCCATTAAGATTTTAATAAAGATATTAATGGAGATCACTGTTATGAGCATAGATGTAAACCTGGCAAGGAGGAGTGGGCAGAATCCAGCCCTGGCTTGTGAAGTATGAAGAGCCCAGAGCGTTGATTATTCAGGACTTAATGGAAGGGAGGGGATCATGCAGTTTTAATGAATATTTAAAGGCATGACATCGGTATCAAAAAGCAATAACACTTAATACCACCCCCAGAATCATTAATGAAGTGATTCAATAGCTTTTACTGTGCTCAGCAAACTGTGATAGCATGGAGATACACTGCAACAGCAGCTTCTAACGGGAGACCCATATGGGCTCCATCTCTTTAGGGACATGTCAGCAGGGACCAACCACCAGTGTGTCCCCCAAGATATCAGGGAGCTTTGCTGTCCTTGCCATGAGATTGTGGTGTGGTGCTTTTGGTAGCACCTGACAGCTCACAAAAGGTCCCAAGGATCAGGGAGCACTGACAGGTCACTGAGAAGATCCTAAGGATAAGGGAGCACTGACAGCCAATGCTCTGGTGCCAGACCAGTCCATGCCTCTTGCATCTCAGTATGAAGCGTCATTAATTCTCAAGTGGACAGTGGCAGGGTCGGGGAGGGAGGCTGAGGTGAAGAGAAGGAAGAATAATATGGAAATAACAAAACCTCATAAATTAGGCTACTGGCACCCACCACAAGGGTATAAAGGAGAAGTCAGGTCAATGGGGAAGTCAGTCAAGCACAGCAAATGGTGACAGGAGATTTAAGACAACTGCTGCTCACTTGGCTTCTCTCTATTCACTATAGAGGATACTCAGATATTTACTTGTTTACAGTAGCAGTGATGGGACTGCAAGGGCCAAAGATGGAAACCATGCCCATGTCCCCTGGAAAACAGGGAGAGAACACTCAAGGGGGCTGTCATGGAGCTTGTCTTTCAGCCCTCAAGAAATTCTTGTCCTAGCAAGGTACACGCTGGAGCTCCACAGCACACTTGTCACCCACAAGTGTGGTCCTGGAAGAATGTTCCAGGGGGATCAGACATTCCAGCTCACCCCAGCATCCTGATGGACAAGATCTGAGTGCCCACCTGTCCCTGTGTGGTGGCTTTTCTTGAGAAGAAAAATGTGGTCAGGATGAGAACTGCTCCATGGGGACCACTGACTCACACGTATTGAAGCCGGTTTGCAGAATGAATTCAGGGCTAAACTCAAGGACAAACCAAGTACCACAGAGCCAAGCCTAAACCACAGCAAGTGCAATACATGTGCTGCTGAATTCCACCCTGAAGCCAAGGCTTGTGATGCCAGCGAACAAGAACGATGGAAGAAACATCAGGAAGCGCAGCGGTGGCCGGATCTGCTGGACCAAGGAGCGCTGCCCAGTCCTGCCAACAGAAAGCAGGGCAAACAAGGCAGGCATTGTCAGCAGAGCCTTCAAACCCATGTCCTTAAGATGGGCCCTCATTTATGAGATGGGATCTCATTTTTCTGCATAGCTTTCAGGAGGAAATGAAGCGTGGAGTGGAGAACACTGGTGACCATCTGGCCATTCACAGCCCATCAGTTTGTTATGACACCAAACACATAATAAAGCACAAAAGATTGCACAGGAGGTAGAGGGAAAGTGCTTTGATATATTTTTTCCTTGCTACCAAAGCCTGCTCTTCCCTCGCCTCACACACACGCACACCCTTGGTTTCAGTCGGCGCCGCATTCGGCCCTTGGACAACTCCCCCCGTGAGACTTTCATTCGAAGCCCAGCACAAAGCAATATTCAAATGGCTGCGCCGGGATCTGAAGGGAAAATGGAAACTTTCTTGTGTGAGAACCTTACAAAAGAGATCAAAGGAGCCTAAATGGCCAAGGGAGGGCAGGGAGGGAAGGAGTGGGGGATTGACGCCTTCTCCTCTGGAGGGAGGAGGAATTCCCAGGAAGATAATAAGATGGTGTTAGATTAGCTGAAGGAAAACCTGCAATGGAAAGGACATTACTGCTGGAGGAAGAGCACAGCCCTGTGTTGGGACACCTCTGCCCACGCAGCTGCTGGATGGGACCAGGACCACCGCTGGCAGCAGGACATGGTCTCAGTTCCAGCCTCCTGCTAACTCCTTGCCTTAAAACAGGAAACATCGCCCTTTCTCCTCCAGTTTCCCACCTATAAAACGTCCTTCCTTCAAAAGACGTGGGGCAAGTTAATTTGTGCCTCCAGGCACTTCAAGGGCCCCTGCATAAAGGCAGCAAGTACCTGGCCTGGTGTGCTTTGAGGATGCCGTATTGTCCTAGCCCTGCGCTAACTTCCTCTCCAACCAGGCTTTTGATAGCCCGCTCTTTGCTTTTCTTCTCTTTACGGATGTAATTTGCATTGCTGACATCTTGACAAAGATAAAACCCACAGTCTCCCATGTCAGTCATTATCGCTGTTTTCTTCCCAGACGAACCTGAACAGCAATCATTTGTACCTCTCAGCTGGAAAATTCAGGCAAAATGAGATGCAGAGGCAGGAAAAACTGCTTCCAGAGGGAGGGTGAGCAAACCTGGGATGAGCTCAGCTGCCTGGCCAGGGTCTGCCATTACCCTGCCTGGGAAACATTCCCCTAAAAAACATGAAGCATTTTAAGGATGGGCAATACAGGTTAGGGTCCTGGACACTGCAAGTCCTGTCTAAGGACTCCTCCAAGGACACACTGGCCACACTTCACACCACTGCCAGCTTCTCTGCTGATGCTGAATGCAGGAGCATCCTCCTTCCACAGAAAGACTTGGCTCCAGTGGCCCTGTGAGTAACATTTTAGGGACAAATTCTTATCTTGGCTTGCCAGGAGAAAATCCACAGTAATTCTACAGCAGCTGAACTGCAGCACTAGACCAGTTGCTTGAGAACTGATATTCAAATTTCCAAAAAGGCTAAAAACTGCTGATCTGTAGCAATGAAAAGCTGGGCTACCTTTCATCCTCTCATTAAGCTGGTAACAGGAGCAGTCAACTGTATTCAACAGGTGTATTTTTAAAACCTCATAGATTTTCCAAGCAATTTGTTTTGGGCCTGCCTCCTGGACATCAGCTTGGCATTTGGGCTTAGGAGACCTCTCCTACATGCACCATGTGCAGAGCTGTCCTGCAGCAGCTCTGAAGGGTTTGTATCAGTACAGAGAGGTTGCTCTTAATGCCAGGGTTGATGTTTCTTAATAAAGGGATTCATAGCTGTGCCAGCTGGGAGGTCCCCTCATTGCACTGCTCACCCAGAAATCCAAGAGCAAAAGAAACAGTGAATTTTCACCTTGTATCATGCCTGATCAGCACCTGGGGCTCAGGAGGCACAGGCAGCCCTTTCCACACCGTTTCTACATTGCTCCTCCACAGCTGGCAAGATCACTGCCAGCCACAACCATGATCTGTCGGGTGACATCAGGGCTGGAGCAGGGTGAGCATCAGGGCTGGAGCAGGGTGAGCATCAGGGCTGGAGCAGGGCACTTTCCCCATCAGCAGCAAAGGTTCAATTAGCGGCTCCAGCAGGAGGTGTGTAATTTTAGATTCAGGATATCATCAGTCAATAGTTAATGAGTGAACTGATGAGAGCATGAGATGCTTTAAGTGGACTATCTTGAAGAGGAGGTGAGTGCCTGTAATCAGGGGCAGATTGCTGCCATTCAGAGCACGCTGCCAGCTGGGTTTGCCTTCTCAAATGCTTGCCTGGCTCCCCTCACCATGGAGACTGGTCGCACAGAGCATGTGGAAGAGATTTGTGTGCTTTCCCTAGTGCTGAACTGCCCTTTACAAGCAGCATTTCAGGACAGTTACTGCAGGAAGAGGAGCAACCTGTATCTCATGGGCATGGCCCCCCAAAGGGTGCTTCACTAGGTCGTGGCAACTGGCTCAGACGTAGTGTCAACTGCTACAGGAAACAGTCTCACAGACTGTTTGGAAATGGTTTTAGACTTACTGGTGCCATGTCAGTTGGAAAGCAATATTCTGTGAGTAGTATCCACTGCTGCACAGCACCACAGGAGTCATAGCTATCATTCAGAAGTGTCCAGTATGAGAACAGTGACCATGTCCTTGTATTGCTAAGGACCACGAGACAAATTTGGCTGATCAGTTCAGGCTTTCTGCTGAGATGTACAAATATGGTAACAAGTAACAACCAGTGTCTGCTAAGACAAAGAAATGCCTGTGATGGGTGAGAAACCACTGCAGCCCATGCAGCTGATGCCTCAGCTGAACGATACCTGGTTACAACTCACCTGCATGAGACACAGACACACACCCACTTGGGAAACCACGTTTCTAGAAAGGAAGTGCTTTGCCTGGTACCACCAGAGAAGGAAGTCAGCACCCAAGCCCTCCAGGTGCCAGGGGCTCACCTTGCACGACGAGGCTGCCCTGCGCGGTGCGGCGCACCCGCGTGCCCGGCTTGTTGGCAGCGCACACGTAGATGCCAGAATGCTGCACCGTGAGGTCCGAGATCATCAGGTTTCCTGTGCCCAGCACCTGGATCCCCTCCACGCCAATGGGGCGGCCGTCTGAAAGAAGGGGAGAAGGACAAGAGTGACATGCTGGGCTTTCGTGTGAGGTTCCCCAGGGAACAGCCCTCGGTGAGTTCTAATCTAAGTAGTTACGGAGAGGTGCCATGGTTCTGCTACTGGCATTTGCTAAGCAAAGTCAATGGGATTTAGCTGATGCTCTTATCAGAACTGCATTCTGCAGAAAGCCAGATCCTTATTTACGTTTGCCCAAAATCACTCTGTGCTGCTTAAAAACCCAAAGTACCACCACAGGAAAAGTGAAAGCTTTCAACCACATGCTCAGATTAAGATGAAGCACCCAGAACACAGTTCAACAGAGTGGTTAAACCAAGCTAAATCATCTCAGCTTTTCTGAGCCATTGCCAGGGTTCTTGCATTAGAATGAGCAGGGATCCAATCGGCTCAATAGCCTATTTCCAACAGAGAGGTTTCAGGAAGAAGTCCAGCCAACCTACTGTAGTGCTTCCCTGATGCACTTTCCCAGCCACCAGCAATTTGTGACCTGCAGATTACCTGACCCAGAATTATACCACTTTACCTGATAACCCTTGATGGATTTTTGTGGCTTCTGAAAATAAGAGAACCCTAGATTTTTGATTCCTTAGCCCTTGAACACACACTAGCTCAGGGCTGAGGAGCCAGTCCCTGAGCTGGTGGTTAGATCTCAGTTACTCTGGCTTGAAGGGCAACTGAAAAGGGCTGCCCCTATCCTGAGTGCTGGATATGAGGCACGTGAAATAGTTCAGTATCAGGGAATTCACTTTTTTCCTGTTTTCTCTGGAAAATTCCCAGCCAGCTCTAATTACAATATGTTTCATTAGTATCAGGCTATTGGTTTCTATTGTTTCATTGATTTGTGTTTTAAGACACTGTCTGACAAAGGCAGCTCTAAATCAGGCCTAGCACATGTCAGGGTGTCTGAGCAGAGGGGCAAGGCAGGGGAGGAGTTTTACTGGAGGAGCAGTTAAAGGGAGCACACTTTCATCAGACAGGAATCAGGAATTCTCTCAAGTTTGCTCACAGAGGAATTTAAAGAACTTACAGAAAGCAGAGAAGCAAGAACCAGCCCTGGTCATGTCCCCATCTGACCATCCCATGAGACTTCCATACTTATGTGCTCCACTACAGTACAAGAGCCTGGTCTTGTGCTCCAAAGTCTGTGCCATAATCTTGCCATGATCTTCACACTCCAACACAGCATGCAGGGCTAGCTAGAAGTTACTCTGCAATCACATGCTTTAGATTTAATATCATGCTTTGCATAATAAAAAATATTAGACAATTTGGGTCATTCATGACCAAAAGGTTCTGAAACAGATTGGGAAAACTCCTGCTCCTCCATGGACTGCAGGTGGGTCTCTGCTTACCTGTGGAACTCCATGGGCTGCAGAGGCACAGCTGCCCCACCACGGGCTGCACCCCAGCCTGCAGGGGGAATCTTTGCTCTGCCCCTCCTTCTGCACTGACCTTGGGATCTGCAGGGCTGTTCCTCTCACATGTTCTCACTCCTCTCTCCAGCTGCAATTTGCTCTTGTGCAATAAATTTTTTCCCTTCTTAAATCAGTTATCTCAGAGGTGCCCCCACCACTGCTGATGGGCTTGGCCTTGGGCAGTGGTGGGTCCACCTTGGCTGGAATTGGCTCCATTGGATAAGAGGAAGCTCCCAGCAACTCCTCAATAAAGCCATCCTTGTAGCCCCCACACTACCAAAACCTTGTCATTCAAACCCAATACAATCATAGAAATGAGGAATCTCATTTCAGATTCCAGGCAGCATCCTGCTAGGAAACATCAGCAAAGCATGGACTGAGAGCTACAACAGCACTTCCCAAACCTATCTCCTGCCTTGCTCTTTATATATTGTTTTTCAGGAAATTTTGAAGCTTAAAGGTTTCCTTGCTTCATTAGACAGGAAATGCCAGACCTCTTCATTATTTGCATTGCAAAGAAAAATGCTCAGGTCTTTTAACTGAGAGAAAAACAATGTCATTAAATGATCACACTGCTGGCCACTGCCGCAGTAAATGGCTCAGTCATAAAAAGGACAGTAAAACATGACCTGTCCCACACTTAATGAGCAATAACAAGGAACCATTCCTTCCAAACAGCATTTGAACTGAAGTGTAAAGAGGTCTGAATTAAATCCACATTGAACTTGATTTCATCTTTTAAATTAGACCTTTCGGAAGTCTGTATTTACAATAGGCGTAAAAATCAAATCTCTCTCTTGAGGGAGGGATGGGACCAGTGAGATGCAAAGTGGTCATACCTGGATCCTTCATCACATCACTGCCTTGAGAAATACCACGGAAATGTGACTTGAATGTCAGCAGTTTTACTGTATTATTTATAATGTGCTCCATCATTTTAAGCATGCAAAGACTCAGCCTGTAGCAGGTGCTCCCCCCCAGTCCCAATACCAGCATTAATATGTTCTCAGTTCTCTCTCCAACTCCAGCTATTTTAAGTCTGGTAGTCTGAGGAAAAATCTCCTGTCCACACATTTTCCATTTCCCTGGAGAACAAAGCCCTCCAATCTCAGAAACCTTGGTGCATCTGACATTTGGGTCAGTGTGGCCACTCCTAACAGCCAGCAAATATCACTGTGCCTGATCATCTCAGATACCTCTCACTCAACTCCCCCCTTTCAAAAAGCACTGAAAAGGGCTTCTACAGAAACATCTCTACTTTCCCAGTTTATTCCATCCTTCTCACTCTACTGTGCCTCACTCAGCCTGAGCCATCCTGCAGTCAGCTAGAAGGTCTTCAGCTAATATCTAGTCCAACTTAGCAACACTGACAACACATATAAATAATACAGAGTGTTTACACAAGAAATTCCTTGCATCCTGAAAGCTCAGCACTTTGCAGAACTGCTGTGCTGAGGGACTGATGTCTCACACCTACTTTGCAAAGGTTGCTATTTATTTTAACCCTGTTTTCTTTACAAGGAGACCTGAAGAATGGTTTGGATCAAGCAATGCAAACCCTGTAAATCCACCTTCCTGGCATCACCTGCCACCACAAAATCATCTCTTCATGGAGAAGATCTAAAAGACTGCAAAAGCCAACACTTGCTCAGTTCCCTGTCAGGACCCAGGCAGGCTTGAAACCACTGCTCATTTAACACGACCACCTACTTCTTTTAAAGAAGTCAAAAGCAGAAAATTTGAGGGCTGAAAATGAGCCAGTCTGGAGGGAAATGCCTGACAGATTCTCTCTTTCGATCCTCAGCTGATGAGGACAAGATGGGGAGGCTGAGCTCTTGTGAAGAGCAGACAGACCTCTAATTAATAAAGGAGACCATTCCCCAAATGGGAGATGCTCCCAAAAATGCTCTGGCTATAGACAAGTAGAGACTTCACTGAATCATGGAATGGTTTTGGTTGGAAGGGACCACAAAGATCATCTTATTCCAACCCCCTTCCATGGGCAGGGACCTCTTCCACCATCCCAGGTTGCTCCAAGCACCATCTAACCTGGCCTTGGACACACTCAGAGATGGGGCAGCCACAGCTTCTCTGAGCACCCTGTGCCAGGGCCCTACTACCCTCACAGGGAAGAATTTCTTCCTAATATTCAATCTCAATCTACCCTCTCTCAGTTTAAAGCCATTCCCCCTTGTCCTATCACTGCACACCCTTGCAAAAAGTCCCCCTCCAGCCTTCTTTTAGGCCCCTTTAGGTGCTTCCAGCCTCCCCATGGGGTGAAATCTGGATGAAGGACGCCTGTTTGGGAGCCACAGTATTTATTTTTCCAAGGTGTATGTGATGTTTTCTGGAGCTCATTCTCTGCCTGCTACCCGAGTGATTGGCACACCAGCACCAATTATGGAGCCCCCTTAAAACGTGCCAGGCAATATGAATATGCAACAACACGAACGCCTTTCTTTTGTAAGTAGCAAGTAGAAAGAAAGTAACAACTTTCTAATGTTGATCATTTAGGTCTTTTGTGAATTCTTTGTATTGTGTCATAGTAGCCTTCCACTTTTTAGACACATGGGTCTCCTGCTCCTGCGGACACTGGGCACTGTGGATTAGCATATTTAGAGTACATTGCAACAGTTGACTATTCAGTATGTGAAGTGGTGAAATTTACTCTATTATTTCTAAACACTTACAAGAACGGTGCTCCTGTCAACCAGTCAGCCATCTATTGCAAGCTTCTGTGTCCAATAAGTTACCAATTAATTGGCTCCTACAATTGTTGTATAGTTTACTTCTTGAATGGCTCCCTCTTTAGTAATTTCCTTCCCATTGTGCGGCCCTTTCTGACAACTTCTGTATAACGCTATCAGATAATCACTGTCCTTTCTTTCTCGCCTCACTTTTCTGTATCTCTCTAAATAGTTTATTATTCTGCTTTGGTACCTTTTATGGAGGCCAGCTCAGTGGCCTGTCAGTTAAAGGGTAAGGATACATTAAAATCGTCGTTCATTCAAAAGGCTTTGCAGTAAGTGCCCAGGATATTCATTTGTGCACACATACAGGTCCAAGCCTGAAGTGCATAGCTCTGAAAGGAAAAGCCCTATCTTCCCTGAACAAACCCTTAATGATTTTACATCTCTCTCAGAGCCTGCTCTCTAATGAATGTTGACATTTCATGCACGGCGAGACACAGGAATTCTGTTTGTGGTCAGGGGCTACAACATATTCCCAAAGAAATTAAATTCAAAATTGATTGTGTGACACTCAAAAACTGGCCCAGAATTTGAATGATTTCCTTCAAGCAAAATATAGCTGCCTTTCCCACTGAAAACCAGCCAGGTTTCAGCAAAGCCAAAGCAAGAAGTGCAAATGGTGTTTATGGCTTGCTTTCCCCTGTACCAGAAAGCTGTGAAAGCAAAATTGTTCTTTTGCTCCTTTTTGACAGAAGAAATGCCACAATGTCAAAACTGTGAGCAAAGGGGTTCAGAGAGAGTTTCCAAAAAGGCAACAGGCCCTGTGCAAAGCCCCAGCACAACAGCAATGCCACAGCTCTTCCTTACTTCTACAAGGCAAGAAAGATGCTCACACAGAATTAACTTTTTTTGTTTAAATTAAGCCATTGCTATTGCTAAATCAGCTGCGTGTCTCTTAAGACTTTGTGGCTGTGTTTTTTTTTATTTCTGCAAATGGATTAAAAGTGGGTTTTTACCTAAGCTGAGTGAATTAACTGGTTATCTGAGCTAAACCAGCTCTGTAGGAGGAACTTCAGGAAGAAGACCTTCACCTGGAGGAAGCCAGAGATGACAGATGCTCTGAGGACCTCCCTGTCCAGCACAAACCCCTCTCCCTCCTCATGATCACACAGACAAGGAGACATGAAAGTGCTTCCGAAATGGCTACAAAGAGATGACAAACCCTCCAAGTCATCACAGAGCCCGTGCATGGCATCGCTGTCAGGATCACTGTCATATTAAACGAGACCTTGTGATGCTTTGGACAGGAAACATTCCTGCTGAAGAGGAGGGAAAATAACAGGATCTGTTTCCCATTCAGTAGCTCTGATTCTGTCACTGTGCTGCACAGCAGTGTGGAGAGGGTATTTATTTTTGGTGGAAGGCAATGCTGAGCTCAGACCATCCAGACAAACATCGCACAGTGCTATTACATCTTCATTATTGCACTGCTCTATAGAGACAAGTGTTTTGAAGAAGGTAATAAGCACTTATAATTAAGGCAATTATAAAGTAGTTTATTATAGTTGAGCATTAACATAGAGCTGCCTTGTGTCCAAGAGAACCAAACCAGTGATACAGAGTATCTGGGGAATTTTTAAAACAGCATCAATCTGATGGTTATGGCTCTGGAGGCAAAAACACCAGTTAGTGGCATACACAGGCTGATTTTACAAGCCACCAGAGGATGCAAGAAGGTAAAACATGGGAAAAATGTGCAACTGATATTGGATGCAAGTCCTCATTCCCTGGCAGGCAGCTCTGGAGTGGGAAGGCACACAGGGACTGTCCATGAGCTGACCCTTGGAGAGCCATGGGGGTGGAGTCCCACATCCAGCACAGCAGCATGAGACAGGATTATCCCTGTCTGTGCTTCACAGCCACCTTGGGAGACAATGGAAGATGAGCATCCCAAAAATGATGTGACCTCGAGGACCACAAGATCTCAGGAAATCCTAACTGAACCCAACCCCGCTGTGTGCACAGGAAGAGTTACAAGATCTGGGAGATAAAACAAAATCCATCCGCTCTTCACTCAGCACAGGTTTCTGTAGGGCAGTGGGAGTCTTGCTCTGAGCAAAACAGTTTCTAAGCTGTCATCACAAGGTTAGAACCTAAAATAAGCTTTACAGAAACACAACCCTTTGCTCTTCCTCAGTTGTATGATGCCATCAGACACTGTCTCTGGTTTCCATGCTGATTTAGAAACATATCACGGACCCCAGCAGCAAGCATTTGTTTTTTCAGGGCTTCAGACATACTACTATAAACATTCTCTCCCCCTTAAAATTGTTTTAAAACCCCCTGAACAGGCAGCAAATTTCTTTCAAGTCTGTTTTTATGTGAAAGATGTGTTTGTGTAAGATTTTGCTTCTCTAGGCCAACAGTGGTGATGTTTTTGATGCAGCAGCAGAAGATGCTGTCACTTGAGAAAAGATAAAATTATCACCTTTCATGAAACATCTACAGGTTTAACCAACCCACTTCCCTAACAGCTGAAAACAGAGTCTTGGCAGAGAAAAAAAACAAAGTGTAGACATGAGGATAAAAAGCACTTCAAGCCTACAATTACCTTCTGTGGGAAGGGAGAGGGTGAATCAGTTGTATAAAACAGTCAGTGGCACCCACCTATTTCCTATGTGATGGCTATGGAGAGGAGGAGGAGGAGGAGGGAATCCCAGTGACCCAGGGCTTACCGAGGCGGCTCCAGGAGACGATGGGCCGGGGGTTGCCGGTGGCGATGCACTCCAGCACCGCCGTCTGGTGCACGGTCAGCGTCAGGTTCTCCGGGCCCACCAGGATCATGGGGTCCTTGTACACGCTGGAGTGGGAGCCTGCAACGACAGCACCATCGTCAGAAGGGCTTCTCATTCCCTCTTGTTTAAAGGCAACATCCAAGATGTCAGGCATCCTATAAGTACATCTCTTCTAAGTACATTTCCTCTTTCATTGGGACTGTAGTGACAGGAGATGGAGTAATGAGTTCAAATTGGAAGAGGGGAAACTTAGGTTAGGTATTTGGAAGAAATTCTTCCCTGTTAGGATGAAGGCCCTGGCACAGGTTGCCCAGAGAAGTTGTGGATTCCATCCCTGGAAGTGTTCAAGGGCAGGCTGGACAGGACTCGTAGCAACCTGGTCTAGTGGAAGATGTCCCTGTCCATGGCAGGGGGTGGAACGAGAAGATCTTTAAGGGTCCTTCCAATCCAAACCATTCCAGGATTCTAAGTGATGTGGCTGGTATAATCCTCAATAAAATCTGAGATGTACATGAAACGAAAGGAGCACAATGTTTCTGTGACAGTCACACTGAAGATGTTTGAAGTGTGCATTGATTATTCCTGGGGAAAACCCCTGAACCAATAATCCAGCCACAAACAGCCCTGTTAACACTAGGATCTCAGCAGCACAAAGAAGGAACTGCACTGTGAACTGCAAAGAGAAGATATGCAGGAAAACCATGGTATATAAGAAAAACACAACATGCAGGACAGCAGGAATGCAAATAAATGAAATTGCTTTATCTTTTAGCATCTCGAAGTAATCCATACAGTCCACAATGCCTAACTCTGTCTCTGTGAGCATCCTCTCTTGCTGCTGGTGTCATTTGCTCCAAAAGCTCTGTCCTGGGACAAGGAGTGATGGAGGTAACTGTCCCTGATTCCTGATGAGGATTTTTCTGAGGAAGCTCCTCTGATGACTGCACCCCACAGGGTGGTCATTTTCCTACCATTTTCCTGCAGGAAGAGGATGCATCCCATTGCTCTGCTATAATTGTGACACATTTGCTGCTCACGATACAATCACTAATACTTTATTTGCACTACAGTAGCACCAACTGGCAGCAACCAAGAATGAAACCCATTGTGCAAGATGGATGTACAGACCTATAATAGAATAAAATCCTGGCAACAAGGACCCTGGACACCAGACAGACACAAGAAAGGCAAAAGAAAACACATTTCACTAGACAGAATGACAGCACAGGACAAAACCATCGTCCTGTGTTACATGTACCACAGGTGAACCCACATCTGAATCCCTAAAAAGTGCCTTTTCTGGGGGTCAAATGTCTCTACAGCCTTTACTCCCATTTGTTTGGTACAGGAGAGGAGGTAACCCAAGAGATACTCTCAGTTCTCCATCAGTAAACAGGAACACTGAAAATCTCTGCATTAGTCTTTCTCCCAGTCTCTGATGAGAGCTGGGTTATACTCCAGAAATGCTGAGGTCAAGCAGTGTTTAAAGAATTCCATCAATCTTACAGCTGCTGGTAAAAAAAGCTCTGTACACCTGCAGAGAGAAATACCTGGGCTGGTCATCTGCCCTCGAGCAGGAATGGGGCACAGGGAGGGCTGGGGAGCACAGAACCAGCTGGGCTCTGCCGTGGGGACCGTCCCACACTGACTCCTGTACATGGACTTTCCAATGTTCAAAAGGCTCCTTAAAGAGAAGTGATCCACCAAAATCTATCTACAGGGGCTTTTCTCCAAGAAAAACAATTTCTTCCTGCACTTTTGAGTGTTACCCTTTCACAGCAGCTCAGGGGCTGGAATCAGGGCATAGCAGGGGGATTCCACAGTGGTCCAAGGGCAAGCACAGATCAGAGAAGCTCGTTTGTTAATTGTTCCTACGGGGGCTAAGCAGGGAGTGATAAAACAACTGCAAGCTTGTGTGTAAATGGGCAAAATCCAAGAAAAATCACCGTGTCAGTGTGACTTAAGAGCTGACTTTCTCACTAAATGCATTTCACTGGAAGTCATAAAATGCAGATTTTTTGATGAGAACCAGAATGCACAATAAATTCATATGACCGGCTGGTTAACCCCAAGAGATCTGAAAAACAATACCTTCCCCTCAGTACTTCGGAGTGCCTTTAAAACCCATGTAGATTTATTGTTCTGAATCACAATACTAAATGTTCATGCTTAGAATAATACGGTATTATCAGAGTATTATATAGCAATTTCAATATTTCAAAACACGGAGAAATGAAATGAATTGTCCAAGGTCACCCAGGAATATCAGCAAATGGGAGCCAAGCTCAAAGCAGAATTTATAAAACACACAGTTTTGACAATAAAATATTTAAAAATCACATCCTTTGATTTCTACTCTGAGTCTTAAAAAGACATTCAGGTTTTTGAGTGTGGATTCAGCTCCCTGTGTTTGGGCAAATTCTCTCCAACTCTGGAAGCTGGCATTTCCACCACTGCTCACCTTCTCCTGCAAAGGCCAGGGAATGGTCCTGTAGCTTTGCTGCTGAGCCCACCACCCACAGCAGTGACAGCTCCAGGGCCAGCAGGGACACGGACACAGCAAGGACACAGCAGTCAGATGCCAGCATCACACAAAGGGGCCACGCATTTCCCAACATCAAGGAGGAGGTTTCCTTCCTCAACCAGACCAGCTCTTTGATGCAGGGTTAGGAAGGAAGGAGTGACAAAATGAGGGACTCGTGGCAGGCGAGTACTGCTGGAGCTCAAGGTTCAGGGCAGCGCAGGGATTTATTCTGAAAGGGGAAAAGGCTCTAATGATGCCTCTGGTCCCCAGGGACTCCAGCAGCAGCAGTCACAGTGAGGATGGGGAGGTTCCCAGCACTGGCAGCAGTGACAGACACTCCAGCAGGGACAGGAGCATTGCCTGCCAGATCTTGATCAAAAGGACAGCAGCAGAGAGAGCTGCAGCTCGCACTGGAAAGGTGTCAGTGCAGAGAGGCAGGCGGCCCCTCGGGAGCAGCTCTGCTGAGCAGGCACTTGAAAATAATCAATCAGCAGGACTGGAACACATCTCTGTGCTGCTCACTGCTGCAGCCCTGCCACCACTGCCAGGGAGAGGAGGGAGAGCACTGAGAGCAGGCTCCTTCACATCCCACAGGCCTTCCTCTTCCTCCCCTGCTGGGCTGTGGCAGTGCCCTGCAGGGCACAGGCTTCCAGAGCCCATCCTCACCCTCTCCCTCCTCCCTCTCCAGGCAGGGCTTGGTTTGGAAACCTCAGGGAGGCAGACCTGGTGCTTCTCTGTTGGTGAAGCAATGGCTGAAGCTACTGCCCTGCAGGGAAAAGTGTGAGCCCTCCTACCACCATGAAGAGCAGAGAGACCATTCCCTTCACCCCTGACATGAGAGGGAGGTGATACAAAGATTTGCAAGGATTCTGCTTACCCCATCATACCAAATGCCATGTGCACAGCAGCACTCACATTAGCTCAGTATTTACTGACACAATACCCACAACGCCAGTGAAGCAATGCCCCAAGCACCTCTGTGGCTCACCACAGCCTCTGCTGCCGTGCCAAAGCCCAGGGTTCACATGCTAACACATACCTGCTGTCCTGATCTAACAGATATTTGTGTGTTCTTAGCAAATACCAGAGCATAAACCTTTTCCGTGGAGGTTTAACCCAGTGCAATGAGTTTTCCATGCAAATGTCCAGTTACAGGAGCTCTGCTGACATGCAGGCACTGAAGCATGGTCCAAACCCTTCAGCAAACACTTACAAATGGTGCCCGTATTCATTATCCAACTGCTTTAAGGAGGAGAAAAAACCACAAATGTTTCACAGACAGGAAACCTGGAAAATATCCATCTGCAATGAGGGATGGTCATCTGAGAACAACTAGAGCTTTCTGCCCTGTGAGAAATAATAACTCAGGCCAGTAAACTGACACAAAGAACTTCACCACATCGATAATTTACTGTTCTTTTTTCCCTCCACGTGGCTACTGTTCACGTAGATCAAGCAAACAGATGACTAACAGGCACCCAAAGCTCCCAGGTCTTTCAGAACCAGTTAACCTGCTTTCTTTCCCCATCAGAGTTTATATACACAGCATCGCTCTTCCCTCAGCTTCACCCCATTTCACACGTGCTGCTTTTTTACAGTCAGCAGAGGCTAATCTGGCACTTGGTACAGTGCAGTCTCAGCTTCAGAACCATTGGCCAGGCAGTGTTTTGGAAGGTGATGGGATGCTGTGAGATGTGAGTGTATCCTGGAAAGCTTCCAGCTCCTGGGTACCAGCAATTACGTGTATGTGATGGACAGGAGGATCACAGCTCAGGGGAAAGAACTTTGGCTGCATGTAAGAAGGAACTCAGAAACATCCACCCAACCATCTCTGGGCAGACTTCCCTTGCCTTTTATCTCCAAAGATGCAATCTCCATTTCCACAGGGAATCTGGGATGTTCCCCACCGGAGGGGATCTGAACAAATAACAATCCAGAATAAGTAAGATGTTATGGCTGGACAGAGGAATGGATCTCAGTGTGTTAGCCTGAAGCTCTCTGAAGCTGTCCTGGTACAGAACAGCAGTGGGTAGAAGACAGGAAGGCAGCCAGGACGGTGTAGCTGGCACTAACCTGACACGGTGAGTCGGGCCTCCCTGCTGAACTTCACATTAGCAATATTGGTGGCAACGCAGTGGAATATCCCACTGTCTTCTGCCCTTAGCCCCGTTATCTGGAGAACCCCCTTGGGAAGCAGCGTGTACCTGTGGGAAGAGAAAACAGAATCAAAAGCCTGCAAAGCAGGACACGATGTGACAGCAGGCTGCACACCCATCCAGGTGAGGCAGGCTGGCTCCCTGAATCCCAGTGCACAGGTGCCAATACCACCAAGATGTCAACACCCCTTTAGGCTGGGCCCACACCTGCCTCTGCATCAGTTCTTATTTATTTTGGGTACTTGAGCCTCTAGTCTTCTTTTACAGGGTAGTAAAGGAAAATCATTTATCTCCTGATGCATCCTTGAGAAATGGTGATTTTTCCTGGAAGGCTACAAAGTAGATGCTTCCTATTTAACCTGTGGAAAAGCTTTGCAGTGCATTTGCATGTGAAGACAGCTGACACTGGAATTATCAAGATGTGGGAATTATCACTCATCAGCTGAAGCACAGTGACCATAGACAGGCACCAGAAACCTGTGCTCCATGCTCCCCGCTCCAGGTCCAGGACTCAAACCTGTATGACCCTAAAACCTCAGATGCATGAAAAGGCATGTTTAAAATAAATATTGAGTGGGTAAATGTAAACATCAATAAATATTTTACATCTTTAAAACATAGGCACATTTAAATCACGCGTGCATACACACACATATATGTACACATACATTACAGGTTGCTTGGCAACCACTTGTTTAAATTGGCTGGTAGTAAGTCATTACACTGTGATGAGTTAATAATCCATTTCCGCCAGGAAGATGAAGAATATCTTTCTCCGTATCAGCATATGGTTAAGTGCCTATAACCTGCTCCCTGCGCCAGGTTCCGAACGTGCGGCTCCGTGTTGGAGGCAGCATGACAGCAATCAGTTTACACGGCCTGAAGTTGATTGCAATCTCTCTGGGACTTTAAAATGCCCATTGTTTTGGTGAATTATACTACAAGAAGCCTTCATTTTTGTTAACAATCTGCCCACAGCATTAGAAGATTCAATTCCAAAGCTATTATTCTGCCTTCAAAGCCTCCAAGTGCAAGACTCGGCATACAAATTTATATACACTTTATACGCAGAAATGCACCGAGCATGATTAATGCAGAAATCCAATTCAGTTAGAGAAGCAACTCTCATCACCCAGGCTCTGGTGTCAGAGATTAATCTACTGAGCTGACAATAAAAACCTTCCCCAGTAACTTTACTCCTACAAAAAGCTAAATCTCTTAAAAATCAGGACACGAACGTAGGGAAACTGTTCCTAGGCCACATCCTCCAGGGCTTGGGTAAACTCCCCTCCCCAGAGGAGAAGCAGAGGGAACGAGCACAGATTGGAGCTCTCTGTGTTGAAGAAAAGTCTTGGCTTCTCAGTCTTAGAGCTTCTCAGTCTTGGGGTTCCTCCAGCCCTGGGTTCCCCAGCCTTGAGAAAAGAAGTCCTGGTCACATTTAAATCCCTGCCATATCTTTGACCATCTCCACACCTTTGTCCCTGGCCTCAAATGGAAAGGATCAATGATGCACGAAGGACTTCATGGGAACTTCACCTGTCCTGCAACAACTCACTGGGATGCCACAAGGCATCCAGCCCAGTTCTCCAACCCTTACTTCTGCTGATGCCACCTTGGATCAGTGGCTCTGCTCTATCACATCCCCAGTTTGGCACCTGTATGAGTAAGAAGCCTTCAGAGGAGATCAAGTTTAACAAATCAACCCTGAGCTGGGCTAAAAAAAGCTCAGCTGAAAAACGCAAGGAAAAACAAAACCTGACAGTTGCAGTTTTCCACAGCAGATTTGGGCCTCTTGGGTCCTTCTACTGTAAGTTCACTGCCACTCTGAGAAGGTCAGGCATTGTTCCAGCCCTCGTGTTTTCTCCTGTCTCCAAAGAACCCAACCACATTCTGCTGCAGATCTGACATTTATAAGAATAGGGGCTTTCAGGAAAGTATTTACAGCTTCCTGATTTCGCCTATTCCCAAGGCAGGGACGTCAATCGGCGCTCGAGGTGTGCTGTGAGCGATTGTCTCCCACCGCTGGTTGTGCGGCTCCCGAGCTCCAGCTGGGGCTGCCGGCACCGGGCGCGCGTTTCCTGCCACCTGTCCCGCGCTGTGCCGGGGATCAAACCCTGATGAGGGACGTTTCCGACGCCAAGGGAGCAGCCTGTCAAACACAGGAAGCGGCGACGTGCTGCTCCAGGTCTAGGCTGGGAAGGGAGGCAGCTGGAGTTTCTCTTTAGGAGATCATTTGGGAAATGGCAGCTCAGGGTGCTGTGGGAAGCTCTCTGCGCGGCTCCCCAGTGCCACACACGAGGGAGTCCACCTCGGAATAGCAGCCACACTGTAACTTGGCACTTGCAAGAGCCCAGGATCCATATGAAAGATCTTAAGGCATGGATGTGTCTCAGAAAGAGTTACACAAAATGGAGCCATGGAGGGATGAAGGATGACAAAGCTACCCAGCTCTTCAAGGCTTGCTGGGTCTCCATGCTGGAAAATAAACCTGGAGAAGGGTTGATCAGGGAGGATCAGTGCAATTCCTTCAAAATCAGCTAATAGGCTTTATCTACCTCTCCTGGGAAATGCCAGTACTCCTACAAGGTGTTTGGCCAAAAGGAGAACCAAACCAGAAAAGCCACAACACTAAACAAAAGAGTCGTCCATGGTGGAAACACTGGCCAAAACACTTAGCCCAGGTTAGTTGTGTCCAAGCACAACTGTGAAAGCAACCGGAAGTCTGGCCATCTTTTCCCACCTGGAGAAAGACCAGCATCACATGGCTTGGACATGTCCTACCTTTCGTTGTCTGTGTTGACTGGCATGCTGTTCTTATGCCATAGGATGACTGGCTCAGGCAAGCCGTGGATCTGGCACTGGAATCTTGCTACACCACCTTCCTCCACCACTGCATTCTGAGGGTGGATGTGGAAGTCAGACATCGCTAGAAGACAAAAAGAGAGACAAAATTATTAACATGTGAAGAAATATCCAACAACTGGAAGATGTCATCAACTTCACATGGCCTAGAAACACCCTCATTTCCCACAAAATGCAAAAAGGACTGTAATGTAATGTAAGAGCAGAATGCCAGCTTGAAGCCTGACCTTCCGCATAGAAAAACAAGACTAGTGTGAAGTTCTTGGTACCCCACCTGCCTCTGCACATGGAACTGATTGACTCAACCAGAACAGCAGACTTTGCTCCAAGACCCTCAAGGTCCTCAGCAAGGTCTGCGGGGGTCAGCGAGAAACACAGACACTGCACTGGCACTTGTCAGAGGTCATTCCCAACAGTTTGAGCAGCCTTTGGATCCTAGTCCACATCAGAAGAGAGATGCATTCTTTCTGTTGCCATCAATGTCTTACCTGTTGTAAATGTCCTCCTGATGTGCACAGCTTGACCCCTGAACTCATGTTGTTTAAAAACTTTGAGCAGAAGAATGTCGAAATACCCTAGTGAAACCTACAGGCCTTGATTTCCACCTCTGTTTGCAGGTGCTCCTGCTCATTGCATCCTCTGCCTTCCAGCCCTGCAGCAGGAACAGCCACATCCCCAGGCTGGGGAGCAAAAGGATTCAGCCAAAAGAAAGAGCAGCTGCCAAGAGCTCAGCAAAGTGAGGCTTTTGGGGCTGGGACCACCCGATAGCAAATGATGAACCCCAGCATGCCCATGCAGGATGAGTACAGACCAGCCTGTTCCAGCAAGCCACAGCTGTAACCACCGTGCGGAAACACTCCGGCACGCTGTTAGAGCTACATAAATAATACCGTAATTATTACTATTAATTAATTGGAAGGTGCTGCCTGTTGACTCCGCAATAAACATATTCAAAGCTAATAAACATCCCAGTGGTTATTGAGCTCATGATTCATTTAAAGTGCTGCATCCACGGGAAGATCTCTTGCATTACCATACAAAACAAACTCCAAGAGAACCCCCTGCTCTGCCGCCCCAGCCTGATGACACCCCTCTCCCCAGCAAGAAAGCCTCATCCTCTTTTACATGCATCAACTATAATGACTGCGGGTCTGCTAAGGAACAAGCTGCCTATGTGTCAGGGCAGCTTAATCATTCATCTGCAAACTGCAGTTGGGCTCAGGCAGATGGGAGACGGCCATTAGCAATCATACATTAAATATGTGTTGCATTAACCTACGCTGCTCCCGCAACCACCGCTCTCAACCCGCTGACGGCAGATTTGTTAAGCTGATGGAGTAACACAGAGCAAAGCCCTGGTCCCACACAGTTGCAGGGTTGGGAAGGTTTTGTAAGGATGAGGATGGGATGGGTAGCCAGCCCCACACTGGGAGCCAGACCCAGGGAGTGGCTGTGCAATATTTCAGCCAGATGGAGACACAACAGCACAAGGTGAAAGATCACGGAAAATTGTATTTCCCTTTCCCAAGATGAAAGCCAATGCAATTATCCTCTCTGGTAAAGGATGGAGCCCAATGGTGCAATGGTAATTTACCCAATTCATATAGATTTAGCCTTGAAATGAGACGAATCATGGCCCAGAGCACTCAGCCATGTGGGAAGGAGCCCAAAGGCTGCTAGGATGTCTCCCGCACCAGGTGATGCCTCTTCCAAGCTGGCAAGAGATGCTTCAAAAGATGGGGGATCCAGGGGTGCCTGCAGCAGGAGAGCCCAAGGGAGCTTGCGGAACATTTCAAGGCTGGAGACCCAGACCAGGGTGAGCATTTTTGCAAAGTCAAAGCTTACGGACCCTCACCAAGAAGTGAATACAAGAATTATTGAGAAGGACACAAAGCTCTTTAAGAAATTTTTTTTAAAAAGCAGGGATTCAGATGCCTGCAGGAAAACTCCTTTCAAATGTACAGATGCTCAGCACTGAGGTTTTTTGGCGGCTGACAGGGTTGATAAAAGAGGGAGGTGTGAATGAGAACAGCCCCAGCACAGACTTCTCTGTGCTGGCTACAGAATTCATCGCCATTCCTTTATTTCAATAATATCACCTCTTACAGGTAAAACTGCAGCAATAACCTCTACTCTTAAAGACACCAGTATTAATATTTATCATGAATAAAACATGGCAAGTTATAAATAATTCAGTTATGAGGATGTTAAGTAAAATATTACTCTTCAACGACACTATAATGTGGCTTTGAAGCACAGTTTTATGTTAAATGCCTAGGAAACACTGTGACCCTTGCCAAGACCAGCTGGTTTGCAGAAGATGCATTAAAAATTCATGCACAGAGCTACAAAATGCTATTTTTAAAACAGGTTTACGAGTTTATTTACAGTTGCAGAGACAAAAGACTTTTGGAGCATCTCCTGTAAAACAGCAACAAAACTTCAATGTGAGTGATTACCGGGTTTTCAGTCTGGGAATAAATCACCGGGGAGAAGGAGAGGAGAGGGACAGGAGCTCAACTGCTTCATAGGGCATTGCCTGGAGCGGCTAAATCCCTGCTGACCCATGTGAGGTTTTTATATACGTCCCAACTGACTGTAACAAACTCATGCAGCAGAGTGCTTGCTCCTGTTTGTCACTTGTCTTTCCATGGCAAGCAGCAGGACCCCCGTTACCAGCCGGGCGCTTTTGTTCCAGCCGCCACAGAGAAGAGCTGCACATCAGCCCGGGTGGGGTTGGCCAGCAGCCAGGGAGCTGCAGCTCATTTCTATGCTAATGGCTATAATAATTTTAAAAATAAATACATGCAATCACAATATTCACCCGCAAGTTCCTGAGAAGGGAGGCACTCACTAATCCATCTGCCAGCGGTCTCTGCCATTCAGCAATGCAGCATCCACGTGCCAATGGAGGGACTGGCGCTGCCCCAGGCCTTTTTTACCATCATCAGAGGGGTGAGTGCCACCCTGTTCCCATTAAACTTCCCCCTGCCATCTCCTTGTGTCATCAAGCCATACAAATAACATAAATCACGTGCACACTCATTGCTCCACATTAATGCTCCAAGCCGTGGTGTCTCAGTGCTTCTGCTATCATCCCACCTGGATTTTGGCTGTGGTACACAGAGATTGCCACAGGGCAGGGAAAGACAAAATTAGGGCTCACAGCAGACAGGGAATGGTCCTGGCTGCAGGATGCTGCAGGCATGGAGGAGCCTCCTCCCAAAAATGTTGGCCAAGGCTAGATTCAGACTGAGCTCTTTACAGGCACATCAACACATGAAGCAGAGGAGTTACTCTTCTTCTCTCCTTCCCCTGTGTTATATAACTAAGGACCTCAACTAGGATGATGCTGGATCAAAGGTGAGGCTCTTCCATAAAGAAACCCCCATACTTGGGATTGCCCACCACTTAACCCCCACTGGGATGCAGTCCCTGAAGGCATGTCCTATGGACACAGGTGAGCAGCAACTCTTATCCTCATCCATATTCATGGAGGAGGAAGTCTGGGGTCTCCACTAATCAAATCACAAGCACTTTCTCCATCCCAACAGGCTGGGAGGAAAGGCCAATGGAATAAAAATGAAAATAGCTATTGAGTGAAATTTTCTCTACTCCATAAAAAACTAAATTGAAACCATTAGTGGCCAATCCTTTTTTGCTCAGTACAGCATTAGTGCTAAGCCAGAGATTGACCTAGACTTGATATAGAAAAAGAAAACATTAACTTGGTATGTCAAAGCAAATCCTAGGCCTTTAGAGTCGTTAAAACACAAACATTGTGCAGGCACAAGGAGAGGAAGAAGACTTGAAAGGTTCAATGCCAAACATAGTGTTAGGAGAGCATTTGGGAAGGCCAACTAGTTTTGCAAACAAATTGCCTCTTGATTTTAAATTACTCTGTTAATCTGTGGGTTAACAGAGACCCAGGCTGGCTCTGACACAAGACGATGCTGGGGACGAGTGAGCACCCACACCACCACGGATGCCATGCAGTTCACAAACAGCAGGCCACAAGTGAAGATCCTTTCTCCACACTTCTGCCACCAACCTGTTAAATTCAGACCTTTTCCAATGGAAGCAAATGGTTAAAATGCCTCAAAGTTAACACACTGTAAGAATATTATGGGGACATGCCTCCAGTACCTGAGCTTCCAGATGCTTCTTCCAAGGAGGGCAAGCTTCCTTTCCTCCGTTACAACTGAGGAAGGTGAAATCTGGGAGGCAAATGATTTGTCCAGTGAAGAGAACAAGCCATGGGCTAGCTGAAATCTTCTAAGACTGGCTCCACTCTGATGACAGCGAGCTGCTGATTTTTATACTGAATTTCTCTACTTACTAATAAAATTGAATTCCTCCTCAGGTCAGCAGAAGTCAGAGTTGTTTTTAAAACACAATGAACACCATGCCAATAATGCCAAACCTGAACCATTCTCAAATCAGGTTGAGAGTTCCAGCAGAACTGACTTTCACTATCTGTGAGATTCACGGAGCACCCAATTCCTTTCCCTGAAAGCCACCAGTGCCAAGGCAAGTCGAGGGATTAATTTTCAATTCCCTCTTGGCTTAAGAGACCTTCACCACTAAGTCAGCAACTGGACAGGGAACATTCTCAAAGAAGTCAGCAGGTGAAGGCTCTGCAGACACACGTCCCTTATTTGGCCCCTACACACTCTGGAAAAGGAGAATTTGCCAACAAAAAGGAACTGGCACAAAAGATGGGGGGCTTGTGGACACCACAAATCCCATCCTCTTCTCTCTTCCCCCTGCCTTCAAACAGCAACGCCTGCCCAGGCCTTTAAAAAAAAGACACTGAATCGTCTTTCTATGCATTTTTTTTAAGATACATTTTTATAAAGCTAAAAAAACAAGCCCACATCAGGCCAGCCCGGTGGCTACTCCAGCTGCAGAGCAGCCTCTGCGTCTGTGAGCCGGCCCTGCGTGTCTAATGATGCTTTTGTGCAAGGTTGTTGCTGAACTGCCATGAGCCCAATTTTGAATGCAAGTTGCTTTGTGCATAGTGAAGCGTGAACAACAGCGCCGCCCATTTATCTATTTAATTCTCCAGGAGTAGCAGGAGCGGGGCCCTTCACTCACATCTAAAGGGAAGAAAAATCGCCTTTCTCTCGGCTTTGGAAAGGGAGGGAAATATTAAAGAGCAGCCGTGCCTCTCCCAGCACAGAGGAAAATCCTCTCTGCCCCTGTCCACTAATCATAGCGGGGAAAATCCCAAATCTCTATTGTCCATGCTGAGCCTCAGATATCAAAAGGATATAGACTGCAAGACTCAGGAGAGTTTGAAGCAGGGAAGACATTTTAGAGGAATGTAGTTCGTTTAGGAGGAACCAAAATACATGGTGAGATAAGAGAGGGAGGATGACCCACCTCGGTCTGTGCAGAGGTACAGGGAAATGGTCAGTCCCGAACACTTTTTACTTGGAATATTTGCAAACAAGTGCTTATTCCTCTTTTGCTTTGGTTGTTGTTTTCTTCCCCTGGAGCTAACAGGATGGCTCAGAGCATAGATGGAGGATGGTCCAGGCTCTGTTCTCTCTGCATTTTGCATCCTCATGTCTCTTGTTTTCACCCGCAATTAAAGCTGACTGGAAGAATTTAGAACAGATAGAGAAGACAGCACATCATACAGACTTCTCTCGTTGAGGAACAAAATCTACACTGGGTCAGTTTTTTTCTCCTGTCCCAAGATCCTGGGACAGAGATGAAAGGAAGACAACAGGGATAATGCCTCGCAGTGGGACACAGCAGCTGCCCACGGGAGGGAACATGCAACAGATATTTTACGAGAGGAGTGGGGAGGAAAATCTATTACCTCATTACTCAAGTCCACCAGGAGGCAATTTTTCGCCTGGTCTGGGACTGTGGCTTCTCAACTTTTTGCATAACACATGGAATGACTGCGAGCCAAATCCAGCTCAGGTCAGCTCCCCGCTGCACCGCAATGAACAGCCCCGATGGACGCTACTGACCCATGATTTACTGTTGGGTTTGCTGCTTTCAGAAGCAGAAAAAAGCACAGAGCCCTGTGGAGGCTGCTTCTGCATAGGGATGATAAATATCCTGTGAAAGTAATGAACACATCTCCACTGCATGCAGAGCAGGGGTCAGAGGGAACATCCTCAGGAGCCCCTGGTTGCTCTACCCGCCCTGCACGAGCCAAGGAACCAGGCTGTGAGGAGGATGATGGGTTCTTCCTGAAAAGGACCCTGCAGGGTGACACCTGGAAAACCTTCAAATGCCTGTACTGCAGCTCCACTCCTCTTCCTGAGGCCTGGCTGAATGTGCTGCTCATCACCAGCACACCCAGCCTCTCCTGCACAATCACAGGTGTCTCCAAGCCCATATTCCAGTCCTAGAGAACATTTAGTATATTCACAGTGTTGATTATAGCTCATTTACTGGAAAATTAACTATACCACCATCAGTTGTTGATGCAGGGGTACTCTCCTGGGAAAGATTTTTGACTGGATAAATGCAGCCTCTGCACCACACATGGAAATGAACAGGGGCCCTATGGCCTGAGGACTATTTTATACTGCAGTATCTCACAACTTCTATAAAACTCACAAATGCTGCACCTCTGGAGAGAGACTGTCCCCACACTGCTCCAGTACAGCACACGAGGGAGCATCCCCAACATTCAAACCCTTGTTTGTCTCAACTTAGGAGAGCAGAGAGCATCAGGGGAGCTGCCAATGCCAGAGGAAACCCTTGAGAGCATCTGGCTGTTGCCACACTCTCCTGCCCAAACACTGCCTGCTCAGACCCAAGACCTTCTGCAATGTGGCTGCAGCCAGAAATCATCCCATCCAGGAAGCAAGGGCAGGGAGTCCCTGTGCATCAGCACAGACACCCTCTCTGAAGTGCAGTGAGCAACCAGGACTGTCTGAGCACCCTCACACCTTCCTACAAAGTTATTGGTCGTTTTAGGGACAGGCCCAAAGTGACACCCATGGTCACAACCAAAATGCAACATCATCCCTTGAGTACCAATAAAACACTCTACCCATGAGGCAATGCTGCTCCTTATAAACCACTTTGAAAGATGGATCTTGGCAACCCCATGGATCAAATTTCTCACTTCCCTCCATGCTCAGAGCACAAGGCACCATCCCATCACATTACCTGTTAGGCCAAGCAGCACAGCAGACAGCCCAGGGAGGTTATTCATCTTCCAGCACCCTCTTGTTTTGCAGGGGAACTGACTAATAAACAGCCCCTTTAGCACTCTCAAATTGGTTTCAGGGAGAGAAGAAGTTTCTGGCGAAGAGGGAGGCATTGCTGGGAGAGACTTTTATCAAGGAGCTCTATTGCAGTAATTTTTCAAGATGAAATTGCTCTCCGGCTCATGACAGTATTTAGTGTATCCTGAGGCGACCATTTGTGAAGCCAAACCTGTGGTCCTGCCACCCTGATGCTGGAGGGAAGGGGGAGTATTAAACGTCATAAACAACTCTTAATTTGCCTGGGTGGACTGCACATGGGGCTGGTGATCCTGCAGTGCAGGAAGGAGTCATCTATCCACACCACAGGGCTTTAGCACCATGGGTGATGCTGGCCAGGCAACACTGGCAGCTGTCACTCCTGCCCAGAGGCACAACTCACCACAAAGGACTCCCGTGTTTTTGTGGGGTGACTTCTTAAGAAACCTCAGCATCACACGAGGCTCCCCCACCCCAAAGCAGGGCTCCTGTCCAGCATCACAAGAAGATGCCCCCTCCTGTTGCATTCACAGCAATGGCTTCTTCAGGACTTTCCTCTGAACACACATTCGCTCTTTGTAAAATACTGATGATTTATCCCACTCAAGTGCCCCTGCAGACCCCTGAAGTAATGAGAAAATGAAGGGCAAGCTGTCCACAAGCCTCTGGGAAAGGTTGGCTCAGCAAGGGCAGAGCAAAGCGTGCAGCACGCTGCCAGCAGGCAGGTCTCTCCTGCCAGATTCCCATCCAGAGCTCCTCGTGTTTTTCCTACTCTGACACACACAATTAAGACAAATTACATAGTTACCATTTTGATTTGTTGCACAATACTGATGTTTTCCATCCCTCTCCCAAATATTGATAGAGATAGTACAAGAGGAAGCTCCCACACAGCTGGTTTTGGCCCTGGACCACTTTGTTTGCAGCCAACTCCTTCCAATATTGAGCGTGGATGGACGAGCAATCCTGCTTTTCATCAGCTCAGAGAGGCAGCGAGCCAAGCAAGCACGAGGTGTTATCCTCAGCAGCCCTCACAACACCTCTGGGTAGAAACATCCCTGCTCAGACCTCCCTGAGCAAAGCCAGCAGCTTCCCTGCTCTTTTGTGCTCGCCAACGAGCGCACACTTTGTTTTGGCATCTCCAGAAGCACTGGTGGAATTCGTAAAGGTGAAGGCAAGGAAGCTTTTCATCACAGCTGCCCACAGAAATGCCATCAGCCTCGCTTTCAGACAGGGAGCTGTCCTGATTTACAGGCTAATGAATTTTAAATGAGATGCATTTTTTAATTTTTTGTTGTCAGCCCCCATTTTTCTGCCAGCAATCATTCCAGTAATAGCTTTAAATTTTCAGCATCTGTTTTTACCAGCTCTCTTGTAATTAGTTTACTAATGTATTTCACTGTGCCTTTGTTATTTTCAGAGAATTACTTCATTCCCAGCTATCAGAGATAGTGCACTTCAGTCTATAAGGAGTTTGGCCTTTGTTCCCCCGTGGTTATTCACATGGGGGAAGATGGCTCAATGAATGACAAGCCTTTCTATCACTACACATTCTCCATTTAATGTCTTTATACTGGCTCATTAATTACCACAGAAAACTCCTTTCCAAATGGAACCTGTGATTTATAGAAGACTTGGGCAAGGTGCCATTTTTATCGGCCCGACAGCAAACAGCACCAGGGCTGGCAATTCACTCTTCATTTTCTCTCCTGCTGCAGCAGGGTCAGCCCTGCTGAGGTGGGAGCTTTTCCTGGGCATGGGAGCCCAGTGAGTGCTCAGTGCTCCTGAGCCATGGGCATCATGCTGCTCCTGCACGGCTGGGTTGGCCAAGCCCATGGAAAACTGAGCTACAGCCAGTAGATTGAGAGTGCAGATTGAGATATTCCCTTGGGCAGCAGCTGGGGAGGGCTTGGAAGAGGTGAAACTGCCTCCAAGATGATCTCTTTCCCAAATCTAGTGGTCCAAGGGGTGGCAGTGAAGTATCTCATAGGTCTTGGCAAAAACCCAAGCACAGCATGGAGACTCTGGCTTTCATGACGCAGTGGGCAGTCAGAGGTGATGGGCTGTGTGGCACCCAGATGCAACCTCTCCACCGTGTCCCATCACACAGCAGGCCTGAGGCCCAGCTGTATCCTTCAGATTTTAAAGCATTACAGACTTACATGCCTCCTAGCACACGGGGTCCAGGCAGGGGGAAGAGCTGCCCAAAGACACAAGGCAAAGGCTCCCTGTGGACCCAAGGCAGCCGGAGCAGGGGGGAAAGAAGTGCCCCGAACAACGGTCTCTCTGTCCGACGGAAATTAACTTTAAATCCTTCAGAACAGTATGTCTTTCACCACGTCCATATTCTGCCGAGCATGATAAACTGCTCCCCTTCTTTATTAAGGAATGAAACAGAAGTGGAAATGGTGCACACGATAACTAAAGAAGTTATTTAAATAGAAAAATAATCACAAAGGCTGGATTCCCACAGAGGAGCTGCCTCACATGACAGCAAGGGAAATACTCAGCATCCCCTGTGCACAAGGAGAGGAGAGACCACAAGATCCTAGCACTGAGCCACAGCAAGTGGGGCACAGGGTTAGCATTGCAAAGAACCGCTCTAAAGCTCCTTTCTGTTCATTTTAACTCTGAATTTCACTCAAACACAGGTGATTTTCCTAAATGCTGAAAGCTGCTCTGCTCTCATGCCTTGGCATTGAGCACAGATATTGTGCTTCAATGTTGTCCAGTCCAGACTGAAGGGGATAATGTCAAAGACGTAGAAAGGACTGCACTGTTGTGATCCTGAGAAAATCCAGGTTCCTCCCAGGTCTGCTTTTCCTCCTAGAAGCAGCTAAGCCGTTAGCTGTCATCTCATCCCTGTGGCTGAGTTACTATATAAATTCCTGTTCGCTCCTTGGCAATAGCAACAGCTTCCTATTTTGCTGGCAGCAATCCAGGGGAAATTCAAGCTGAATTACAGCCATTCTTCAGAAAATAGGCCAAATCCACGAAAGCAGGACACATGACCGCAGACGTAGAGCTCGTCCTTTTTTCTATTTATTTCGCGGCGAGAAGCCCCGTTGGCTGAAAATAGCTTATCTCTGGAAGTCCCCCTTTCCGTTCAGGGCTGCCGCTCCTGGCTGCCAGCCAAACCATTACCACCTCAAAGAGAAAGTTCATAGCTCCGGCGTATCGCCCCCACGGTACAGGACGTGCGGTTTGATGTTTTCACCGATTTCTCTCCAGGAGCTCAGAGGAGATGGGGATTGTATTTCTGTGCATGAGCCAGCGAGTGGTAACTCCTTTCCTGTGCCTCTGCTGGGAAGGGTGCACTTGGGGCTGTACCCCAGCATTGCCTGTCAGCGTAGACACAGCAGTAGGTGTATATGTGCACATATGTGGACGTATGATAGGAATAAATTGTTCCCTGTGAGGGTGGGAAGGCCCCGGCACAGGCTGCCCAGAGAAGCTGTGGATGCCCCATCCCTGGAAGTGCTCAAGACCAGGTTGGACAGGGCTTGAAGCAATCTGGTCTGGTGAAAGGTGTTCCTGTCCATGGCAGGGGGTTGGAAGTAGATGATCTTTAAGGTGTCTTCCAACTCAACCCAGTCTACAATTCAATGATTTTATGATACAGCATGGGGGTGGTAACACAGGTCAGGATCTGTGAGCCAGGGTCCCTCCAGACACCCACTCCCATGACAAGATGACAGCTTACATTTCATGCCAGGTCCATGTGAAGAAGCCACTCCATCCCAAAGCACCTCTGCACCCACAGTGAACCCTCTCTCCTCTCTGTGTACCCCACAGCACCCTAAATATGACTGGGAGACACATTGCCATGCTGGCAGACAAACACAAATGAGGACACAGGAGAATGGTTAAAGATAAGAAGGATGTGGGAGATGGTGACACAGAGGAAGGACATGATAGCAGAGTTACAAACCACCAATCTCACCATCTTTATCTTCCTCACTATCATCAGACCATCACTGAACCCAAGGAGCAGTGATGCATTCCAGAAAACACAGCTCTCCAGGGAGGACTGGCTTCTTGTTGATAAGAAGCAGGGAGGCTTATCTCCTAAACCCACTGTGACACCTCACCCTGAGCCCAGTTTATCAAATTAAACTCATTACCTTTGAGGACTCATTGAAAAGAGGTGGCAGGAGAAAAGTGGTGGGTCAAGGAGGCAACGGTCCCATCACCCTACGGTGCCCTCCTGGATCGGTGCATCCTGTCCAGCACGTGCTGAGCAGCAGTGGCTGATGAGACAATGCCTGGGAAATCACCACCAGCACCAAACCATCCCAGAGCATCACGTCAAGGAAGCAAAGTGACAGAAAGAGGGGATGCACTGATTTCCTATGAGGCCATCACACGGCTCTGTGGTTTATTGTAGCTACAGCCACAACACGAAGGGCTGTGCTTGCTGGGTGAGATTTCTGAGAGAAGACGGTTCACAAGAGCAGGTTTTGGTATGGTAGAAAGACAATCTGACCAATGGGAGAGCCACAATCGTGATCTGCCATCACCCAACCTCTGTACTGTGTCACAAGCACCTACAGAACTTCGCATATGCATCTCTTACTGCCACAGAGAAATAACCAAGTCCTTTCTGTGGGGAATTTTTAAAATGAGCAGTCAAGCAAAACTAAATTTCAGCTTTCAGCACTTTGCTAAGGCATTCAGATATATACTTCAGATGCTTCTAATTTTTTTTGCTTTTTTATCCTTGATTAAACAAATACAAGTCACCTGAGGTGGTGCCTCTCCTCTCTTTGCAAGCACCTTTGGTACTGTTTGTGGGCACAGGATACGACAAGAAGCCCTGGGTAGGAGAAGAGGGCAGTGATGCTCAGGAGGCCTTTGAAGAGCATCCTCAAGGGATGTTCCCAGATGGGATAACTATCAGCTCACAGGGCTACAAGGACGGGCTTTATCAATTTGTTGGGACGAGAAGAGGTTGGAAGAGCCTGTGTTATTTCCTATTGTGAAATTTGCAAATATTTTACCCAAATGTTTGTGCTTCTTCCTGTGTTTGTGCACCCTGAAACTCACTTGGGCAGGATGGGGTGGGCAGGCTGCCAGACTCCAGGAGCAGTGGCTCCTTGATTAGGAGACACAGATTCTCCTGTGACTACCAGCACCTAAGCCCTCTGCAGATACACCAAGTCCCTATGCACTTCATCAGTCTACACTCATCTTACCAAACAACCCCTGGCAACAAAATTCAGTGCCATGGACAAAAGACAAGGGGAGGTGCTGAAAAGAAACCCAGCACCCATTGCCCAGCCTGGAAAAGAGGTCAACATTGACATTGCAGCTCCTGCCAAAGGAGGAGGAGTTAGAAGACAGGCTGGATACCCAAGCAGCCGTGCAACCCAAATTTAAATACCAGCATTTGCTATCAAAGACTGTCAGTGATGGGATAACCAGACAGACCCACAACTGCCTGGGACTCCTCTGTCCCCATCCCTGCTCATGCACTTGCTGTGCTCATTTGCTTCCCAGACTCATTCCCCATCCAGGTGTCAAGGTTAACATCATTTAGCCACCTAAGCTCTCTGTCAGCATGAAATTTCATTTTAATTAAAGCTTAAATTTGGGATGTGCACATGAACATGGAAAGCTGCGTGGGCTGGAGCGATGATAAACGTTGAGGAGCCGCAGCACTGCAAAAGCAAAGTGGATTTTAGGGAGCAGGCAGAGGTCAAATGCTGTGCCTCAACAGAGGGATTGCAGAGGGCATTTTTAGTGACTTTGAGCTCTGAACTTGAGCTTTGCCCCTGTGTTTGCAGCACACTGGGGAAATCAGAGCCAAAGCCCTGTAAGCCCGATCTTCAGGGGACCCTTGCAGGGATGCTCAGTGTGCTCTGTACCAAGCCTGAGGAATCAGTCCTCTCCCTCCTGAAATGTGCATCTTCATCAGGAAAAACACTTGCACCCCAAAACAGACGCCTCTCCAGCATTAACAAAAGAGATGAAAACTCTGTAATAAACAGGTGATTGTAGCACAGACTGTTAGGAGACCTGAAAAACTGCTGGGACACCTGAAATATTCAGGAAGGCGATTAAATCTATCTCAACAAAAGCTCATGGCATATAATGGCCCCCCAGGAGACTCACTGTAATACCCTAATAACTTGTTTATGTGACCCAAATGTCCAAGAGGATATTCCACCAGGGTGTGCATGCACATGGGACTGTGCACCCCACATGCATATTCAGGCAGAGAATAAAAAACAGGAGAAGCAAAGTCCTTGAGACACTTGCGTGGCACAAGGCAGGAGCATCCGCATGGAAAACACTGTCAGCAACTTCACAGCCCTCCTCACCACGAAGCAAAATAAATAAATAAAGAGAGCTGCAGGAATTAGCTGTGAGGGTGACAGCACTGAAGGAAAATGAAAGCAGAAAGGGGGGTAAGAAAAAAACATCCAGCCCGGCTCGCTTTTGTGTTCTCGCACAATGGGGCACGTCAGCTCCGGAGCCTCCACAAGCCATCACCCGCCATCTGGCACCGGGCTGGGCCGCTAATGGGAGGCCCCGGAGCCCCAGCTGACTCCCAGAGCCACAGGGGAAATCAAGCTGATGATCTCCCCACATTAAGCCATCTAAATTAATGCAGATGCGTGGCCCGCTCGCGAGAAATTCGGCTGTGAGCGGCGGCGAGGAGAGCAGTGTGAGGCAGCTGCAGCGTGCCACGAACCCGCAGTCACAGCCCAGCCCTGACTTCAGCAGGGCCGGGACAGTGCGAGCCACCCTCGCTCATTTGCAAGACAAATTATTGGCGAGGGTTTCTGGAAGCTCTGCCCTTTTAATCCAGTGCTGGCAGCTCGGCTGCGAGATGCACCACCCCGGCCAGATGCAAATTCTGCAGCAGCGGGGACAGCCCAGATTGACTCAGGCCATGCTCTCAGAACCAGGCTCATTAACTAATGTTCCTGTAATGCCCTAATGGAGCAGACTGGCTGCGAAATTACTGTGCATGGGGTCCAGGCAGAGCAGGGGATGGAGCTGTCAATGCGAGTGCTCCGGGCCAGGTTGGGCAGCAGTGCCTCTCCCTAGGAGCAATCCTGAGGGTTTCCCAAATGAACATTTGCAGCCATGAATGTCTGAATTCCCTAAGCACTGGTACTGGACAAGGGTGCAGAGCCTGGCACTGAATCACAAGGGAAAAGTCAGTGCTGGTGCAGCAAAGGGCTGGCTGAGCACCTTGTCAAGGATGTGAGTTCAGCTCCAGTCTCCTCCCTTGCCGGCTGTTGCATGAGGGTCAAGAGAACAAACCACAGGGGCTTAAAGATGCACAGTGCTCTCAAGGCATGGAAATGTGTGCTGGAGAGTGCACCTAACAGGACTGTACCTCCAAAAGCTTCCAGGTGCTGCCCTGGGGACATCTGGATGCTGATCCGTACCTGAGGCAGGTCAGTGCTCTCTGAAGGGACTCAGCTCTGGCTGGAGCGATGCACAAAGATCTGCCCCCTCCATCTGGGTGCAAACAGAAAAGTCAACCTTCAGGAAGGGATTTTGTTCCTGCCCTCCATCACTGGCTTCATGGAACTGATGGGAACCCAGTTCTTGTAAGCAGCAGTGGCACTTATCACCAGCGTCAAAAAATAGCCACATAACCTCCCCAGAGTGAGTTCAACCAGCAGAGACCTCCTGGGAATTGCCACAACAAACCTCAGACCAAGCAAAACCCAAACCTTTTAACAGCTGAGGCACATTTCAGCCTCCCCAGGTCCAGCTGCTGTTGCACAGCCCAGGGAACCTCTGGGGGTGGCAGTGATGCCTTGCAACAAGCAGGTATTTGGGGATCCATCACTGTCACTGACAGCTGAGATCCTGCTTACAGCACCAAGGGTAAACCCAGCCCTTTCTAATGACTTTGGATTCATAACCTATTCCCACAGAGAGAAAATTTTATTCCCAAATGCACTGAGACCCACACGGCAGCAGCTTGAGTGATTACACTCTCTGCTATCATTTGCAGGGAGGCAGACACCCCCCCCCCATTTTACCTAAAAGGGAGGGTGGTAGCATATGGTAAGCGTAGGTTACACTCAGCCCCAGGAGCAAAGCTGCAGCCCTTACACAGCTCACACTGCCTCTGAAGCATGTTCCAGGTCTGTAATATCCCACCAGAAGAGAAGCAGAATTTTTGCTGGGGTAGGAGAAGGGGAGAAAACCTCCCCACGCAAAATTCGCTTCCAAATGCAAGCTAGTTGAAATAATCTGTTGGTAAACACAAAGCACCATTGGGGTAACAGCTGAGTGGAGGCTTATATTAAACAAGCATCTTCAGATGAAAATATCACTCATCTAAAAGGCATCACTATTCATTCATGCTCAATAAAACACAAAATGGTTACAGATAGAACTGATGGAAAATGAGAGAGAGAAATGGAAGTAAAGGTAAAGCTGCCAGGCAGGAAACAGCACAAGAGGAAGAAGAAGAAGAAGAAGAAAAATATCACTGTGAAGCAGTTGATTTAGCATTCTGCTGTAGGAGAAATTTCAAAAGCAGGTTTTAATATCTGATAAAACTTCACTGCTGGTTGCCACGCTGCCTGACAGAAGCACAGAAGGGGACTAATAGCCCTGGCATGCGACATGATGAAACATTTTAAGCCGCATAGCTTCACTTGGACTTGCCACTTTTAAGGCCGTTTTACGGTTCACTGCTATCCCTCAGTGTCCTACCAACAACTCCTGAGCATGCACAAGCTCTACTCTACCCACCAGGCAGGTAGCTTCCCCCAAGGATAAGTTTTTCCAGCCTGCAGATTGCCACAGGTGAGTATTAGCATTTAGTGGCATTGCTGCAAGGAACTGCAAGGGGCTGAGTGCAGGGTACCCAGGCTGGTGGTTCTGCTCTTCTCAACAGACATTTGGCTGCTCTGGGGCTCTCATCCCACTAAAACAGGATCCCTTCGAAGTCCTACATCATCCAAACCCTTCATCTGCCCAGCTGGATGCTGCTGAGTTGGCATTAACAAGAGACATGGGGGGCTTGGTTTGAAATACACCTCTGCTTTATAGATGATTTCCCAATCTAATAAAGAGACAAAACATTATCTGTCTTTCCTTCTCTTATTTCCCAAGGAACAGCAAGAGTGGAAACATCTTTCTGCCTCACCAATAAAACTTTTATAACCCACTTCCCTGGTGGCTTCTAAGCAAAGGCCTTTTTCCCAATGACAAGCCTGGGAAAAGCAGGGAAAGGAGAAGCATGATCTGTATTCACAGCCCATCCTAGCTCAGGTGGTGGCATGAAACACTGGAGTCACGCCTGGATGCAGGCTGTAAAAATACTCCTTTTCCCCAGCTGCCCAGGGACTGTTCCTTCCAGTTAATCCATGCAGAGGGTTATTGGAATAGCACAGGAAAAGTACCACTACCAAAATTTAAAAGCTGCCTGGCCAGTTGAGCAAAAAAAAATACAGGCAACTGAAAAATACAGGCAACTAAAAAAACAAAGGCAACCAAGATGGGGTGTGTTGGTTGGTCTGAGTCCTGTTTTGTTTAATTTTTTTTTTGCAATGAGCTGGTACCAGCTTTATTTACTGGCAGCCATCCTGCCTTTTTCAGTTTGGTTTTACAGTAGGAGAGGAGTGGAAAACTGGAAGAATTTGGGCACAGACTGCACAGGTTTACCTGCACATGCTTCTGGGCACAGACCTCTCACTTGTAAATCTGCATTTCCAGGACTGCCAAACTGCTACAGGTGCATGGCCAAAACTGATAAGACTACAGAGTAAGCTGGAGATACTTCAAAGCAATTTTTTAAAAAAAGGACAGGATTATCAGCACACAAATACACAAAGTAGCAGTATTTCTACACTGTATTTCCAGGTGGAAGGAGGAAGAACCAGCAGAAAACAGGCTGTCTACAAGCAATAGTATTTCTTGTGATCTTCACTGTGATCCTGCCCAACACAGAGTAATAATTTATAAACAATCACAGAATCTCAGAATGGTTTGGGTTGGAAGGGACCTTAAAGATCATTGCATTCTACCCCCTGCCAGGGGCAGGGACACCTTCCACTATCCCAGGTTGCTCCAAGCCCTGTCCAACTCAGTCCTGAACACTTCCAGGGATGGGGCAGCCACAGCTTCTGTGGGCAACCTGTGCCAGGTCCTCACAGGGATGCATTTAATCTCAAAATCTAATCTAACTGAGCTCCTTCATTTTAAAAATCCCTCCCTACATGGGAAACAAGCTCATCCGAACGAGTGAGAAGGGGCACAAACCCAGTGAATCACATCACAGCTCCAGGACTGCTCTACCTGAGTAAGGACAGGATTGGCCAAGGCAGGCCATTATAACAAAGCCCTAATTAGAAGGACGGATAGGAAGGACATGGAAGTGGAAAAAATATCCAAAGCAATATGCTTAACTATCCTGGAGCTTTCCCAATGATCTGCTACTGCCTCCATTCATACACAGGTTATCTTTTAAGATCATTTCTAAATCCAGGAAACCTTTTCTGGCCACAAGCACAGGGTCAGGAGGGGGAAGAAAGGAGAAAGAAAATTACTATGGAGGAGAACAGGAAACTTTTTTTTTTAAAATGACATAAATCAAGCCAAGGAAAAGACTTCATGCCCCAGAAACCCGAGGCCAGGTTACTCATACATTCAATTATAAACTCCAGGAAGGAGAGGTCTTTCCTTTCTCTCTGCAAAATGCTTTTTTTTTTTTTTT